>OY728119.1:1470239331-1470841815 GCA_963277665.1 Viscum album | reverse complement strand
ATTTTTATATTAGGCACTGAACTGATCTAGAAAATGATGTTTCCATATGATGTTTGGAAACCGATGAACATGATTGAATAAGAACACATTATATTCCATAATAAGTATAATATATGGAATTTTGTGTTCTATACATTGTCTAACTCCATAGGAGAAAAAACTACAACTTATCATCATAGAATTAGAATATATTAGTTACAAGAGAAACCTATCATCTAGGAACCCTGTGTATAATCTAATATATAATGGATCCTCTTTTAAGAAACTCTACTAAGATATGGAAGAAGTGAACTCTAATTATTCCCATGATAACCACTTAATGTAATACATTTCACTATTATTGAACATGTGATAGTCGTATTATCTTTAATTAACTCTATCATTACCTATGGTAGGTCTTAATATTATGACACTCTACTCATTCTAGTACTCAACCCTTTTAGACCATGACCTTTAAAATTCACCAGAATCCAAAATCATAGCCTTTAGATATAGATCCAAAATGATTTTGTTACCCATTATGACCCTAAGAACTTCTGTTATGTAGCCACCCAATGGGAATTAACATAGGTGGATTAAGCATTTCCATTAAAAAGTGATCCCAACCATTTATTTATATAGGTTATCCATAATAATGAGTTAGTTTTGTCTCTTTCATCGCCTTCCAATGTAAGTAGTCATACATCCACTCTATCAAGTCCACTGCTAGCTACCCTGATAACACATCGACTCAACATCTATCTTTTAGTGAAAATGTATGTTTTAGATTCATCCTACAGCTTTTCATAAATCAATGAAAAATTTAAAAGGTTATCAAAATTCCAAACTTTGTTTTTGTATCCATATTGAACCTCTATGTCAGATTAATCTTATATAGAACTTCAAATTAATCTTATATAAGATCTGATTAATCATATAGAGCCATTATAAACTATAATTCGTTTCCATATAGACATAACTATATCATTAGAAAACTCATTCCACAAACAAAACATCATTTGGTGTCACTTCTTCTAGAAGAAAATGTTGTTGTTGTTACTTCTTGAATTTACATAGTTTTAGTTATCTATATCAACATGATTCAAAAAAATTATTTCAAAAGTTTCCTCTTGAACATTCCAACACTAAATGAAAAAATATATTTTTTATAACAAAACCAAATAATTTTTATCATCACAACCATACCATGATATTTTACACTTGAAAAAATATGATTCCTTTTCTCTGAATATTTACCCATCATCTACATGTAAATATGATAAAAACCTAATATTTCAACACAATAACATAAAAATTGATTTATTTATCACCACAATAATCCACCATTTTGTGGTTTATAATTTTTACATGAAACATAAAAATCTTCTACTAGACACCAAAACCAATATATTCCAACATTTAATCCACAATTTGGTATGTTACCTTAATTTTTCCATAACAGTTTTCATATATACAATTCACTCAAACAAGATCCATCATCATTTTAGTTTCATATTCACAGTAATTTTTCAGAAACAAAATAATAAATGTCAATACTCAAGTTAGTTTCAAAAAATATATTCCAAAAGTTTTAGTTAACTAATATAATATTAGCCATAATCTCTAAACAAAGATGAGCTTAATATGTTTTTTGGAAATTAGAGTGACTAAGAAGATTCCTCAATTTTATCATGAAAATCTAGGAAATATCCCAATATTCTTAAATTGTTCATACCGTGGGTGAAGTTTAATCTAATTTACACTTATTTATTATTTTCAATTATATATTCTTTTCTAAATGCCATAAAATCCCCTTGAATCTATCTCACTATTTCTTTGGATGCCAAGATACCAAAAATTTCATTTATTTCTTATTTATTTGAAAAACATGAATTAAAAAATAATCAAAAAAACATTAAAGAAAAATCATAACAACATATATAATGAGCGGAGGAAACCACCATTATACCATTACAATATAAAAAAATATTATTTAGTGGTGGTTTTTCATTTTTCTTCCTGAAAATCATCGCTAAATGTTAAATTGTATTTTTTATCAATGATAATGAAGTATTATAACAAATAATTACTTTTTTATTTTGTTTATATTTAATTCTAATGAAATATTTTAACAAATAATCTTAATTTAAAAACAAATGTTTTATAGTGGTTTGAAAAAAAGTCATATATATATGTCAATATTTATTTTTTATTTAATTTTTGAGGTTGTTTTTAGTGAATCCCAGGTAATTATTTTTTTTAACACTATTTTTTATAAACATTGGTTAAATATATTAAAATAAATAATAATTAAAAATAAGTAATTAATATTAAATAAATTATTACTACTAATTCGTAATTAATATATAATAATTAATAAGTAATAGAAAATATAACCATTAAGAATAATTGATTCGAAATTCTGAATTACAAGTAAAAACATAATTTTAAATAAATAATTAATAATAAATTATTTTTTATTTATATTTAATAATAGATAAATTAATTTTTTTTATAAATGTTTATTTAATAATTATTAGTTAATAGTTTATCATTAATAACTGTTAAGTATTTCTAATTAGTCTTGTAATACACTTGACCAAAATTAGTTACTAATAAGTAATTAATAATTGAAAATTATTACTAATTTATTATTATTTATACATTATATGCATTGAAATATATGTATCTATGTATGTTTGTGTAAAGATATATAAGGAATTATAATAAACACAGACACACATGAATATATATAAATATAAAAAATATATAAAAAATAATACCTATGTAAATATATATTTGTATTCATTTATTCATAAATACATTATATAAATAAATTTAAAATAAATTGATAAATACACTATATGAAATTATGTAAATATATTTATATAAATACATGTAAGTATATAAAATAATGTATAAATTTTTCAATATAAATAATTACTTGTGGGTATGACACTATATATATACATATATACATATATATAAGTATAAATATACAGATAATATACAAGAATAAGCCCTTTCACAAGTGGACTTGATGCTGATTCAGAAGGTGTGGTGCAAACGATTGAATCCCCTATAGACCTGTGAATATGTTAAATATTTTGTAGAGTCGCTCACTGATGGAGGTTCGGAGATGGTGAAAAAAGGTTGGCGTGGATTCACCTTAAAACATTTCTCGCCTGATGCCTGCAACGACCTCAACCCCAACACCACTCTGACATACCCAATGCCCACACCATGAGACCATCCACCTACATTATTCCCACATAAGGAAGTTTTTGAAACTACTATAATGTCTCTTTTTTTAATTTAAAAAATTTATAATATTAAAATATATTCACTCACTAAATAATTAAAAACTTCCACAAAATAAACCAACATGAAATAAAAAATCCTATGAAATGATTATCGATAATTTCATATGTGTATTTTTTTAGAAATTTTCCCAAATAATTTAATGATAATTTAAACCTCTATTGAATGAAAAATTTTATATAGTGTAAGATAAAGAAGGTGACTAAAATCTATGTTTAAAATAATGTTTCTCAAATGAAAGCTTTGACAATGTTTGTAAAAATTACAGCCACCTGAACATTCGATCCAATGAACTCTACTTTAATAATTTTGTCTTTATTTTTTTCACAGTGATATAAAATATCAATAATTTTTCAATATGAGTGTTTAAATAGTTTTCTCATGATATAAAATACATCATTTTCATCACAAAAATGGACATTAACAAGTCCACATTCTCTCTAAGTTCCTCTAAATTTTTTTCATCCAAATCTCTTGAGTGCATGTTTTTATAGTTTTTATACAATCTACCTATATAATGATCACTGAGTTAATTTATTACATTTTTCTTAGATATCTATGTAGTTTTCATACTATATCAAATTCACCACCATTATTGGATATTATATTAAAAATTATTCATTTTGATCCACACCGATTAGTTATTTCTATTTTTTGGTTGTATAAAATAGTACATAATTGTGAGTTGTTTTCACATTACTTTAAAATATTTTGATAACCATGATATGCTTATCCTTTAAATAAATCTTAATTTGGGAAATATAACATGTTGTGTGACTTATATATGGATGAATACTAATTATCTAATTAGTATAACCAATTATTCTAGGATAATGTGTTTTGTGCACTAATTTTTAGTTTTCATTCAGGTCTTAATTTTTTATTAATAGCAATTCATGTTGAAATTATTTTAATTACATGCATGAAAAAAATCATCATTAACAACTAGTTAAAATATTTAAATAGATAATTTTATTTATAATATATTTTAACTATTATTAATGTAAGAAAATATGTGATATCTTCGATAATAAACATTTTATATTCAAATATCATGAACTAAGAAAATTTCTCACTAGATTGGAATTTGATTTTACAAAATATAATTTAATTAACATACCAAATTATCATTAATTTAATACATTTCATTCTCTTTAAATATATTTTTTTATCAATTTCAAAACTTATAATATTAAATTTAATCACATATGAATAATGTTTTTTATATCATTCATAGGTATTTTGTTTTATCCAATAGAGATACTTTTTCAAGTGCAATATATTATGGTTTTCATCATAATGAAAAAATATATAACATTTTTTGATATGAACCACTTCTTTGAGAAAATAATATAATAAGTTGTATCACATTCAATGGATAAATTATATATTTTTTTCAAATTACCATGATCTAGAAAAATATTATAAACCAAATTTCTGCTACTAGAGGGAACAACAATTTAATATCAATACCATAAATTTGGTCATAGATATTATATAAATGTTGTGTCCTATTTTTTAAAACATTTCTTTACATCAAAATTGTACTCAAATGTTATTTTTTATAAACCTTATTTTGGTGTGTTTTATTTTTACTAACTCTCAAATTTGATTATTTTCAATTTGATCAAGATAGTCATTCATCACCATGTTCTAAGAATAACCACTAAATTATTATTCAAAATACATATTATTCAATGGGGATAAATATGATGTAATGAACCATGTTTTTATAATTATAAGACTAGCTATTTTATTTAAAATTTTAAAACAATATGGTGAAATAGAGAATATTTTTAAGGAATATAGATTATAATTTTGATGAAATTTGAAATTATGGAATTCATAAAATATAATGAAGGATGGATTATTTTTTAAGTGATAATATATTTATGTTTTTTAAGTTAGTATTTAAGTTATGAATAATTTTAATATATTTTTGTACTTGTATTATAAGTTTTGTGTGTTTCTAAATTGAAATGGGAATTTCATAGGATTGTTTCGGGTCAAAAAAATATTTTATACCATGTATAAATATATGAAGAGTCTATAAAACTAGATATTTGATTAAGAATATTTTTTGAAATGATTTATAAATTATGATACAAACCATGAAAAGTTAGATGAATTATCCAGAGTTGTTTTCATATATTATAACATGATTTATAAACCATGTTACAAAACATTCTGTTAGTTTTTAGATTTTTTATAGTTTTAATATATAAAATTCTCCTTAAACATATATTTAAAAGATCTAAATATATTTTGTAGAGTTAAGGGATAATTTATAGATATTTTATGGGATCTCCTCCCAATTTTTACTATTTTTGATGATTTTTTGGGATAATTGAATCTGGATCAAAGGTGAATATTTTTATTTCTATTTTCTAGATGTTATCATTCAACTCTCTATGTTACATCTCTCTTGAATATTTTTTAGAGGGATGGACCATGATATAAATTGATAATTTTTATTCAAAATATATTTTTAAATATAGGAATTGAATAATCTTATTAAGAGATACAATTTAAATCTTATAATAGTGGAATTAATGAACATTCTATTGAAGGTAGTTGGTCTGTATTCATTATTGGGTTGATTGGGATCATTTGATGTGTATATGGATTTAATATAAAATTTATTGATCTTGATGTCAATTTTATAAAATAATTATCAATTTAAAATTTATTTGTAATTATGGATTATTTTTTTTTGAAAAATACAGAAACCACGAATTTGATATCTCATGGAATTTTATTTAAAAAATGTAAATCTTCAGGAAAAACGAGTTTCTTTTCTATTTCCTTTTGAATTTAAGATAATATAATTTGTGTATTTACATTGAAAACTATTTTTAGGTTAAAATGGTTTTAGGAAATTAAATTAATCATGGATATTATAAATATATAGAAGTATCCAAAAAATGAATGGTTAGACAAAAATAAATGGAATTATAAAAAATTGACACGGATAAGAATGTCTATGGTGTGATAAGAATAGGGAGTCATGAATGCTAATCATTTTTATTATTTTCAATTCATTTGGGGTGGTTTAATTGTAATAAGTATAATTAGTATTGAATTGTTTTTGAAATTGCTCAATCTACTTGAAACATGATAATAATATATTTTTTCTTTGATTAGGGTTGAACCTAATTGGGTTTCACATGATTTGAAATGTTCATAGGTGTGTTGTTTTGGTATGATGTATTTGGATACATTTTAGACTTTTAATTTTATAATTAATAATTATTTTATAAATGATATTTATTTTATTATATTTGGAATGGTCATGAATAATAATGAATGAGAATGATTTCAGGGAAATCATACGTAGTGTTATTCTACTCACCCATCCACACATACCTTAATGTTCATATATACATTGTTTCTAGGATGTGCGGAAAATTAATTCTTCCTTGTGCATTAATAGTGGTTTTTAGGAGTTGTCTTATAGGATAGGTTTCTCGATGTTTGACCACACGTTGGTGAGGGAGTTGAGTAATCCACATAAGATAGGAATTGGTAATTTTCATTTAGAATAGATTTGATGAGTTATTTGGATTATTTTGGTTTTTGTTATTTTTTCATACTATTGAAGTTTTAAAGGTCATTTTTTTAATATGAAAAAACAATATTTAATTTCATTTAATTATTTTATTTTTTTATTTAGGTTTAATCATTACCTAATGATTATGTCTCATTTATACATATTAATTGCATTCCTATGAATATTAGTGTATTCACTTGCCTAACAGTGGATGTAGCTTGTGTATCAAGATTCTAGAATCCAAAGAAGTGTGCTAAAAATAATATTAGAAACAAATTTTTATGTTGACTTGACGGATTTTTTTATCACGTGGTTGTCACTGGACATGACCAAACGTAATTGTTATTTTATTGAAAACATGGAATGTAGCATTGGTCCAATAGTTTGTTTCCCAAGGATTGTGTGTGGTTTATATTTTCACTATTCTAGAAACTTATAAATATTTCGTTAATATTTTTTATTTTAATCATAGAACAAATTAATGAGAGATTTTGATGATGTGTTTGGGATATAAAAAATTAAACCAATGTAGTAGAAAATCTTAAATAGATGTTAGTAGCAATGAGATAAATCCTAGTTTTATCCATTAATAACGATCATTATCCAATTAATTTTATTCCTCAAATTAATAATGTAGTTAAAATCATTCCTACATCATCATCCACTACTAAGAATTTTAAAACCCAATATACATTCAGAATTATCCTAAGTACACAAAAGTGCACCTCCTCTATGGTTTTAGTGGACGATAATTCCACAATCACAGATGAATTATCAAAATCCACCCAAAAGAATTATTTGTCTTTTATGTATCTAACCCCTCCAATACATTGGGTATGAAGAGAACTATAACAAGGGAGGGAAATTTTTTTAATAGAGGTTGAAATAATACATGGATATATTTTAAGAAAGTGAACAATATCTAATCCAATCCCAAATCCCCTTTCCTACATCATCTCAATTGAATAAGAAATTTAGATATCAGGTAAGTAAATTATTGTAATTATAAACCTCCCATATGAATTCATTCCCTCAAATCAGTACTCAAATTTCATGAATTTTGAAGAGATCACGTTAAATGACACTGAGGAAGAAAAATAATCATAAAATAAAATAGAGTAAGAAGATCTAAATTTTACATAATGTTAATAGAATGAAATTTAAAAATAAAATAACTATAAACTGAGATCTCCAAAGACACAATTATAATATGATGATATTTAACTAAGCGAGAGGGAATATATTTACAGATATCAAACTTCTTATTTCTCACGTCTAATGTCAAGCTGAGCTCTAAATTTTATTATATAGTCACCACATGTGAAGATCTAAGGGTCATCACTCAAATATCGTAACAAAAATATTCACTATCATTGATTAATCACTAAAAAATTGTTGAGAAAATTAGGGATGATTTCAGGTTTGGAATTTTATTTAGGAATACTTGTTCCAAATATTACACTTTGGATATGACATCACCAATTTTTTTTTGGGAATAATGGAACAAGTTTGGTTTTCACTATGGGATTCAGAATTGGTCCTAGAATGCTACCTTTGAAAAATCATAAACAAAAAGTAGTCATTGAATCAAGGTGTGAAAATGATGCATACTACAATTTAATGGGTGGAGGATCATCAATGTGGTGTCAAGCCTATATATTTGGATGTTGGAGTAGATGATAGTGTAAGGTGTATTTCTTGGATTGGCTTCTTGAACATACTGCATTAAATAGGAAAATATGACGACCATCTAGTTTTTATGGGACATCAACTGAAAAATGGTGTGTTCTAATGGAAAATCCATCTCTATACTCAATATTATAGTTAAAACATCCAAAAAATATAATATAAACAAACAATTCATGTGAAATATTTTTATTTGACAAAAATACATGGTCTGATAGTTTCTAGTTCATTTAATATATATTTAGCACAGATTCTTGGATGACTTAATTTTTTTTGTATTGATCTAAACTACTTTAGATTTCTAATTGGAGTTAGAAAGCAATGGTAGAAATGAAGAAAAAGAAAATCTTTTGGTACCATGGAAGCATTAGTGGCTAGTGATAGAACACATAAAAATGGTATAAAACCAAAATATAAGAGATGGTAGTAGGACTATAGGGAAAAACATTATATTATTCTCAAACAGGGATTCACTCTTTCTCAAAATTGAATTTACGGTGGTTTATCGTTCCTTCAAATGATTTTCTCAGAGATCCTATGACTAATTGTTGTCGAAAAAGTGACCCTTATGTAGTCTCTAAAAATTCTATCTTACCCTTATGCATTTGCTAGTAACCCTTAAATAAAATGTGTTTACCCTTATATAACCCACATTAACCCTTACACAACACTTTTAAAACCTATGGTACCTTTACACAACTCGTTTATACCATTAAATAGCATATTCCTACCATTATGTAGTATTTAAATCAATCAATTACCCTTACATAGCCACTTCATACCCTTACACAACAAGTAAAAATAGTTGGATACCCTTAAATAGCACTTGAAATCCTTCTTTAATATACTTAGTACACTTTTACCCTTACATATGACATATTTCATGTGTAAGGGTAAACAAAAAATTCCATGTTTCCAAAAAACATCCAAATTCATAATTTTCTTATTATTTACTCCAAATAAATTATCAAAATGAAAGTCACCCACATTTTAATTGACCAATTAATTATATGGGGAAAATGATAAAAAAAATTAGCATTCATAAAAAGAATATTATTATTTCATGAAAAATAGGGGCATTAGTATGGAAATTCAACTAATTCAGAAATGATTACGTAAATTAATGATGAAAAGTGAATCGATTTGAAACTATTAAATCCATATTGAGCTGAATAATTTTATTTTATGTTCCAAAAAATATGTATGGCTAAAAATTAATTCAAAAATAAATAAATCATTAGAAACCAATAATTGATATACTTATCGATTAAAGTACAAACTCTCGGAGTGGACACAAAGTGAATTAGTTTATCAGTTTTTAATTAATTTAGGGGTATTTTAAATGAATATTTTTTTTCTAAATTTTCATCTCATTTCACCCCCACACTTGAAATATTTCACTCTTGGGCCATTTAATCATTAAATTTCATTTATTAGAATTAAAACAACGATTCAACATTATAATATTAAAATATACATACCAAAGAATAATAGGTTCAGAGGTTTAACCAATTTTTTAGTTATCATGAAACTTATATGATTTTAATCCACTAACATACTTTAATTCAATCAATTTTCCATTTCCAAGAGTGGATAAAATTATATTTAAGTGGAATAAAAATTTTAACTTTAAGTACATATATTTTTTCTCTCTCACATGTTTATTAAACCAAGGTTCAATTTTACACTTTATTGATACAACTTAAATGAATTTATAATATATTATCTTTCCCTCTTTATTTGGGTCTAGTATTTCCCTCATATAAATAAATTCCTTTTTTACTATTAGAAAATTATGAATTGTTTTGATTTTTTATAATCCACATATGTGCAAATCACTATAAAAATTTACTTATTATATATGTAAAAATGGATATAAATTATAAAAAAGTTTCCTAATTTCTCGAAGATTGAATGTCGGTGCCCAATAGATCACATTACTCTATTTTAAAAGGACTTATATCAATTTATTTGGAGTTATATTCATAAAGTGTTATTTTTTTCAGAGGCCAAGTTACCTTAGAATAATTTCAAAAATTTAGGTGACATTAAATTTTTATTCCATTTTTGAAAAAAAATATTTTCACTCACACTCCCTTTCCTAGTTCTAAAATAAAATTTATATTAATACAATGAATGATTAAATCAGCATTTCTCTCTCAAAATTTTAGAAAAAGTGAATTTTTCAACTCTTGCATGAAAATTTCAATAGTAATATTGGTATTAAAGTTAAAATATTGTTTACAAAGTCATAAATTAAACTATAAAAACTATGTAAAAAATTTACAAAAAAAATAATTTATTTATTTATAATCTAAATATATAAGAATAAAAACCTTCATAAACTATTTATTGTTTCTTAAAAACATATTTGTATTTTTTTTTTTTTCAAATAAAATTCTATAAAAACATACAAAAAATACTAGAAAACTTTTTATTTATCGATTTTAAAAGAGTTCATAAAAATAATTTAAAACAAATATAAATAAGTCTGAATCACTTCCCCCACACCTATTAATGTAAATACACTCCATGATTTTTAGCATGTGATTTATCAAATAAATGTTGACTATTTGTTAGTTATATAAAAAAGGGAAAGAAACAACCTGGTTGTTATTATTTAGTAGGTTTGGGGAATGTTAGACCCTTGTTTTCTCTTAGAAATCTGTATCTATCCTCATAGGTGATTTCCATTTAGGGAAAACTTTGATACAAAGAATAAACATATATTTTTTTTAAGAAAAAAAATTTAAAAATAAAGAGAGGGGAAGGGATTCTTGTGGCATCCATCCCATGATGGGTTGTATATATACTGTCAATAGCTGGATAGTCCTATCATCATTACCAATTCTCTAGAGGATGGGGTTTGTGTGATTGGAACCACTACATCGAGTTCCTTCCAAATATGTACATTTTTACTTCTTTTTTGGAGGGCCTCTTTCATATAAGGATTCATTTCCACCCCGTCTCATTATAGTTTATTTCATAAGGTGGAGGTGGAAAGATAAGGTATAGGGACTCCTTTGATGCAACCATAACTATAATGGATTCTTCTTCATCCTGTAGAAACTCTGAAATGATTTTTGGTCATATCTAAAGAAGGGAGAGTTAGTAAATAATTCAATGTGTACAAAATAAAAGCAACTTGAGTTCAATTCAAAAATCTCTCTTCATAATTAAAAAACTAAACTTTTATTTCCTCATGATCAACCTCTAGTAATTACTCTTAATGAATCACACTCTAGTTGATATTCAAGGTGATGTTTATGGAGTAGTTTATTTCCAACATGTTACTTGCTTCTTATTCTTCCTGGGCTGGTTGGCTCAGCTGTTCCTCAAATTATTCAACATTCTAATCTATTCTATGTTTTCCAGCCACTAGAGAGTATTTTTATAGAGTAGTTTACAAAAATTATTCAAATAACTCTTCATCTATATTTTATTCATTTGGGATAGAATGTTATAATATTTTTATATCACATGTTTCTTATAATGTATCTACCTAAGGTTGTTTATATTCTGCAAGGGTAAGAAGAAATAAGGATGGTTCAAGAATATGATAATTAGGGATATCAAGTTGTATATAATATTTTGAAAAACTTTTCAAGCTTAAGTATTGATTTAATCCCTCGTATTACCCTGGTTGAAACTCCTATTTCTCATGAAACACCCTTGGAAGATCATTTATAATACTTGTAACTATTGGTTTTTCAATTTTGACCCCAATTAATCATGAATCACCTCCTTCTTCTTCATTATCAAAGGTAATAATTAGTTTGGATAAATATATATGTTGAACCCTCTATGAGATAGTTATTTTAATAATCACAAATCATTGTTGTTTTTATTTATAAGTCAATTTAGTCAATTATTCAATCTGTTCTAAATATGATTGTATATGTTTAATCATGTCTACACATGTCTATATAATATTATTCATGGTTTACTATTGACCTAGAAGTACTCTGTATTACACAGATACCTTGTGAAAATTTTATGTTTTTGACACACCGTAAGTTATATTCATGAGTCACTGATAGTTAAAGGAATGAGACACCGATGTGGAAAACCAATGACAACTGTCGCACCAATGAAAAACGGTCGCACCGATGACAACAGTCGCACCGATGACAATAGTCGCACCGATGATAACGGTCACACCAATGACAACGGTCTCACCAATGACAACAGTCAAACCGATGACAACGGTCGCACCGATGAAAACGGGTCCATCAATGACAATGGTCACACCGATGACAATGGTCACATCAATGATACAACTGTCTAGCCGATGCTGATCAAATGACCTACTGATACTGATGTTGTTCAAATGACCTACTGAAACCGATGCTGATCAAATGTCCTATTGAAACCGATGATGATCAAATGACCTACCGAAGCTGATGCTCTTCAAACGACCTACCGAAGCTGATGCCATTCAAATGACCCACCGAAACTGATGTTGATCACATGACCTACCGAAGACGATGTTGTTCAAATGACATACTGAAACCATGAACTTCAAATGACCTACTGATCTCATGAGTCACCAACAGTCATAAAAACTATTTGAATTTTAATTAACTCTAATTTAATTCCAAAAGTCATATTTTCTTAATTTAATGCACCTGCTATTAATTAATGTTGGTTGTTGGATGTGAGGGAACCATACCTCGTACCTGTCAAAATGTAATCATTCCCTTTTCCAGATTTCAAGGAATAAAAAGGAAGATCGATCTGCAGTGAAGAATACACAAAGATACGAATATAAACAGATAGAGACATAGAAGAAGAAGAGAGCGTATGCGTGTATAAAGGCCCATGAATCAAAACAAGATCTTAGAGAACACCTGTGAAAACCAGAGAGCTTCAAGAAGATCATTCAACTAGAATAAACACTGAAGCTGAGTTGTTGTTCCTTACTAAAAATTATACGCACAAGGATGAATAACTGTAGCTAGGAGGAACAACGACACTCTGTTTTGTGTCATCTTCACCAGAAAGGACTCGAATAACATCTGCAATGTCCGATTGAGTCCAGAGCTCATCTGAAATTACTCAAATCACTCTAAACTCATCATCCATTTATTTCCTCTGCATTATACCTTTGATTAACATTTTGAGTAGTGTGTGTGCTTCTATCTATTTAGACACACACTGACTTCTGGGTTGAACTGGAGGATACAAAATCTTCACACAAAACACTGTGCACTTTTTGTTTCCCACTGTGAGTTATGGAAGATGTCAAGTGTGACATGGACAGCCTGAGTGCTACTGTTGTTATTTCCCCATGTAGAATTGTGGTAAAGGTATGAGGACCTGAATAGTCTCAGTACTGTTGTAAAACCGCAATCCAAAGCGTGGATCATTGTTTATGTAAATTTTTTTAGAGGACTAAGTCTCATCCTGAGACTGAACCTCTTGTTTTAAAACTACTGTGCATTTTGTCTTTGTTAAAACTATTTTGAATATTCCGCTGCTATTTACTTTATATATAAATTTATTTTAAACTAACTCTGATAGTTGAACTAGTAAGTGTTTGTAATTATTGTGATCCAGTAAGTCAGTTTCAAAAGGTAACGTAATCTTCAGATTAAGTTAACTGAAAAGTAATAAATCTTTGAGAAACTGATTGAACATTTACAATCTTTATAAATTCAATACAGTTTAACTTCTTTTGTGAATTGCGGAATTGTAATACATATATTTTAAATCATAAATTTTAATTATAACTAAACTCACCTCCCTCTTGAGTATCCACTCTGACCAACATTTGGTATTATGGGTTTTAGAATAAAAATTTTCAAGACTACTCTATTAATGAAAAGTTTTCAACTGTGATTTTAGTTGTATGTTAGAGATCTTAAAATTTCTGTTAATTCTAATTTTTTATATCTTTGTAAATCATTTTAAAACATAGGTATTATGGATAACATATTAGAAGGTGTATCTACCAATAGGCCACCCTTGTTTAATGGTGTATATTATGCTCAATGGAAAATCAAAATGAAAATTCACCTAGAAATTATGGGATTTGACATTTGGACTTCCATTAAGACTAAGTATAAGATTCCAGATAATATTAGAACTACTTGGGATGAACATACTAAAGATTCATACAATAATAATTGTAAATCAATGAATGCCATGTATTGTGCTTTATGAGATGAATAATTTAATCGAATATCTTCTTGTAAGACTGCATAAGAAATATGGGATACTCTTGTTATTTCCCATGAGGGAACAACTAATGTTAAGGATATGATATTGAATACCTACACTATTAAGTATGATAATTTTAAAATGAATCTTGATGAACCTATTTCTGATATGTATCTCAGGTTCAACGAAATTGTAAATACAATGAGCTCACTTGGAAAGGATGTTCCAGCTAAGGAGTAGATTATGAGATTACTCAGATGCCTTCCAGAGAGATGGAGAGGCACATCGGTATCAATTAAATAATCTTGTGACATTAGTCCTCTTCCTGTCAAAGAACTCAATGGTAAGTTAATGATGTGTGAGGAAGAACTGGATGTAAAAAATGAAGAAGATGATAAACTGAGGAAGATGTTTGTAGCTTTCAATACTTCTACTTCAAAAAATAAGGACAAAGGGAAAATTAAAAGAGAAAGTGATAGCTCAAGATGTGAAGAAAGTGCATCTGAAAATGACGATGAAATGGCTTAGATAGCCAGACGTTTTACGAAACTTTATAGGAAGAAGAAGTTTTTCAGAAAATCAAACAATAAGGGAAATTATGACAACAAAGTTCATTGGAATAATGATTGGAAAAGGACTGATAATGGTGATGACATAGTCTTCTATGAATTCAAGGGGAAAGGACATGTGAAAGCTGGTTGACCTAAATTAAAGTTAAAGAAGAAATATGACTCTAATGACAAAAAATACAAAAAAAAATCATTGAAAGAAACCTGGAGTGATTCAGAAGTCATTTCAAGTGATTTTGATTCTACTCAGGATGAAAAATATCAAAAATCTAATATGTATTTCATGACAGACACTTCTGAGGTAATATCAGATACTCTTGCTCTAAATTCTTATTACTCTGGAGATGATTCTGATTCTAAAAACATGTCTACTGAAGAATTATTTGAATACTGTAACATGTTATATGATACTTGGAATGAGCTAAAGTACAAGTATACAACCTTAAATAAGCAGCATTCTTTAACTACCACCATTAAATCTACACTTGAAGTAGAAAAATAAAAGAATTCTCCACTACTCAAAGAGAATACTGAACTAAAATGTTCTAATGAGAAACTTAGTAATGATTTGGAAAATTTTACTAATGGAAAGGACACTCATACACAATTTATATGAAAACAAGTGGCACTAAAGTATACTACTTGTTTAGGTTATCAGCCTGGAAAAAGACGGATTACAAAAAATAAATTTATTCTTAAATCTGGAGAATATGCTTCTAATCCTAGTTCTGAAAATTCACATGCCTCAACTAGCTATTCACATGGTTATAGATCAAACAAGGTTTATCTATCAAAATCTCTTAATTTTGTTAAGTATATGAGACCCATTATGCAAATATGGGTACTGAATGTTTTTCTTGCTAACCTGTCTGGACCCAAGAAAATCTGGGTTCCAAAATCATTATCTACCTAAAATTGTTTTGTAGGAAACTTTCTTGAAAAGTTCCTGTAAGAAGACATGGTATTTGGACAGTGGATGTTCAAGACACATGGCATGAGACTTTTCATGCTTTAAAAGCTTCATCAAGGTTGATGGAGGATATGTCACCTTTGGTGATAACTCCAAAGGGAAAAATATCGGCCTAGGCCAAATTAGAAATAGTGATTCAATTTTAATTTATAATTTTTTATTTATAGATTGATTAAAATATAACTTTCTAAGTATATCTCAGATATATGATGATGGCTTCAATGTTAAATTTGAAAATGATTCTTGTAATTTTTTTAACTCTAAAAATGTTTTAGAGTTTTCTACTTTAAGAAATGAAAATGTATATGCTGTATATTTGAATTCATTAGCTAAGCAAAATATTACATGTTTAATTGCTTTTCATAAAGAATCTTAGATTTGGAACAGATGATTAGGCCACTGCAATATACATTCACTCATAAAAATGACTACAAAGAACTTAGTTAGAGACCTACCTAAATATGAATTCCTAGCTGATAAAGTTTGTAATCCATGTCAAAAGGGAAAGAAACATAATGTTTCTTTTAAATCAAAGAAATAAGTTTCTACTTCTCAAACTATCGATTTTGTTCACATGGACATGTTTGGACCTTCTAGAGTTTCTAGTTTAAATGGGAATCACTATGTTTATGTTCTAGTAGACGACTTTTCTAGATATACTTGGGTAAACTTTTTAGCTCACAAAAGTGAAGCTTTCTCTTACTTTATTAAATACTCAAAGACTGTAGAAAACCTTAGCGGACTTAAGATTAAAATCATAAGAAGTGATCATGGTCATGAGTTTGAAAATCATGAATTTAAATCTTACTACTCACATAATGGCTATAATCACAACTTTTATGCCCCTAAAACACCTCAACGGAATGGTGTAGTAGAAAGAAGAAATTATTCCCATTCAAAAAATTGCATGAACTATGATAAATGAATATGGATTTCCTATTTATTTTTGTGATGAAGCTATCAATACAACTTATTATAATATAAATAGAGTCTTAATTAGACCTATTCTTAAGAAAACTCTTTATGAGCTTTGGAATAATAGGGAACATAAACTTAGTTACTTCAAATTTTTTGGTTGCAAAGTCTTTATTCGTAATACTAAAGATAATCTAGACAAGTTTGCATCCATGAGTGATGAAGGAATATTTTTAGGATATTCAATCACTAGCAAAGCCTATAGAGTGTTTAATAAGAGAACCAAATGTGTGGAAGATTCTATTCGCATCAAATATGATGAAACTAATCCACATGAATCTAAACTTTCAGTTGAAAATCCTAAACAAGACTTGCGTATTTTGAATCCTAATGATAAAGATAGTGGACCTGTTGTAAAGAAAACCAGCTCTGGAAATACATCAGAACCTGCTTCTATTGAACCCGAACCTAGAGAAGAACCTGAAATTTATATTCCTACCTTTATTAGATCAACTATGATTCTAAAGATCCATCCTTTAAATGTAGTTGTATGTAACCTGGATAGAGGGACACAAACTAGATCTTATCTGAGAAATCAGGTTGAACATCAAGCCTTTCATTCACATCTAGAACCTAAAAATATCAATGGTGAAATCAATGATGAATTTTGGGTAATGTCTATACAAGAATAGTTAAATAAATTTGAATGAAAAAAAGTCTGGAAGAATCTATTCACATCAAATTTGATGAAACTGATCCACATGAATCTAAACCTGCAGTTGAAAATCCTAAACAAGACTTGCGTATTTTGAATCCTAATGATAAAGATAGTGGACCTGTTGTAAAGAAAACCTGCTCTGGAAATACACCAGAACCCGCTTCTATTGAACCCAAACCTAGAGAAGAACCTGAAATTTATATTCCTACCTTTATTAGATCAACTAGGATTCTAAAGATCCATCCTTTAAATGTAGTTGTATATAACCTGGATAGAGGGACACAAACTAGATCTTATCTGAGAAATCAGGTTGAACATCAAGCCTTTCATTGACATCTAGAACCTAAAAATATCAATGATGAAATCAATGATGAATTTTGGGTAATGGCTATACAAGAAGAGTTAAATAAATTTGAATGAAAGAAAGTCTGGGAATTAGTAGAAAGACCTAAGGACACCTTAACCATAGGTACTAAACGAGTTTTTTGGAATAAAATTGACGAATATGGAAACATCACTATAAACAAATCTAGATTAGTTGTACAAGGTTAAAATCATGAAGAAAGAATAGACTATGAAGAAAGATTTTCACCTGTAGCTAGATTAGAAGCCATTAGGATCTTAATTGCTTATGTATCTCATCTGAATTTCAAGTTATATCAAATGGATGTCAAAAGTGAATTTCTAAATTGGTTTATAATTGAAGATGTTATTGTTGAACAACCACCTGGAATTACAAACCCCCATTTTGAAAATCATGTTTTTAAACATTATAAAGATTCATATGGTTTAAAATAGGCTCCAAGAGCTTGGTATGTTAGACTTACAATTTTTCTTATTTCTAAATGTTTTACTAACAGAATTGCAGATCACACTATTTTAATTAAATGAATTTCTAAAGATATTTTGATTGTACAAGTCTATGTTGATGATATTATCCTTGGATCTTCTAAAAATTCCTTATGTACTTATTTTTCAAAGATTATGAAAGATGAATTTGAAATTATTTTAATGGGAGAACTCAAGTATTTTCTTGGATTTCAAATTTTTTAAAAGAAATATGGTATTATTTTAAATCAAAGTAAATATAAAAAGGATCTTTCATAATGTTTTGGTTTAGATAATAAAAAGGGAAGTGATACACCTATGAGTACCACTTGTAAGTTGGATGATGATGAAACTGGGAAACCAGTTGATCAAACCAATTATAGAGGTATGATTGGGAGCTTACTTTACCTTACTGCTAGTCGACCAGATATCATGTTTAGTGTATGCATGTGTACAATATTTCAATCTAATCCAAAAGAATCCCATTTTCTTGTTGTTAAAAGGATTTTCAAATATCATAAGCATAATAACAATTTAGGATTGTTTTATACAAAAGGATAGTCTTTTTAATTAATAAGTTATTCATATGCTGACTTTTCTGGTTTCAAGTTAGATAGGAAGAGAACATCTAGAACAAGTCATCTATTGGGAAAGACTGTGGTATCTTGGTGTAGTATGAAATAGAATTCTGTTTCATTCTCTACTGCTGAAGTAGAATACATTTCTACTGGTAGTTGTTGTGCATAGATTATGTGGATGAAACACACTTTATTGGAATATGGATATCAATTTAGACATATGTCTATAAATTTTTATAACACTAGTGAAATAAAAATCTCTAAGAATCATGTGTCTCACTCTAGGACTAAGCACATTGATGTCAGACATCACTTTTTGAGAGATCATTATCAAAAGATTGATATTTCTCTAGAATTTATTGACTCTGAACATAAACTGGCTGATATTTTCACCGAGACTTTAATCTCTAATAGTTTAGATTTTACTAAACAAGAGTTAGGTATGATCGATCAGTGTAATCGATAGCGAAACTGATCTGTGAAATCGATCAGTGAAACCGATCAGTGAAACCAATCTATGCTACCGACTAAGTTATACAGTATATGAAACCATTAGTATTTATCAAAAAAACATTGTTTTACTTAATAGATATTATATTTAATATTGTAACCCTAAATGATAACATTAATGACCCACGACTATTTCAATTCCTAAGAACTATTGACCTTCCATCTCCCGTTGAACTCCGCATCTTCTAAATTCCGAAATTTCGAACCTCTCAAACCTCTGGAACGTCCAAATGGAAAAGCAAAAGAGACAAGTAAATGAATATTAAATATCCTCACCTATGAAACATGATCTAAAAGAATCGATCAAAATGACTCAAAAATGTGTGAACCCAAAATTGGAGACTCGGGTGGTCACCGTAGAAAAGGAAGTACGTTCCGAATGGGTGTTATCCAGTAAGTCTGTGCTTTTAAAAGTGTTGGAGATGTAAGGATGGAAATAATGGTTCTATAATAATAACTGATTCTATTACCCAAAGGTAGTTCATGGTTTTTATTTGAACTTGAGTATTTCATTAGATGGAGTAGAAGCTGCAAGATTATCTTCAGTGATTAAAGGCAAAAAAGATAACTTTTTCATCGATGTAATGGGATGACTGTTTGTGGGAACCACAAAAAGGTATATATGAGGATCACACTGGTAATATTAATCCTACAACTAAATATTTTGCATAAGAGTATGATCTGTAGATGTTGACTGGAAAATTTGAATATCGAAGAATAACAGCTACTGAGTTAGATGGAGAAATTAGAATCTCGTTTAAGTTTATTCAACACAAAATCTGTCCCAGAAAGGGTTATTTTTCTTTTGTGAAGTATTAGGATGGATTCTTGTTGTTTTTATTGCTATATTATTAGAAGATCAACTTGTGTAGATATATTACTATTCATATTGCTGAGGTGGTAAAGTCATCTAAGAAGGCTACAACTTTATTCTATTCTAAGAATGTCTCTACCATGCTAAAGTCCTTGGACTGTGTTGAAGATGATGATGAGTGTATCTCATCGAATATTACTTTTTGTATTATCAAGGATATCTGTAAATTAATGAAAATTAACTGGGATCTATGGAAGAAGACATGGGTTGCTGATGAAGATAGGTTGTTTGAATACTTTATTCCTACTGACCACTCTAAGAGTCCAAAGGGGATAAGAGATCCCAGTTACAAACCTAATGAGGAAGTTGTCTATTATGATGAGGAAGAAGAGACACAAGTTCCTAAGGACACTGGAGAGTCTAGTAAGAAGGAAACATGGGAAGAGGAAGCTGATGATGATGTTGATATAGAAAAGGAATCTGAGTCACCTCATGATGATAGGAGTGAACCTGACATAGTAATTCCTAGTAAATGAATGGAATTTGGACCAACAAGTCCCCCTCTTAAGTTACCTTAGTCATAAACCCCTTCTAGGTGATGTAGAAGAAGTTGACACTGAAGTATCTAATTATGAATAGTATGAATCTAGTAACAAAGGCAGTACCAATGAGACTTCAGTAAACAATAATGGAAATAGTAATGGTGATGATGATTATGATGCAAGTACTCGACCAGTGGATGGTCACGATATGATTCAAGTTGATCCACAACCATAATTAGTTGAGAAAGAAAATGTTCCTGTGGTTGAAAGGATAGTGCAGACTACGATTGATGTAGATGGGGAAGATCTCTTGAAAATTCTGGTAAAGTTGATTTTGTAAAGCCTAAGTATACCTCTTGTAAAGATGAATGGGAAGACCAACCAGGTTTTGCGGTTCTAGTTTTGGATTATTTAGAGGAAGAGGAAGAAAAAGTCAATATTGGAAGAGTAAGACATCCAGTTGAAGCTGGACCAGTTGCTGAGGAAGTGAAAGTGACTATAGAAAGACCTAGTTCTTTTGTTTATCAATATGATTTTTACAAGTTTAAAGATGAGTCCCTCCACGCAGTCAGAAAAACAATGAAAGATGAATTATCTAATTTTATTTCTCATGCTCCTGTGAATCTATATGAGGCTACTATGGAGTCTATAACTCAAATATTGGTAAATATTATTAAGCCAGTCCTATGTAATACTGGTGAGATGATCGGCAGGCACATTTCCCCTTTGAATCAAGCCCTCAAGGATTTGAGTTATGACATAGTATCTCTATTAGGATAATTTAGGTCAATCATCACTACTATGATGGATGTTTTGAGAAACTTGATAGAACACATGAAGAAATCTGTTTTTAGAAGATTAATGGATAAGATAACTCAGATTGTGGCTCATGTTATCTCCTCCAAAGGGACCAAGATCACTAGACATGAGATTAATGTAGAGTCCCGAAGCTTGACGTACATGGACATTACATTACTTTTGCGGAATACTTAATACATAAAGAAAAACATACACACAAGGACCGTAATAGTTTAGTGTCTTTGGAAACTCGGAATAAAATCTTCTAATCATGGTGAAAGATCTTCAACATCTCCCAATAAAGATCTTCCCTTTTTTTCTTACCTAAAACCTTTCTTTATATCCCGGGGAAAAGAAAACATCAAAGGGGTGAGATCAAATTCCTAGTAAGGGTAAACATGGGTAAAATAAAACATACCATATGCATTTGAACTTAAAAACATGAACATAATGTTTAAACATCAAAATCTAGAGAAATGACATAAAACATGGAAGTACGTAAGGCATATATCATAAGGGAACATCAATCATAATAAAATAGAATGGGAATAAAACATGTAATTGTGGCATCCATTAAGCACATGTAATGATTTCCATAGTAGCCAAGGCATTGCTGCCGAGACCATCTTAGTGGAAAAATTCCCATTCTGAATCGAGTTCACTCCTCGTTTTAGTCCTGTATTACTAAACCAGTTTAACCTGCCCTTCCAGCCATGTCTATCTCATGAGATATAATTATTTACCCAATGCATTGGAGGGAGATATAGGTCCCACCTAATGAAATCATTCTTACTTGTGCCACAAAATAAACATACATCATTCATAATAACCCAATGAATAAAATGGGTTTCATAAACATCATCCCATCATCACATAATCCATATAAAATAAATGGATATCATTTCATAATAAGAAAAGTGAAACCATGTAAATCATAAAGACATTATACTTGAAACATACACATATGAAATAATGTCAACTTAGATGAAAAATGGGTTTGATAAAACACTTGAAATGAATTCTTGAGGAAAATATCATTTCTTCTTCAAAATAAATTTCTTTTCACAAAACGTCATTCAATTTTAAAAGAAAAGGCTTTTATTGAAAATAGTCATGAAATATTTTGGAGGAAGCTTCATGAAAATAAGGCTTTATAAAACCGTAAAAATCCTTTCATGCCGAATACGTTAAAAAAACATTCTTCTCGTACTTTTGTCGGAAAAGTCAAAACGTACCCTGTAGTGTAAATAAAAGAAAGATTCCTTCCTTACCATGGGGTAAATGTAAAAATGGGTAAAAGGACATTAAACATACATTAAAACACTTTTATAAAACATGGACATGGACAATTGCAATAACCCCAGTAAATACTTACAAATAAGCAGTCTTGGATAAAAATGAGATTTGCAAAATTATCCCTTACCTTATGTCTGATTTGCTTCATAAGTGTCCGAAACTCCTGTATAATGATTTAAATAATGTTATTGACTTATTAAAGAATCGTATTCATTGTTATGATATCATATATGGTTCACTTATGACTTTATTTTACCCGTTCTTTTGTAAATTCAATGTTAAAGAGCGTTTTGGGTAAAATCGTTTCATTTGTCGTCCGTGTTTTGACTTGTAATTACTCATATGATTACATAGATCATGATTACTTAATTCCAGAATATAAAACATGATTTATATATAATATATATTCAGAATATACATATATATAATAGATCAATAAATGGAAAGAAATACACCGTTCATGGAGAGGGTAGGCCGTACGTAAGCATGAACACTGTTTTTGTGTCCTTATTCAGTTGAATGGACTTAAGTAGATGACATACATATATATATACACATAAATCCAGTATCATTATTATGTCATATATTTCATGATTAATTATTATATATACTTTATAATCATTCATGAATGGTTAACGTGGAGAATGAATCTCATCGCATCGTGGAGACGGTAGTCCGTACGTACGCACGAGCGATGATATCGTTCTCATGATCGTGGAATTGTATAGGAGTGTATGTATACTATTTTAGAATCAATATCACTATACAATAACCATATATAGTAATTATTTACACCATTATACCCATCCAAGTATGGTGGTGGTGGAAAATAGATTACACCATGGCGTGGAGATGGTATTCCGTACGTATGCACGTGCGGTGATTTTGTTTTCCGTAGGATGGATAGATGGTGAAATAGGGTTGTTTCATAATTTTAATAACATATAAGTATATGAGTGATACTGATGTTATTACTTCATAATTAAACAACCTAATAAGAAGAAGTGTAAGAAGAAATAATGTTGAAAGAATCGGTAACGGACATTACCTCTTCTTTAAAGCGCCTCTTTGAGTCCTCCTCTTAGGGCACTAAAATCGGTCTTTGAAGAAGACCAGAACCTCTAGGATGTTGAAGTGGAGAAGAGAATTTGGCAGGGGTTGGCCGAGCTTGAAGGCTCAAAGTGGTGTTAGGATGAGAGGGAGGAGGTTCCCTTTTATAAGGGAGGAGAGGGGCACCTTTGGAATAACAAAAAATATTATTTTATTATAAAGCCAAATTCGGTTTTAAATAGCTCCAAATTGATTTATTTCGAAGCTAAGGTGGGGATGGGTCTAAATCCTCTCATCCAATAGAATTTGGACAAGTTTAGTTTACTATTTTAACCTTATCATTTAGTTTTAACTTTAAGTTAGATAATTTTACTTTTACCATGTCTTTTTGTGTTCTTACACTATAAGGTTAATAAAATTACTATAACAAGCCAAACGAACCCCAAGTTGTTTATTATTAATATATATAACCTTATCTAAGTCATTTGGCCGAACCTCATATTTTTAAGAATAAAATAACAATTAATAATATATTATTTTTTAAAAAAACTATTTTATGTCAATTTTGACACTATTTAGTAATTGATTTTTTTTAAAATTATAACAGAATGATTAGTTCTAAAGAAGTAAATTTAATCAATACTATCATGTCCTAGTAACCTATAAAATTAGTTTAATTTATAAAAAGTCTCAAATTACATTTATTTGGGTAATTATAACATCAATTATGTCAATATTTCATTAATAAGATAATTACTGCATCATCTTTGTTTCATAAATAAATTAAATTATATAACGTCTAAAAATTACAAATAAAATATCATTATGTAGGAAATATTTTTTATCTTTCTAATGAATATTTACAGTCGAATTTAGTCTATGTATAACCCTATATTAAAAATGATTTACTTATTAAACATTGATTTTCACTATTTTAACCCTTCTTTAAATAAATTAATAATAAATGTCCTAATCTAATTCAAGTGGGCCTAAATGGTCATATTTTATTCCTAAGGTCGTTTTTGGTCGAATTAAACTTATCCAATAGAATTAGGACATGTGTTAGGGTAATAATAATATCATTTTTACCCTTAATTACCCTATTTACTTTTAACAGTGGTAAAAAAGTAAAAAGTTACTATTCACCAAAAAATATTTTCATCTCATTGAACCATATTTTACTTACTGACATCAACCGTGTTTCTCGGATTTTTTAAATTCCACTCACAGAAGTGGTAAAATTATGTTTCATGAAAATTAATTTTTTTAACTACCACTTAGTGGTCTCACTATTCATCAAAAAATAAAGTTTCCAGAAAAATACCAAAAATTAGGCCTAAGCTATATTTGATATTATAAACGAAAAAATGATTTCTATTTTACCAAATTAAAAACATATCAGTTGCATTAATTAATTTAAAAATTAACTCCCTTCGTCAAAACAAATAGCGTGTTCTTAAGAGATAATAAATATCAAAAGATTGACACTTGTTTATGTCTGGTTTAAATGTGAAATTACATCCAATGACCAACATTGTATTAAATTGTAAAAATATATTCTAAATATACATTAAAACCACTCAAATTAATAATTTTATCACTATTAATTATTTCTATTAAAAAGGATGTTTTTAATTAAAATTTAGTAATTTTCACTATTCATCGGAAAATGAAAGTTATTCGAAAAGTACCAAAATTTTACCCTAAGATAATTTTGATATTACGAATCCAAAAATGAATTCCATTTTGAAAAGTAAAATTTACAAAATTTCAAAAAGTGGTTATTATTATTCATAACGGCTAGTTTTAATAATATTTTATTAGCATATTGTTGTTTAGTGAAACTCGTTATTGCGTACTTCACACGCTATCGAGGAAGGTCGCAATTGCGTATAATGCAAGGCAAGTCAAGGATCCATGTTTTACAAGCTCCTTTTGGTGTAGCGTACAACACATAAAATTAATGAAATTAAAAATAATATTTTTCATAAAATCTCGAGGTGTTACAATTAATGCCTTAAAAGATGTTATAAAAGAAGAGTTAGAATCCCTTGGACAGATTATGGACATGGACCCTTTGAAAAAGATGAAATAAAATAGTGATCATTTTCACAAGATGGTGATGCTATATTTAGATGATGCTACTAAAGCTCAATAAGAGATCAAAGAAAATTTGGATCACTATTTTTCTAAAATTTATACTAAGCATGAGTTGAACCATCAGTTTAAAGTCATGGATGAAAATTTGAGGCTAACTCCAGTCACTGAAGCCTTTAAAGCTCAGGTCCAATAGTTAAAGGATTTTACTCCCAATCAAGAGAGTTTTATGTAGAACAAAGATGGTTTTGAGAAGGGTATGAAATATGGTGGTGAAGTAATTTAGGATTTTATCAATCTTCTCAAACCATATCTTCATGTGCAGGAAAAGGCTATTGTTCTTCCTACTTTTGAGCCTCTCAGTCCATCCAGTGTTTCTCCTGGTCATATAACAATCTCTCAAGCTTTATCCAATATTCGGCTAGTTATTCAGTAGGCACATTCAAGAGAATCTTCTGTTCACCAGCAAGTAAACTTGGCCACACTCTGCTTCCAGCTAGAGTTGTCTTACATCCTCTCTCTATCCGGCCAAATCAACATTCCACAAAACTACCTTCTGGACTATCCATTCCTCTCATTGCAAAAGGGAAAGCACCTCTTCACCCCCAGAAATAGCTGTGTCTTTCATTTTTGATAGGATCTATTTTCCTTGTATATTTTTAGATGTTATTTCAATGAAACCTTTTTTTTCTTTTCTCTCTCCGCACTCTATTTTTTTTTTTGATAACTGCGAAGGGAGAGAATAATATAAATATATATAAAAGTGATAGAATATTATATATAATTATAAGCAATATCTAAAGAGGATACCAATATATAAGATCAAAATAATATTTATACTCTGATGTCATGTATGCTAGCTCAGATGCTATGTTGATATACTCTAACCTTGTTTATGATCTGAAACCATGCTCTATTGACATGTTTAAATTTAGAAATATATTCTTTTTACATAGGGGGAGGATACTAGGTGTTATATCATCTTCCCTCTTCATTTATGCCAATGATTTGTGATTATAAAAATGGGGGGGATTGTTGAACACTCTGTGAGGTAGTTATTTTAATAATCACAAATCATTGTTGTTTATATTTATAAGTCAATTTAGTTAATTATTCAATCTGTTCTAAATATGTTTATATATGTTTAATCATGTCTACATATGTTTATCAAAGATTATTCATGGTTTACTATTGACGTGGAAGTATTCTGGATTAAACAGATACCTTGTGAGAATTTTATGTTTTTGACTCACCGTTAGTTATATTCTTGAGTCGTCGATAGTTAAAGGAATGAGAAACTGATGTGGAAAACAAATGACATCAGTCACATCGATAGAAGAATGGTCACACCGATGACAATGGTCACACTGATGAAAACAGTCGCACCGATGAAAACAATCGCACCGATGAAAACGTTCCCACCGATGAAAATGGCCGCACCGATGACAACGGTCACACCGATGACAACTGTCACACCGATGACAACTGTCACACTGATGATACAACTGTCCAGCCGATGCTAATCAAATGACCTATCGATACCGATGTTGATTAAATGACCTACCGAAACTGATGCTGATCAAATGACATACCGAAACCGATGCTGATCAAATGACCTACCGAAGCTGATGTTGTTCAAACGACCTACCGAAGCTGATGCAGTTCAGACAATCTACGGAAACTGATGCTGATCACATGACCTACCGAAGTTGATGCTGTTCAAATGACTTACCGAAACTGATGCTGATCAAACGACCTCTTGAAGTTGATTATGATCAAATGACCTACCGAAACCGATGCAATTCAAATGACCTACCGATCTCATGAATCACCGAGAGTAATGAAAACTGTTTGAATTTTAATTAACTATTATTTAATTCTAACAGTCATATTTGCTTAAATTAATGAACCTGCTATTAATTAATGTTTGTTGTTGGATGTCAGGGAACCGTACCTCGTACCTGTCAAAAAGTAATCATTCTCTTTGCTAGATTTAAAGGAATAAAAAGGCAGATCGATCTGCAGTGAAGAATACACAGAGATACAAATATACATAGACAGAGACACACAAGAAGAAGAGATAGTATGTGTGTATAAAGGCCCACGAAACAAAACAAGAGATTGGAGAACACCTATGAAAACCAGAGAGCTTCAAGAAGATCATTAGCCTAGAAAGAACACTGAAAACGAGTTGATGTTCCTTACTAAACATTATATGCAAAAGGATGAATAACTATAGCTGGGAAGAACAGCGACACTCTGTTTTGTGTTATCTTCACTAGAAAGGACTCGAATAACATCTGCAACGTCTGATTGAGTCCAGAGCTCATTTGCAGTCACTCAGATCATTCTAAACTCATTATCCATTTATTTATTCTGTATTATACCTTTGATTAAAATTTTGACAAGTGTTTGTGCTTCTGTCTATTTAGACACACACTGACTCCTGGGCTGAACTGTAGGATACTAAATCATCACACCAAACATTGTAAACTTTTTGTATCCCACTTTGAGTTATGGAGGAGGTCAAGTGTGACCTGGACAGCCTGAGTGTTGTTGTTGTTGTTTACCCACGTAGAATTGTGGTAGAGGTTTGAGGACCTGAATAGTCTGAGTACTGTTGTAAAACCCTGATTCAGGGTGTGGATCATTGTTTATATAAACCTTTTGCGAGAAATAAGTCTCATCTTGAGACTGAATATCTTGTTTTAAAACTGTTGTGCATTTTGTCTTTGTTAAAACTATTTTTGAATATTCCGGTGCTATTTAATTTAAATATAAATTTGTTTTAATGTTACTCTGATAGATGAACTAGCAAGTGTTTGTAATTATTGTGAACTGGTAACTCAGTTTCAAAAGCTAACTTAATCTTCAGATTAAGTTAACTAAGAAGCATTAAATCTTTTAGAAACTGATTGAACATTTACAATCCTTATAAATTCACTATAGTTTAACTTTTTTATGAATTGGTGGATTTTAATACAAATATTTTAAATCAGAAATTTTAATTGGAACTCAATTCACCCCTTCTTGAGTATCCACTCCGGCCAACAATATAAAATTCTGAGTAGGGAGATTCTATGTTTTACAAACATAGAATAAAATAGATCTGGGATTGTGGTATCTTTTTATTTGGTATTTGCATGTAACTCATTTTATACCTGTAATGTTGCTTATAAGTTTTCTTGTATGGATTAGGGAGACGGTGGAAATTCTAATACTTCTTTTAAATATGATCTGATTCATTTACTTTTCATCATCTAGGTTATTCAACCAATATTATGGTTTTTTGTATAATATAAGGGTGGTTAAAAGACAATTTGTTTTCAATAAAATTAGAGAATGGAATGTCTAAAAAAGGGAATCCCTAGATTTTTTCAACTTATACTTTCTTTGAGAGTTACACTAGCTCTAAGATTATGTGATCAATGGTTTATAATGAGAGATCACAAGATTTTACAAAATCCCCAGCCCCATATTGAGTATCTTATCAATAAATGATCATTGGTTCAAATTCATCATCTTCTTATTATTTTTTAGATTTTGGAGAGTGGAAAAGACTTCATCAAGTAGTCTCTTCAGATCTTCCATTATGAGTATTTCCTCCTCCTTTTCATCCTAAATTGGGGGATATTTGTTGATCTAGGCCAGTTTAACCATCAATTCTGGAATCTCACTCTAAGTGATATATTATTCATGACTTCATCCTCAACTGTAATGGAATTTCATTGGGTTTTGTGTATGTTTCACCTCAATGGGAACCTATGGGAATGTGAACTGGGAATATGTGTCTTGATACATCAAATAATGGTTTCACAATGTTTTTTATCAACTATTTGACGAAATAAATAAAGAAGAAAACAAAAATAAATAAAAAATGAAGATAAATTACATTTGTGTTAAAGTTAGTGAAAACTTGACCCTTCTCCTCAATAAAAACACCAAGTTGATTGTGTAGTTTTCATGTGACATGGTAAAATATAATATTTATTTTATTAAAACATGGAGTGTAATATAAGGTTGGAAAATTCCATTTCCCATGGAGTGCGTGATAGTGTTTTTGCGATTTTACGAAATTGAAACAAATTAGAAAAGATCCAAAATAGATGTTATCATAAAAGGGATGAATCTAAAGTTTTTCTATTAATAAACATCATTATCCAAAAATATTTTTGTCTTCTAATTAATAATGTAATAAAACAAATTATTATATAACTATAAACAATTAAAATGTTTAAAATCCCATATTCTTTTGGAAATATCCGATGTACATAGACTTCCACCTCTTATATGGTTTCAAATGATGATCATGCATAAATTTTAAAAAAATCATCAAACTATACCCAACTATATTGTTTTTTGTTAGTATCCTAGAATTACTCCTTTACATTAGGTATGAAGCTAACCATAAAAAGAAGGTAGGATTTATTAGTAAACATTAAAATTATATATTAATATCATTAGATAATGTGAATGATCACTATATCAATATAGGATCACCTTTGATGGCTCATCTAAACTGAATAAGAAAATAAAATATTAAAGAAGCGATTATGGTAAGTATAATCATACCCTTGTAATTCCTAAACTTGTGTGATTACTATAATTATATTGAGTTTGAAGAGATCAAATTCAATAGCATGGAGGAATAACACTAAAAAAATAGAGAAGGGGAAGAGGAAACAAATTTCACATAACATTAATAGATAAATATTTTGAAGATACAAGCCTCACAAATAGAGATACTTTAAACTATATTCAGTATATGTAAAGAATTTCCCAAGAGGAAAAATAATAAAATTTAATGACATTAAAATTTTTATTCCTCATATTCAATATTGATCCAAGATCCGATTTTATAGGATGTTTCCCAAGTGTGAAGCTTTGAGGGTCATCACTCAAATCTACCAACTGAAATATTCTCAACCTCTGATCGTAGTGTAAAAATCCTCTATAATAATTAGGTAATATTTTATGAATGAGTTTGTTTTTGAAATATTATTTATTAAAAATATTTCACTTTCTCCAGGAAATCACCACAATTTATGTGGTGATATTGGAATGGGGTTAGTCATCACTTTGGGATTCAAAATTGTTCCCAGAATAAAAGCTTGATAAAACTAAAAACACATAGTAGACCAAGAATTAAGGTGGTAAATTGGTTAATTAAACACTTCAATGGGTGGAGGGTATTCATGGTGGTGTCAATAAGGTTTTTATGGTTAGTTTAGTGGAGTCATGTTTGATATAAAGTGTTTAGATCATCTACTTGAACATATTGTATTCATTTAGAGATGACGATGTTCATCTAGTGTGCACGATCCTTTGACTGTGTAACAATTTCATGGATATAGTTTAAGGACTCAATGTATTTGAGCATACAATAAAAATATCCATAAAAATAGAACATCAATATTTTATTCAAGTATAAGTTTCTTCTTCATCCAGAATAGAAAAAATGTTAGTTTATGTTTCTTTCAAACAATATTTAGTGTAGAGGATTAGTCACATTCCTCGTATTTGTGTTGATCTTAACTACCTTTATTTTATAATTACTGTTAGAAATGAGTTATTTAAAAGTGTAGGATGCATATTTTCTAGTATTATGGTGGATATAGAAGGTAGAAGTAGTAGTATCAAGCCCAATTGTAGGATATGGCTGTAAGAAAAAATGGTATCACTCAGACTTCTTCATGAATAGGGATTTATTCATCCTCATAATGGATTTCAAGGTGGTTACTAATGCCTTTAGATGATATCCATGGTTATCCCAAACCTAACAATAGTAGAAATAGGAACCCTTACACCACTGCTAATAATTATGAGTAACCCTGATTCACATTCTGGTGACCCTTATATAACATATGTTTATCATCAAATTACCCGCATTTACCCCTACAGAACACTTTGAAAACCGTGGGTACATTTGCATAGCTCTTCTTTAAAATTATGAAACTAATTTATACTGAAAATGTTTCCCTGAGAATCAAAAAATTTATTTTTTTTAAATTATATATATAGTATTGGGAATATACTAGGTCTTTTCTCAAAGAGCATTGGGGGGTTTGAAGTGTGTGTTTTTAATAAGATGGACTAAAATATGTGGCGGTTTTCAAAATAGTTTTAAAACTAAAATGACTTAATTAAAGAGTTTAATAGTTAAAAAATAAATTTGGTGTTTTTAGAATTATTGGAGAATGAAGAAATTTAAATTTCACTAAACATCATAGATAGTTCATTGTTTAGGAAATTTTACATGGCTAAATGGAATCCTTTAGTAGAAGGTTGTCAATATTTTGACTCACCTATTGCCCTGTAAATTGATTCACAAAGAGCCACCTGTTCACACAAAGATAGTTTTGTCAAGGTTTGGAAATAAATCATAGAGTTAGGGATTCCGAATTATATTTAAATCTCATTTATGTGTGATATAAAGAGGATTATTGTGTTTTCCAATTTGACCAACCAAAAATTCCCACTTGAAATCTCAACCCAATTGGTATTAAATTGAAAAGTGTTCCACATAGTTATACCACTGAAACTCATTTTGAAGATAATTTTATTAATTTAATATATATGTGAAATATTTAAAACAAAAAACACAAAAAACAAAAATATTAAAAAGTCATAAATCCCTACCAAGTATGTGTAGCTCCATCAAAATGATGTTCCATTGCTTAGCTCTCCATAGAGAGGAGGAGAAGTCTCATGTGGAAATTTTCCTTCATCCTAGATCCCCCTATTTTGATAGGGGCCTCCATAAATTCTTATATGAGTAGAGAACTCCTTTGAGTCTCTAAAATTGTAGACATTTTATCCTGGTAAGAACTTAAAAATGAGGTTCCCAAGGTTAAAATTTATAGGCAAACTTGGAGGTAGTTTTGGGTATCTAGATTTCATAAAATTATTTGGAACATAGTTTTCAACATCCATATAGATTTATATTAATTTTTAAAAAACAAAAAACTTGTTTCCACACATCTTTAATATCTAAAAATAAATTTTTTTTTCATCTAGAGGCCCAAAACGTGGGATATGGATAAAAACAAACACACCATTTTGGACTTTATACAGATTTAGTATCCTAGATATATTAGTTCATTTGGGACTATAAATTGATAATATGAGATTGGATATCTTTATAAAATATGTATCCCAATCAATATTGGACCCCAAAAAAATTTCATCCCAATTGGATGCATATATTTGTATCAATGTGTGGTTGAGTCCACATATACTCTTGGATTTCTGAGAAATTTGTCCCAATTTTGATCAACATCATTTGGGACCTAAAAATAACCTACACCTACAATCAAGTCATTGAAACAAGTAAAATTACATATTTTATCAACTATTAAAACTAAATAATTGAGTAAAAAAAGCAATAAAATTTGCCATTAAATTTGTAATTTATGATACAAAATTAGTTTAGCACAGTGATGTAAGGGTAAAAATGAACAGTGAATCGCAACATTATCACACCCCTGCAGCTACAATTTTTCACTCTTGGGAAAATTCACGTTTACAAAAATTTTGCATGGATATATTAACAACATCATGATGATTTAAAATTGAGTGAAAATTTAATTCCTGATAGCAATGTGATCAACGAAAAAAAATCACACCATGGAGTTATTCTTAGGGTTCATGGAAAAAGGTGTCTCATAAATTGTATCAAGATAAAATTTATAGAGATTAATGAATCCAATTTTGTTTAATAATTCAAAATTAAATGATGTCACTAAATCTCCATCTATGTGGGTGAAAACCATTTGATGCTATTATTTCCACTTTCAATCCAGCAAATATTGGTTATTTTAAAAAAATTTATCTTAAATGATAATATCCATCAAACGTTCCATACATTATCTGTAGTCAAATTTTAAGACCCAGTCAGTTAATAATTCATATAATTCCAACTTGATGCTCTTGACCTAGATATCCCCATATTTTGTACATTTTTTACTACCCTCATAAATTATTATTTTTGTTTTTTTAAAGATGAACTTGGAACAAATATCACACTCATCACTCAACCCTTGTTTAATTTCCTCATGACACTAATTTTAATATTTATGACAAGATCAAAGGTCGTGGAAGATAATTTTTTAACCTGACCAAGACACAACACAATTTTTTGTTTTTTGTTTTTAGTTTTTTTGATGGTGTATAATTGTTGGATAATTGGTACACAAACATATGTCAATCTGGTAAAGTAATGAAACGTATTATACAAGGAATAATCATATGGAAAAATCATTTTTTAAAGTACTGAAAAATTAACCTATCTTATATTTACCTTGTATTAACTAATAAATACTCACACATCATGTTTGGGTGTAAAGATGTGTAGAGATATTAAGTAAAACTGTTTTCCTATAAACCAATTACAAATAAGGTACTATTATTCTCAATGGTTTCAAAATGATTCAACCATTTATATCATCAAAAAATAACTAATTAACTAGAAAAATTCACACCTCAATGATAAATTCATGCCAAAACACACATTCTATCAGTGTTTTTTTGTCAAAACAACATGATATAAGTAAATTACTCATGAATTTTCAATACTTTCCATGATTAAGTTGGAATCATTTTCCATGATTATGTGGGAATAAAAAATTAAAATTATGGAATAAAGAAGGGTGAAAAAATGAGGGGAAAATAATAATACTATTCAACAATAAAAAATAAAAATAAAATGAATAATGTTGGCAAAAACTCAAATCTAACATAAGAATATACTCATCCTCCCACACATAGAGTATGTAGTGTTATGACTATAATAAAAAAGAACATGGGAAAGAAGGATAAAATCTAGAGGGTCTCATTAATATGTTGCTTCATGAAAATGGAGTTCCTCCATTGGGAACTCTAGAATGACTTCATGAAAGTGCTTTATTTACTTCCCATTGATAGTGAAGGTTTGTTTTGTTTCTTCATTTTGAACCTAAACATCACCAAATGGATAATTATTAGTACAAGTTCATGGCCTAAATGAGAGATATTAAAGCTTAGCTGGATGAACCTTCTACCTTGAATTTTAATGGAATACCTTCTGCCTAATGTAGAATTGATGATAATGTATGAGGTGATCATGGGCAGGTTTGGTTTTCTTATTATAGACCCAAAATTTATCATATGAATCTCTATGCATTTCCTCCAGCTCATAAATCTATAACAACCTTTAACAACCTTCACCAGAAAATATTATAATTGAATTGTTTAATGGCCTAGTAGGCATGGTTCTCTATCTCAATAGAGAGATGAAAACTCCTTTTAAAAAAAAGCCGATAAGGTGGAATTCTAATGGGTGTCTTAAAGGCAGTATGTCAAGACCATAATGAATTATTGAGTCTAAGACTACAATGTTTTCTGTTCGGTTAATTTTTTATTTACAAAATTTGTTTTACCAACTTATTTTACACCTCGGGTTGACCATTGGTTTGTGGGTGATATGCAGTAGACACTCGATGCCCGACCCCATACAAGCACAACAGTGATTGCATTTTTTTAGTTAAATAAAGTAAAAACCCAGTTACTGATGATGAAACATGGTTATCCAAACCTATAGAAAATTGGGGTTCTCAAAAATTACACAACTTTCATGGAATTATTTATCCTCTTATATTGTGCATCTACCCAGTTAGATACATAATCAACTTATAGAAGAATGTATAGGTTGCAAAATGAATTTTGAAATGGACCCAAAAATTCACATCCCCAAAAATAAAAAAGTTTCATGAAAGAGAAACATTTTTTTTGGGAATTTAATTTTTTTTGGATACATTCCCTATTCATTTACCACGAGGAAATGACTTATAGAAATCATGGGCATCTTGAAATAATGTTGGACAAAAAAGACCAGAATCGAGGACCTTGTGAGCTGTATGTTGGGGACCAAAGTGGAACCCACAAGCAAGAGTGTGGCAGAACCTACGGAAAAACTGAAAATCACTATCGATAACACGACGCCTAAGGACATGATCAATACATGTTTACTAGATGTAGGGGTCATCCCAAATGTACAACAAGACTCATGTTTTAGATGATCAACTTAATTTTTGGTAAAATCATTAGGAATTCAAGATTCTACCAAATAATTTTCAATTTCAATATACCAAGGAAAAACATCATTATCATGGTAAAATTTCTCATCAGGAAACATGTCATTTACAGGAATATAGGGGGTAATTTAATGTCGAAGGAAGGGAGAATCCTAAGGAAATGGCCATCGCCCACATTCTATGCTCACATTTTTTTTTCTAATTTCTAGATTAAATTTCTAATCTAGGAGCATCCAAGGAATGAGATGTGGTTTGGATTCTAGTTTCATAATGAGATACTGAGGGATTCATGGTCTGAAAAAATAATTAATATAGACTCTAAATTGTATGACCTTAATTTATTCAATGAAAAAAATGGATATAAATTCTTTTTTAGTAGTGGGGTGGTTTTCTTAGTTAGGGTCCTGTGTGTGTGAGGCATAGGTTATTATATGTGGAACTGGATCAACCAATTTTGACAAGATGACCCAACTGTATATTTAGAGGTGTCACACATGATCTCAAATGGTAGATCATACTGAGATGGATGGATTGTTGGGGTTGATGTGACACTCCATTTCATTTTATTAAAAGTTTCTTAAAATTGTTTACCAAAAACGAATTCCTTTTACTTTAAGAGTAAGTAGGGTGGGGTGAAATCTTACTAAATTCATGAATGAAACGATAGTGAAATATGGAATAACCTAAGAAAGGCCACACATCTAGTACATTTTTGGTAAATGGTATGGAATAAATTACATCCACTTTAGATATATATTCTTGGATAACATCCCCCGAAATAACTTGATAAAGTACTATAACTTTTCACACCATGAAGTTTCATTTATTATAATTCAATACAATATTATTTTAAATATATAAATGTATTTCAGAACTAGGAATACTCAAATAATGGTCAAAATAGGAACCATATATAGTGAATTAATTCATGAAAATTTCCATACAATTCTATAGGTAATCCAAAAAAATACTACCCATGCATCACTAGAAAGTACCTGGAGAATTTCAAATACCAAATTGCATCCTTCTATAGGTAAATGTACCAAAGGGAAAAATGAATTTTGTGTTTTCCTGATCCTTAGGGGAAATATGGATATGAAATTATCCAAAATAACCATTCAAGAAACAGTAGTGGTACTTCCTCACCAGCCTCTCTAGAATCTGTTTAAAGAACAAATAAGGTAAATGGTTTTTCCTGGTGTCTTGGTTTAATCATAGATAGTCCATAAAAACACACCAACTATTCTTCACATGAGCAAGAACCAATTCATTGTTTTAATTTTTAATTACTATATCATTAGTTATTTATGAACTACTTGCACTAGACTAGACCATTGGTTGTTAGATATAGTGTAAATGATTCAAGAAACTAATATTTTTTACCAACTTTTTAACAACATCTAGGAGGTCCGGGTTTAGTTGAAGTTGTTCTTGCCTCACTGGATTATCCTTTTCATTTAAAAATATAATTCATGTGATAACTTATGGGATAATACCAATAATTTCATCACTTTTCCATCTTAGTACTTGTGTATACTCACTAAAAAGTTAAAGGAATCACAATTCATGCAATGGAGGGAGTGAACTAGCAATGATGACATGAATATTTTTTCCATTCTCAAGATAATAATATTTTATCTATTAAGGCAATTGATTAAGCTACAATTAAGGTGGATTATGGATTTATGGGATGAAATGTTAATGTAGGATGTTAATGGAATCATCTAACCATTCAACAGTTAAATCCTTAGATGAAGAATGATCTTTTATATTCCTAGAAGTATCATCGATAGTCATGGGATCCTTAGTGATAAAGAAATCCTAAATTAAAAAACATGCATGATATTTTTCTAAAGAACTAAAATATTATATGCATGATTCATTAAATAACATGTATATCAATGATAAAAACTCAAAAATTGGATTAGGGGAAAGAAAATATTTTTTTAAAGGGAAGGGAGTAATTCATTTGAATTAATTTAAAGTGAAGAATATTCTTATAAGTGGTTCTTTATGGAATCAAGGATGTTAAAGTGTAAAATGTATCTACCAAACTCCATAGATAATGTACCATTTTGGATATTAATTATAGTTTTGGAGGTTTTCAAAAAATACCTCCCCAATATAATTAGGGAGTGTCCATTCATCTTATCATCTTCCATTATATACACATAAAAATCAGTAGGGAAAACTATGTTTTCACCCTCATAAGAACATCTCTTAACACACTAGTGGTGTTTATTGTAATATATTTTACTAGTTGAACAAAAATTCAAGGGTTCTTTAGTTCCCCAACATGTATTTAAGAGAAAATGGATTGAGGCAACACATTAATAGAAGGACAGAAAACAAGAATATAATTGGGAAAGAAATACTCTCAAATGGTACATAGAATTGAAAATGTTTTCATATAATTGAATATGGTAGGAAGTGATGGCTCTATTAATGTGGAGAAATTCCTCCCCAATATCACTGTCTCATCACTTTTAATTCAACTTCATTGTGTACAAATCTCCATAAAAAATATGGTGTATCTTGGAATTTTCTCCATAACATCAATCTGAGGGATGTTTACCAGCACTTTTTAAAAGTTTCAAAGATTTCTTTATCAAGTAAAATTTATTTTTATTTTCTTAGTTTAGAGGCCCATTGGGGAAAGGGAAGAGGAATGGTTGGTTTGGGTGGCTCATCCAAAAAAAATCTCTTATCTTTGGTGGTATTTGTTTAAGATAAAAGATTTTATTCTCATGAACATTGTTTAGTAGTTATAATGGTGGTTTCCTTAGGAGGGGATGACTCTAATGTAGGTGTTTTTTGGATTTTAAGATTTATCCACTCCAATGGATGATCACAGTGTCATTTCCTTTATCCATATGGTTTACTAGTGGTTTAAAGGGTAGTTTATCTAACCCATGACTTTTGATTTCCCCCGCTGAAATGTAAAGTTGGCCTAATTTGGGTTTTATGAATTTTATGGATTCTTGAGTGGTTTGTTGGAATTAGAGATTATTTTAAACCATTTATTTCATTATGTATTCTAGGATATGATCATCTTTTGAATGGGTTTTTTGTAAAGACCTTTGTAGTGGTTGAGGATATCTGTGTGGTAGTGGTTGATGACTACTCTATCTCCAATTAGTTCCCTAGGTGATGAGGTTGGTTTTAATACCCCTTTCCTTTATTATTTCATGTATTTAAACCCATATTTGTATGGGGAGTATGATTCTTACCTAAAGGGTTGGTTATAGGGGTGTCCTGAGAAGATTATCTCCCAACTCTAATAATTTTCTATCAATTGAGGTCATTTTTCAGAATAATGAATGTTGGAAGAACATATATGATAATTTATGGAAGGAATAGATTGGGGTTTCCATTGGGAAATAATAAGTTGTTTGGGAAGGGTGCTTACCACTTCAAACATTTTTTCCACCTTCTTCTGAAGCTCAGAAATTTATACCACCTGGACACCTATAATGGGTACACTGGACCTCAAACCAAATTGTTGAGTGTTCTCCTCTATGTTCACAGTAAGGTTCCCTACAAAAATTTGGGTTTTTTCAAATAGTTAACGACCTAATGAAAATCAATCATCTTAAAACCAATATAAATTAAACATTATTAATAATATTGTATTCAAAGTTGACCACTTATTTTATGATGTGGGAAACTTGAACAATGCATTTTAAATATTTCCCATTATTTGGAACTGTTTCCCCATGTGATTTTCTTAACACAAAAATTTATTTTCTTATAGTTACAATTTCACAGTCTGGGTAGTATTTTTTAAGAAAAGGGAGTTTCATGTCTTCCTAGCCTCTAATAGGGTAATTAACATAATAAAACCTATTTTTTATAGCATCTTCTAATGAAAAAGATAATGTATTAATAATTACTTATTCTTCATCCAAATTATAATTCTTTAATATAGAACACACAATATGAAATTATTTTAAGTGATTATGTGAATATTCCCCCCAAAAATCAAAGGAATCATGGTAATAAGTTAACTAAACCGAATTTAAGTTTAACATTTTGTGTCTTGTATTGTATTTGATTATATGTAGGTGGATATCATCATCAGGTGAGGTTAGTTATTTTAATGTTTTGTTATTTTTATCCATGTTATATATGTTATGTTTAGTTTCTAGTTTGGTTCCAAAATAATAGCGGTGTATAAAATTCTCATGTTGTGGTGTGTCCTCCTTCAAATTGTAGTCCTGTGTGTCTTGTTGTCGCTTATATAGAATTATATTTGGTTTGGGTTCAAAAGGGGTAAATCACTTAGAGTATATTTGATTCATACACTGAACCTACAAAATAAATAAATTATAGCACAAAAATACATGAAAATATATTATATAAATCAAATGAATATTCAAAAAATATACAAATACCGTATAAAAACACCCACTAAAAACCAAAATGCTTCCTGAAAATAAAGACAAAATTTGAATGTTTTGCTGTGAAATGTTCAAATTGATTATATTTTTAATGTTTATTTATAATATAGTAAATAACCTATTTCTTCTATCAAGGATCAGTGGGTGTTTAAAGTGTGTATTTTTTACAAAATGGACTAAAATTTAGGTTTCTTTGAAATAGTTTTAAAAATAAAATGACTTAATTAAAGATTTTAATAGTTAAAAAAGGAAAGTATTGCTTTCATAATTATGAGAGAATGAGTTAATTTTTGGTTCACTACCCATATTTTGTAGTTAATTTTTCGGAAAATTTCATATGGTTTAATTGAATCCTTTGGTTGAGGGTTGTTAAGATATTGACTCCCCTCTTGCCTCTCAAACCCATGCACAAAGAACCACCCCTTGAGGCAACAATCATGTTTTAAAGGTTTGGACCTTAGGAATAGATTGAGGTCTACTGAATAATACTGATATATCATATATGTGTGAGATAAATAGGATTATTATGTTTTCTAATTAGAACAACCCAATATACCTTCCTGAAATCTCAATCCAATATATGTTTGAATGAAAAATGTTTCACTTAGTTATACCAATGAAATGCATTCAGAGGAGAAGGATGTTAAGATAAAACATTTTTGGAATATTTAACACAAAAATTACACAAAACTAGTATAATAACAAATTTCTAAACTCCCTCCCAAGTGTTTTTACATTTATGGAAATGATTTTCCTCCATTTAGCTATCCATCAATAGGTGGAGAAGGATATGGGGGAACGATACCTTCATCCAGGACCCAAAAAATTGAATTGGGGCCTCCAAAACATCTTGGATGATTATATGACTAATTGGGGCTCTAAAGGGAATATATTTTCCCTTGGTTCGAACTTACAAAATGGGGTACCCAATGTGATAATTTAAAGTAAAAGTGGAAGGTGGTTTTGGGTACCCATATTTTATAAAACAAATTGGACCATGATTTTTAGCATTCATAAAATCTTATCTTAATTTTGAAAAAACAAAAAAATATTTTCACACTGATTTATGATCTAAAATGAAAATTTGGAATCATTTATGGGCCCACAGATAATGATTGGATGCTACACAACACACCAATTTTGACTTCATGATGATTTGGTCTCCTAGACAGATCAGTTCAGATGGACCTTTTAATGAATGAACTGAACTTGGGTGTCTATAGAAGAGTTGTATACGAATTAATTATTGATCATCCTAAAAATTTTTAGCCATATGAAATATATGGATTAGTATATCTGTGTTTTTGAGTCAACATAAGTTCTTGGATTCCTATACAATTTGACCCATTTTTCTTCAACATCATATGGGCCCTCCAAATCATCTCCTCTAAAATGAAATCATCCAAAAAAGTGAAATTAACCCTTTTAGTAGTTATTAAAAAAATAATAGAATAAAAAATGAAGTATTATTTTATTAAAATTGTAATTTATGATACCAAATCATTTTAGCATAGTGATATAAGGGTGAAAATTAAGAGTGAATCACTACACGATCACAACCCCACACCTAAACAGCTTCACACCTAGTAAAAGTAACATTTGAAAAAATTATGATCGGTGATATTATGAACATCATAAATATTTAACATTTAAAGAAAATTTAATTCTAGATAGTAATGCGATCAAATAAAAAATCACACCAAGGAGTTATTCACAGCGATCATGGAAAAAGTTGTCTCATAAATTGGATTAGAAAAATATTCAATGAGACGAATGAATTTTTTTTGAGTAATTATTTAAAAAGTCATTAATTTAAATGAAACTTCCTGTGTGTGTGCGTGATAACCATTTCATTCTATTATTTACATGTTCATTTCAATAAATAGTGGTTATTAAAAAAAATTATTCTTAAACGATTCTATCCATAAAACCTACTCGACATCCTTGGTATTAAAATTTCATTAACCACCCACATAATAACTCATATAATATAAACCATAATATCCCAACCTATATATCCCCATATTTATTACATTTTTTCACTACCCTCATTTATAATTTTTTTTTTCAAGAGTTTCACTTGGATCAAATTTCACACTCATCACTCAACCCGAGATTGATTTCCTCATGAAACTAATTATAATAGTGATAACAATATAAAATTAAAGGAATATTGGTTTTTAAACTCCCAATATAAAACCAAAATTTTGTTGTCTTTTTTTTTTATTTTTAGTTTTTTGGAGGGAATACATTAGTCGGATAATAGGTATACACACATAGGTCAATCTGGTAAAGTACTGAAAAATTTTGAACAAGGAATGAGCATATGGGAAAATCATTTTGGAATGTATGGAAAAATTAACCTAAGTTAAATTTACCTTCCATTAAGTAATAAATATTCCCAATTCATGATTTTGTGCAAATATGTATGGAGATGTTAAATGACATAGTTTTCCCATAAAATAGTCACACAAAGGGTACCATTTTTCTTAAAGGTGCAAAATGATACAACAATTTATATCATCAACAAACGTCCAATTAACTAGAAAAAGTCACACATAAATGATAAATTAATGCCAAAAACACATTATATCAATGATTTTTTTTAAAGACAACATGAAATTGGTAAATTCATCATGCATTTTCAATAATTTCCATGATTAAGTGGGAATCATTTTCCAGGATTAATTGGGAAAAAATTAACATTCTAGAACAAACATGAGAGGGAAAATTGGTGGAAAGTAACAATACTATTGAACAAGAAAAAAAGTAAATAAATATTAGATATATGATGAAAATTCCAAACTAAACTAGGAATATACCCATCCCCCCACACCTAGGGTATGATGTTTCCTCGCTACACTAAAAGAGAATGTTGTAAGGAAGGATAAAATCTTGTTAGTGTCATTCATAGGTTGCTTCTTGAACATGGATTTCCTCTATTGGGGACTATAGAATGGATTCATTAAATTGATTAATCACTCTCCCATTAATATTGAAGGTTTGTTTTGTTTCTTCATTTTAAACATGAATAACAAAAAAAGGATAAAAATTAGTAACAATGAATGGTCCAGACTAGTGACATTGAATATTACTTGGATTAAAGTTGGTCATTGAATTATAAATGAGGACCTTCATCCTAATGTTCAATTAACAATGAAAGATGTGGAATTTGTGGGTAACATTGGATCTATACTTATAGATCTAGGAGTTGCTATATAAATCTCTACACATTTCCTCTAACGCTTGAATCTATAACTTCATTTGAACAACTTCACAAGAAATATTATAATTTCATTGTTTAATGGCCCAATTGGCATAGAGATGTAACTCAGCAAAGATATGAAACCTCTTATAAAATAATCTAATAAGGTGAAATTATATTGGGATTTTTAGAGGTATTATGGAAATCTAATAATGAATCATTGAGTATAATATTCCAATCTTTTCTATTGGGTTGTTTTTTTTCCAGAATTTTTTTAACTCTTTATTCAACCCCCCAACTTTACCAATGGTTTGTGGGTGATATGTAGTAAACACTTTATTTCTGAACCCATATCGGCACAAAAGAGATTGTATTGTCCGGTTGTATATATGAGAACCCAAGTCACTGATGATGAACCTAGTTAATTAAAACCTATTGAAAATTTTGGTTCTAAAATATTCTACAATTGTCTTGGAATAATCTACCCTCATGGATTGTGTCTCTTTGTATTTTAAAACATAATCATCTGCCAAATGAATATAAAAGTTTCCAATGGAATTTGGAAATGGCCCCGCAAAGTCAATTCCCAAAACATAAAACATTTCATGACAGAGATATGGTTGCCTTGAAATTTAATTTCTTTTATATAAATTCCACATTGTTTTAAATTTAGAACAAGATTTATAGAAATATTTAATCTGGAAATCTAAAAATAATGTTGGCTAAAAGAGACCAGAATCAGGGACCGTACAGGCTAGCCATTAGGGACCAATTCGGCTCCCACAAGAGAGAGTGTGGAATATACTAAGGACACACTAAAACTCACTATCGAGAACACAACACCAAATGAATTGATTAATAAATTTTCTCTAAAGGTAGGGGTAATCCTAAATGTACCAATGAAACTCATTTTCTAAATGATCATCTTAGTTTCTAGTGAAATCAGTACTAATGAATGATACTGCCAAATAATTTAAAAATTCAATAAACCAAGGAATATAATCTTGGACAAGGAAAAATTTCCCATCATGAAACATGTCATTTATGGGAATATAAGGGGATGCATCAATTTTTTAGGATGAGTGGATCCTACAGATATGGTCGACCACCACAGTCTGTTCTACAATTTTATCCATAATTTATAGATTGAATTCCTAAAGTATAAGCATCTAGCGAATGATATGTGGTTTGGATTTCGGTTTCTTAAGGAGATACTATAGGGATGCATGGTTTGAGAAAATAATGAATTTGGGATGTATAGTGTATGACTTAAATTTATCCAATGAAAAAACAACGACAAGGAATTATTTTTCAATTTCTATTTAGTTTTCTTTGGTCAGGTCTAGTGTGCTTGAGGCATAGGCTATGAAATTTTATCTCTATTAGCCTATTATGATAATACTTCCCTAACTACATAGTTAGAGCTATCAAAAATGATATCAAATAGTAATTTATACTAAGGTGGTTCGATTATAGGTGGTGATTTGAGATGGTATTTCAGTTTGTTAAAATATTCTTCGAATTCTTTATAAAAAACAAAATTGTTCCCCTTTTGAAGTAATTTGGAGAGGGGAGTGAAATCATAGAAATTTTTTGAATGAAATGATAGTAAAATCCAGCATGAAATAAGAAATACATACATCCTAAACATTTTTTGTGGAATGATAGGGAATAAAATACATCCAATTTGGATTTATCTACTTGGATAGAATCCCCAAAAATTACATGACCATGTAATATACTTTATCAGTTCATGAAATGACATTTCTCATAATACAATACGATACAATTTTAAATACTATGACATATGATAAAATCAAGAATACTCAAACAATGATCAAAAGATTAACAATTTACAGTAAAATCATCCACAAAAACGTCCATTAAATTATCTATATAATCCAAAAATTACTAAACATGCATCACTGATAGGTACCTAGAGCATTGAACATACCAAATGACATCCACCTATAATATAATTTTCCAATGGGACAAGTGAAGGTTTTATTTTCTAGATCATCATGGGAAATATGGATTTGAATGTATCCACAATACCCATCAAGTATATGGTAGTGGAACTTCCCTGCTAACCTCTATAGCATCTGGTCAATGAATGAAAATAGGAAATGGTCTGTCAAATTGTGTTAGTTTAATTGGTGATAATCTATATAGACATGCTAATTATTTTTCACATGTGTTGGAAAGAATTCATTATTTTCATTTTTAATTACCACAAGACAATTTTTTAGTCACTAATTTCCCTAGACTGAACCATTGGCTATTTGAGATGGGGTAAATGATTCTAGCATCCAATAATATTTTTACCTTCTTTTTAATAAAATCTTGTTGGTTTGGGTTCGATCGACTTTGTGTCATCCTCAATAGATTAGCCTCATCATTTAATAATACATGATGTGTGAATATTGATGGGATATTATTTGGAATTTTGGAAAGTGCTCATCCAAATGCTTGATTCTACTCCCTCAAAAGATCAAGAAGTCACACTTCATCCTCAAGAGGTATGGAACTAGAAATGACAACAGTAATATTTTTTCCATTTTCAAGATAATAATATTTTAAATATTGAGGTATTTTTTTAGTTCCCAATAAGGTGGATTCTGTATTGATGGGTGGTAATGTGGAGGTGAGAGGTCAATGATATCATCTAACTTCTCAATGGAAACATACACATTTTATGAATGAGCATTTATAATCTTAGTAGTGTAATCGATGGTATGGGATCCTCACTTTTGATGAAATCATAAATTAACCAATCTGCATGACATTTTTATAAATAAATACAAAATCCTATGAATGATTCACTTCCTAGAATGTATATGAAGGATGAAAACTATGAAAGGGTACTAGGGTAAGTAAAATATATATTTTTCAGTGGAAATGAGTACATCAACTGCATTAACTGAGTGTGAGGAGTTCCAATCTGAGGGCTGCTTAATTGAATCAAGGATGTCTAAGTGGAAAATGTCTCCCATAAACTCTATAGATAATGTACCATTATACACAATAATTATAGTTTTTGTTATTTTCAAGAAATTCTTCCCCAATATTATTGTTTCAAGTCCATTCATCCCATCATGTTCCATTTTAAGCACATAGAAATTAGCATGGAAAGTAATGTTTCTAACGCTCACAAGAACATCATAGAACAAACCAGAGATGTGTGTTGAACTCTAATTATCTAGTTGAACAACAAATAGAATTGGATTTCTTCCCTGACATGCATTAAAGAGAAAATGGAGTGAGGAGGCAGCACATTTATAGACGCACCCAAATCAAGAGTAGCATTATTAGATAAATACTCCCCTATGGTTCACAAAATCAAGAATTTTCAAGGATCATTGACTTCAGTAGAAATTTATGGATATATCAATGATGAGTCATTACTCCGTAATCTCACCTTCTCATAACCTTTAAGTCACCTTCTTTTTCTAGACATATTCTTCCCAAACTTGTTGTAACATGTAATTCTGTTCATGACATCAATCAAGGGGATGTTAACATTCACTTTTTTGTAAGATTCCACAAGTTATTTATCGAGTTTAGTTTCTTTTTTTCATGGTTTTTTGGCCCTTTGGAGAAATGGAATAAGAAAATTTGGGTAAGGTGGATCATCAAGAGACACACTCTTTCATTTGGTGGCATTTTTCCTTGGATAAGGATTGTTGGGCAAAAATACCTCAAGGTATCATTTAATAATTTTTGATGTGGTTGTGTTTGTTGACAAAGTGGGCATCCATGTTATGTTTGTTGACAAATCATACCATGCTATACAAATTTATTGATAAAGGGAGTTTACATGGTGATTTTTCAAGATCAAGGGATTTTGTCAACAGTCCACGATTGATTGAAGAACATTGAAAAAGGAATGAACTATCTAGAGGTTGTACAAAACAAGTCAATACAAGGTGGTCCTCAAAATTGAAAAATAGGGAAAAGTGTTTTCGACAAAGGGACTTTCACGCTAGTGTATTGGAGGCTTGGAAAGTTTTTCGGAAAATGTTTTTCAAGAACATAACATAAAAATATGCAAAAGTAAAGAGGGGAACCCATGTTTTAGTTTGGGTACACAAGGTGACTACGGCGACAGAGACTAGGTCTTTTGGACTTTCGTGCCTATAGGAGACTTGAATGCGGTGCTCAGAGTGGTCAAAATGCCTATAAATAGAGGTCTAATCCTCCTCATTTTTGATAGTGTTCAACACTTATATAAAATTAGAGCTATATTCACGCAGGTGGTTTGGTCACGGAAGTGGTGATGTGGGCATGCAAGTATAAGGTTATTCAAAATTTCCACCCCAGTTGATAGTTACGCTCCAATATTGGTTTGGGCGTAAAAAGGTGTGAGTCAGCCATGTTCTGAGATGGCAAAGGGATTGTTGTTTAAGTGCTTAGGTGAAACTTGTGCGCCAGTCTTAGAGAAGTGTTCCAAAGAATTGAAAAGTGAACTAGGCTTAAAAAAGCCTTCCTGTCAGTCTATGGATGTGCAAAATTTGAAATATTGTTCGGTGCACCCATGGTAAAGTTTTATTCATAAATGGATGAAATTTTAACTTCAACAAAGCATATATATATATATAGAAGAAGCTGCATTGATTTGTGATATTGAAGGGAACTAAACGTTTTTAAACTGTGAGTGGATCTTCTAAAGAATTCATGATCACACTTCAGTTGAAAGTGCAATAAGCTTTCATATTGCGATTGGTTGTAAACCAAAAGGTACAACGAGTCCGCTTAGAACATTGTAAACAGTAGTGTTCTTATAGTGGATTTCGTACATTGGCAGATCGCCAGTGTATGTTTCTTGGACATAGCCCGGTGAGGGTGAACCAAGTAAAAATTGATGTGTCTTATGCATGATTTAAATTCAATTTATACTTTGCTATCGAAAAGAGAGAGAATATAGTGATTCTTAATAGTAAAATAAGTTCCAAAGTGGCAAAGGTTTAAATCTTTCATATCCTAATTCACCCCCCATATCACGGTATCTAACCTAGTGGACCTAACAAATATTTTCTTCTCTTAGTCTATTTTCAGTGATTGGGATGGAGGATTCCTTATGATGGTATAAATATAATAGATATATTATTTATATTTTAAGTTGTGTTCCAATCTTAAGGGTGAATTCACTAAAATTTTCCTTATCCATAGGGTTGACTAGTCATTGAGAGGGAGATTTACCCAACCAATTACTTTGGAGTCCTCCCACTGAGTTTTAAATATAACATAATTGGGTTTTTATGTCTTACATGGATGCTTGAGTGGTTTCTTTTCAATTATATATTATTTTTAGCCATTTTTTCCCATTTATTTTATTCCAAGATTGACTTTTTGAGGGGGTTATTGGAAAGGACATTGTTGTGGTTGAGGATTTATGGGTGGTGGTGGTGGATGGATACTCTACCATAGTTGGTTCTATGGTTGATGAGGTTAGTTTGAATAACCCCTTTTCTATAGGCTTGGCTGTATTTCCACATAGGGTTAGATGAATAGTATGGTTATTTTCGAATGGGTTGGTTTTAGGGTTATCCTAAAAGGATTGCGTCAAAACAATCTAAATTTTCTTTTAATTATGGTAATTGGTCAGAATAATGGGTGTTGATAGAAAAATACCACAATGGATAGAAGGATTAGATTGGGATTTACATTGGGAGTGATAAAATTTTATGATAAGGTTACTTACCTCTTTAAACATCTTGTCTACTTTCTTCTCAATATCAGAACATTATAGCTCATTCAAACATAAAATATGTACACTAGACCTTGAACCAAATTGTTGATTGTTTTGGGCTATATTCTAAATGAGGGTCCCTGCTATAATTGGGGTTTTTCAACTATCACCCACCTATAGCAACATCAATCATGTTATGATCAATAGGAATTAAACCTTCATAAAAATATTGTATTAAATGTTGATCACTCATTTAGTGGTGTGGGAAACTTGAAGAAATCCATTTAAATATTTCCTTGTATTCAAAAATTGTTTCCCAATTAGGTTGTCTTATCCAACAATTTTTTTTCATATAGTTGCAGTTCGAGTGGTTAGGATTTATTTTTCAAGAAAAATACCTTTTATATCTTCCCAGACTCTAATAGGGGAATTAACTTAATAAAACCATTATTCTGCAGTATCATCTATTGAAAAAGGGAATGTCCTAAGATTTACTTATTCTTCATCCAAATTTATATTATTTAATGTATAACAAAAAAGTATGATATTATTTTATGTATCATGTTGATCTTCCCCCTCAATTCCTTTGAATCATGGAAAAAAGTGAATTAAACCAGATTTAAGATTAAAATTTGGTGCCTCACCTTGTATTTGAATATATGTTGGTTGAATATCGACATAAGGAAAGGTTAGTTATTTTCATGTCGCGTTATTTTCATCCATGTTATACACATTTATTATATTTTATAGTTTTTTTCTAGAAGAAGACTGGTTTATAAAAGTCAAAAGCTATGGCTTGTCCTTCAAAGGGTTGGCTTCTATGTCTCGGTGTCGCAGACGTAAGATCCTCTCTAGTTTGGGTTCAAAATGGGGTAAATATCCTGGAGTAGATCAGCCCATGAAAAAAAAAGTTGATTATAACATAAAAATATATGTAAATGACGAATATAAAACAAATAAACAGTAATTTTTTTTACAAATATCTTATAAAAACACATATGAAAAACCAAAGAGCTCCCTAGAAATGCTACCAAAATTTGAATGCATTATCATGAAACATAAAATTGATAATATTTTTTAATCTTATTTATAATCTATGGAATTCCATATATTATATATCAAAGATTTTTGGGGTTCAAAGTGCGTATTGTTAGTAAAATGGACTAAAATATGGGGTGGTTCTAAAAATAGTTTCAAAAATAAAATAACTTAATTAATGTGTTTAATTGTTGACAAACGAAGTTTCTATTTTTATAATTATGAGGGAAAGTGGTAATTTAAATTTCACAACACATCTTGGATAGTACAAGGTTTTAAAATTTTTAAATGGTTTAATGGAATCCTTTGGTTGATGGTTTTCAGGATCTTGACTCCCCTCTTGCATATTAAAAAAATACATAAAGATCCTCCCCTTTACATAAGAATCATGTTGTCAAGGTTCAGACCTCAAAAATATAATGAGGGATGAAAAATAATACCGATATCTTATGTATGTGTGAGATAAATAATATTATTATGTTCTCTGATCAGAACAACCCAAGATTCCCACTTGAAATCTCAACCCAATTGGTGTTGAAATGAAAAGTGTTTCATTTAGTTATACCCAAGAAATACATTGATATTAGAGGGATGTTAATATAAAACATATATGAAATATTTAACAAAAATATTATGCGAATCAGTATAATAATAATTTATATAACCCCCTTTCATGTATGTGTAGCTCTCTCAAAGTGATCGTCCACCATATAGATCACTGTTGCAAGGAGGAGAAGGCTCGGGTGAAACTTCACATTCATTCCTGACCCCCTATGAGGATAGGGGCCTCCATAACTTCTTAGATGAGAATTTTAATACCTTGATACTCAAAAATTTATAATATTTTCTAATGGTTCCAAATTACAAATGGGGTTCCCAAGGTTCCAATTTATATGTAAAGTGGAAGGTGGTTTTGTGAACCTAGATTTCATAAAATAAATGGCCCATGGTTTTAGAATTATATATAGTATTATATTTCTTTCAAAAAAACTATAAACTTGTTTCCCCTCCTCTTGAATTTCTACACCAAAAATTTGGCTCAATTTGGAGGCATACAACTTGAGATATGGATGAAACACATCACACCACTTTTGACTTTGTAAAATTTCGGTGTATTTGATAGGTCAGTTTGTTTGGGCCCTTTAATGGATGAATTAGGATTTGGTGTATTAATAATAGTTTTATACCAACAAATTTGGATCAATAAAAAACATTTAATCCCAATTAGATGCATGGATTAGTATTAGTGTGTGGTTGAGTCGAGATATGTTCTTGGATTTCTAAACAATTTGGCCCATTTTTCATCAACTTCATACAGGCCATCCAAATCACCTCCACCTAAAATTTAATCATCCAAACAATACAAATTAACCTTTTCAATTGTTATTAACACAAAATAATTGAATAAAAAATGAATTTTAATACATTATCTATACTAAATCATATCCACTCCCCCTCCATGTGTCATCACATCCTTCATTCTTAAACTATTCTGCTTCCACATCCATCCCTATGGCTATATCAATACCCACAACAATCATGAACAAATTTTCCCCTTATTAACTTTGAAATTTCATCCTCCACCCATCCAAATTTATAGGTCTCTACGAAATGATTTCCTCTTTTCTTATATTTCTCTTCCCATAGTATTTTTTCCCTCGCTGATAATGTTAGGGCTACCTAAAAACAAATTCATATAATCTTGCCTCCCTTTCCCTAAAATCTCATATCTCTCAACAACTATATATCCTATTTTATCCATTCCACACAAATACCTACCATATAAGAATATAAAACCTGGCCTCTTCATTCTCATACTAATTCCATATAAATATGAAATGCATCCTACAAACCTATTTACTATAAATAATCTTTGACACACCACTAGATTTCCAACGAATTTTTCAAATAACGATTCTAGTTATGTGACCTAACTTCAAAATGAAGATTTTATATATATCATGATTGACTGAATTTTGGATTATCAAGGTATGGAAAATAATTATTTCTAATAATGGAGTCTTATCCTTAGTGTACAAGGCCTAATAACCCGATTCATTCAAATTCTGACTCTATCATCTATGTCTATCAAAACTATTTCAAGTCATTATGGTAATATAACTCGTATTCCAATGCATCATCTAGAGAGAGGTGTATTTTCAAGGTAACCTCTAAAAATAATTATTAAACCCTAGAGAATACCTCTTATACTATGTTTTCTAATTATTTTGTGATTTATTTTTATTTCATGACCCTTTATAATTCAAAACCTATTGCATAACTCTTATATATAAAATTAGGGTTTATGTAAATCAATGAAACATGTCAAAAAAATTATAACATTTGAAAATGAGAAATCATTCCAAAAAACCTAACTAATCTCTGGTCATTGTGGGCCCAAGGTCAGGCCCTGCCAAGGACATTCCAATCAACTTGATGAGAAACTAATGTAGGGAAATGAAGAGGAAATGTGATCCTACCTAGGATTGATCTAGTGAAAACCTAGATAAAAATCTCAACCAACTAGATAGTAATAACCAGTTCAGCTTCCTTGTTAGGGTTTCCTACTTCTACCCATCCATGTATTTTGGGAATTCTTTAGTTGACCTAGTTACACGCAGAAATATATATTTATTATTAAATCAAATCAAAAATTTACTCAACATCTTCACACATAATATGATCTGCAACCGAAATGAAAGAAACCCTTTAATTTGTGAAATTTTTATTAAAATTGTAACAAATTATTATATAACTATAAAATCATGACCGTTGATCTTCATAGGTCTCTTCATTATATATTTCTAATATTGTCTCCAGGTCATTGTATAAAAAGTCTTTGAAACCCTAATAATACAAATACTAAATATATCGTCGAATGTCATCATCGATCAAAGACATTTTCTAAGGCATCATAGATAGACAACTAAAATTCCAAGTCAATACAAGAAGAATTTTAGATTTCCATGGTACAACCTAATGTGTACCCTCTCATCCATGTGTCTATAAATATATGGAGTTTGTAATTTTGATTGTTACTATGTGTAAAAACATTATCATCTAGGCATATAAAAACTTATAATTTGACATGATTTTTTATTTTATCTTAATTTAAATTCTTTTACTTAATTTATCAAATATTTGATATTCTCTTTCCTGATAGATTTTACAACAATCTACATCTACCTTCATCAAATAGACTCACGAATGGTAGAACCATTGATCCTCATCTTCTATAAGAACAATAACCATTATATTATTCATAACTTTTATACTATCTCAAAGGTTCGATTTTTTTCATATTTCATATCTAATAATTAAAATAAGCTATTCAACCCACAACTATCTCTAAATAAGTTCAATTTACTACTGAATTAATTATTACTAAGCATTATATTCTTATTTTAGTTTTTCTTTATTTAATCAATCACATTTTATATGCATTTAATTTTTTTATTCAACCCTTGAAATTTATTATTCATATTTTTGTGAAGAATTCAGAACACACCATGAAAAAGATTTCAAAAAGTACCAAAAATCAAAAAATATTGCACAAGGAGTTAAGGAATAAAAGGATTTAAAAAAAACTAAGAAAAACATTGTCACATGTTTTCCTTACATACTTTCAATATTAAAATGTTAGATATAAAATATATTTATAATAAAATAGAAGTTTTTAAAATACATAAATATAGAAAAAATATATTTTAGGGTTAACTCCTTAATTTAGGTTATCATATTCACAACAGTATGAAAAATGTGCTTAATAAAATAGAAAAAGTTTTTCAATCACTCCCACGATCTGATATTGACAGTAACAAGAGAACTGAATGTCACATTCCTTTGTCAGCATTTGTGGTAAATGGTTTTATACCATCTTGTTGGGTTACTATAAATTTTTTCATCTTTCTATTGACTCTATAAAATATATTAACAAATTATTTTTCCAACTGTAAATTTAATATAAAGAAAAATTCAAAACCATTCAACATATTGACATGAAAAAATTTTACTGTGTCAGCATGAGAATATAGAAATGCCAACTATGTCCAATACAAATTAAACATTTACTCTTGAAGGAAGAAAGAATACAATAAAAACTATGTATGAAAACATGAAAAGACACTAATACATGCATCATATAAATTAATATCTCAATTCCCAAATATCTGACTTCTTCATTCCAAAATTATTATGTATTTCATAACTCTACCTTCAATCATATAGGTTCATTTTCTCTTAGTAGTTCATTATTTTCTAATCGACTATCTAATGTAACTACCATATCACCTATGTCTGTTGATTTTAGTGTGGTATGAAATTTATGTCATCTTCTTCTTCGTGGATTTCCATATATTGGTAACTTGCATATATTTCAATCAAATAATCATTAAACATCCACTATTTTAATATTAATGAACTAATTAACATAGCTTGCTCAATTAAAAGTTCTTCTTTGATTTATGATTTTTATCCATCCATTTCGACATTAAGTCATCAAAAGTTGTTTTCTCTAGCGTTAATGTGGATATTAATTTTTTTATAATTTCATAGAAAAATGTTTTCATATTCATACATCTTATATGTTTTTAGGAAAAAATTTATAAGAATATTTAAACAATGATATTAACATTGATTGTGATGATATTATGTGATTAAGTGAAGTATTTATGCTCAATGTAGATATATATTACTATATCATGCCTTATATTAAGGATTAAAATATAATATTTTTTTGAAAAAACGTTTTAAATATATTAATTATGACATTTACCATTCATCAAATGAGTAGAAAGGGAAATTCATACAATCAGGCCAACTTTAGTTGAACATATTGGTATTATGTAACCCACTACATTTTTTAAATAACGTTTTTTAGTTTTTTAGGATTTTCTGGGAAAAAATCCCTCAAGGTAATATTACAGTATTTTTGGGTTTCTTGTGTTTGTTCAAAATAAAGGATTCCATGGTGAATTTTCATGTTCCATTGATGTTATTGGAAATCCATGTTGACAAAGTACCATGAAAAAGGAATAGAAGATCTAGAGGTGGTATAAAAAGAATAGATACAAGGTGGTGTCGTTTTTCAGTGTTTTCTAAATTTTTGGGGTCTAAGATTTGAGGTTTGGTGAGCATCACAAAATATATATTTCCTTGAAGATCTCATAAAAATTTGAAAAGGCATGAGTTTTGTGAATATGGCTATCTTGATTTGGATTTCGTGAAGACATGAAGAAAGTTGACAGTGTTCTTCGCGATTACGGTGAGCTTCATGAAGGGAAGGGTTGAAGAGAATTGTGGTGAACAAGAGAATTGTGAGTGGAGATTCATGGAGAAGGTGTGATGGAATTGAAGGAACGTCCACAATTTCTATGATCTCTGTGATCTGAAAAATTTCATGGTTATTCGCGATATAGAGAGAATTTCGGTGGAAATTTTAGAGCTTCAGGATTTGAGATAAAATGGAGCTAACTTCGCTTGGAAGGATCGAGGGTCGGTGGAATCGCCTATAAATAGACCTAGACCCCCTCAAGAGAAGTAAAGTATTTTCCAAGATAAATTTGATTCTCTCAACTCACGAAGGAGGTTTGAGAAGGTAGTGTTCTTCACGAAAGAAGAAGCTTCGTGGTACCTAATTTAGCTCCCTGAAATTGGTGTGTTCCTCGTTGGCTCAGTGAGCTTCATGAAGGAAGACACTATGCGATGACATGAGATCTGTGACGACCTACACTTTGCGAAGGATTGAGTTTTGAAAAGAACTAATCTTCACAATGTAGTGTGTGCTGCGAGGTAGTGATCTCTGTAAATGTGTGTGCTTCACGAAGAGTTAGGAAGTGCGTGAAAGATTGTTTAAGCTTTGTGAAATTGGAAGCTTTGCGAAGTAGGGTGCTTTGTGAAGGTATTTACAAAGTGTGTTACCTAGTGATCAATAGAAAAGGGTTATTCATCAGTGGATGAAATTTGGACATCAATAGAGAGTTTATATATAGCGGATGATATATTTATTAGTGATAATGAAGAGACCTATAGGTCTATAAACTATAAGTGGGTCACTTCTTATTGTAGTGAGCAAAGGAAGTGGAAAATGGTTATATTTTGTATCAGTAGTGAGCCGGTGAGGGAGATAAATATGGAGTGACCCTTGGGAAATGTAACACCCCGAGTTTCCACGATATGCTTCTCATTCAATAATGCAATAGCTTGCATTGTACGCAACTTCGAGTTCTAAAACACCGCGACTAATCAAATTAGCCGTTATGAATAGTAATAACCACTTTTTAAAATTATAGAAATTTTATATTTCAAAATGGACTTCATTTTTGGATTTGGAATATCGAAATTAGCCTATGTTGAATTTTTGGTATTTTTCTGAGAACTTCTAATTTTTTATGAATAGTGAAAAATACTTTAAAACAACTTTTTTAATCAATATAATTTATTGTGATAAATTATACTATTTAGTGGTTTTAAGGTAAAATTAGAATATATTTTTACCATTTTATCCAATGGTGGTCATTAGAATTAATTTAACATTGAAGTTGGACATAAACAATTGCCAATCTTTTGATATAAATTGTTTCTTAAAAACACGCTATTTGTTGTGACAGCGGGAATTAGTTATAAAATTAATTAATGCAACTTATATGTTTGGAATTTTGTAAAATAGACATCATTTTTGAATTCAGAATATCAATTATATCTTATGGTGAAATTTTGGCCTTGTTCTGAAAAACTTCAATTTTTGATGAATAGTGAAACCACTAAGTGGTTGTTAAAAACTAATTTTTTTCGTTAAAATTAAATATTACCACTTCTGTGATTTGATTTTAAAAAATCTGACATACATGGTTTTCATTAAGAAGTAAAATGTGGTTCAATGAGATTAAAATAATTTTTGGTGAATAGTAACTTTTAAGTTCTTAATCGCGATTAGAGGTAATTAGTGTAGTTTAAGGTAAAAACAATGTTTTAATAATATGATATGATCTTGACACTTGTCCTACTCCTATTGGATGAGTCATGGCCGACCAAGAAAACCCATGGGTCAACTTGGGGACCCCATGGAGCCACTTTAGTTGGAAAATGACATTAATATATATTTATTTAATGTTAAAATTAAATTGACACAAACATGAGTTGTTTTACTAAAACAGTTTTTAAGTGGGGTTACACAAGTCCAAATTTTGATTATAAATATTAATTAGAAATATAAAACGATTTCCTACATCATAGTGTTTTTTTTATAATTTTTAGACATTATATAAATTAAATTATTTATGACATAATTATGATGCAGCGATGACCTCATTATTTAACGATTTAAATAAAATGAGAAGATAATGCAAAATCCAAGGCTTACACTTGTCCAAAGCCTATTGGATGAGGAGATTTCGAACCCTTATCACCTTATCCACGAATTATATAAGTGTGGGACCTTTAGAATCCGAAAAGCATAGTGTAATAATGTAACATTTGAATCTTTCCAAAAGAGCCCCTCCTCTCCACTTATAAAATGCCCCCACCTCTCCCACCTCATTTACACTTTCAAGCCATTTGGATCGGCCTACCTCTGCCAAAATACTCTCCCAACATCCCTCCCTTACTTCTAGAAGCCTCACTTTGGGAAGAACTCTTCCCAAGGAAGCCTTTGGCTCAAATCAAAAAGAGTTACCCGATTTTGAGGTAATGTATTCTCTAATGTTGTTTTGTTTTATTTTTCTTCTCCAACCCCCTAAACTCTTTTTATTCATTTCTTTTGTAACAACAACAGTATCCTCAATATACTAGGATGTTGTTATAAGAAGGATTCGAGCTACAATTACACACACCTACGTCTAATGGTTAAAGAACATACGGTTTCTGTGGATGGCAAATTTCTGCCTCACGAAACGATGATTGTTCAACACTCATATAACACCTTCAAAGGTGTCCATTAAGATGTCACTATTTTTATATATGATATATAATATGTTTATGTTTTACTTATGCTTCTGTATTTCTCATTTATGGCATACTTTATGATTTCCATTATGGGTAAAACGCGATAATTTCATTTTAGGAAGTGCGGACTACCGCCCCCTCAAAGTGATTTGAATCGTTAATGCCATATGTGGGATGTATAAAGGATGGAGTAAATGGTATTATACACTATATTATACTGGAATTATATTATACATTTATATCATTATGATTTTGTTCCATTAAATATGAAATTGAAATGAAAGTAGCGTTCATGCGTACGTACGGCTTACCGTCTCCATGAACGGTGCATTTCATTTCTTACCTCTAAATGTTACGTAATATTATAAATGAATGTATATACTTGATATATAAGATATATATGACATCTAAATAATGAATATAATTCTAGAGATAATGGATATTCTACCACATAAACAACTTGTAATTATAAGAAGTTTATTGTTGACTCAAGTACCAAAGATCGACAAAACCACCGTTATTAACTTAAATAATTACATAATGTTCATGTCATTGTAATAAGTGATATAAAAAGGATAATGTAATTTAAAATGCTTCTTAATAAGGTAGATATTAACTCTATTTTATTATTCAGGAGGTTAAAGAACGGTTGAGTCAAGTCGGACACAAGGTAAGGAAACTTCTTAACCCAATTTCCATTCTTTGTGTTAATCTCCTACTTTCAAATTATGTCATGATATTATTATGTACTATCTTGTATTTGTACATTATGTATGTGTAATTATAGTGAATACACATAATAGATTTATTTTATTTTATAAATATGATCTTTGTAAGGGAATTTCATAACCCAACTTCCATTCTTTGGGTTAATCTCCTACTTTCAAATTATGTCATGATATTATTATGTCCTATTTTGTATTTTTACTTTCCTTATGTGTACCTATAGTGAATACACAAAATAGATCTATTTTATTTTAAAAATCATATTTTTAAGGACTTCGTCTTAATCCCCTTTCATTGAGGCATATTTGGTTTTATGTACAACTTTCTTTTATACGGTGTATAAACCCCTTTGACTTTTACGTTTATTCAAAAGGAATCTTTTTTATACGAAGCGTTTTACTAAACGACAAAATGGAATGTTTTTCTTTTCGTACTTATGCGGCGACAAAGACTTCTCCACCGCCGTGACCATTATTTGAGTTTCAGCTTCCTCTACAATCCATCATTTTTTTAAGGAAAAATAAATACAAAGTTTTAACTTTCTTTTATTTTGGTATTGAAAATGGTTTTGAAAGTGTTTTTATCAATGTGTTGTATTGATATCTTGTGATTGAAATGTGGAAATGTTATGTTTCCTTTATGAATGTTTTTTGTGATACGATTATGTTATGGTTTATGATATGTTTAAACCTATTCATATGAGGAATTTATTGGACTTAATAAGTGACGGGTGGAGCCCGCTATAGCTCCTCGATGCATCAGTAGGTCTCATGAGACAACTAGAAGTGGAATTGGCCGAGGCCCTTTCCCAATTTGATTTATGGTTTTGGCCGAGGCCTTAATCATTTTAGACGTCTTGGTCGAGGCCTTGACAAAATGTTTCAGAATGTCTGGCATTATACATTCCCTCATTATGAAAGTGGTTTTTGATATTGCATGTGATTATTCGACCAGTAGAATATCCATGTGAATAAGTAAATTGCATTATCTCATTTTACTTTTGCCATATTATGTTGAAGTTAATGTTTAAAAGGCTTTTGTTTTAGTTATACATTGCCTTAAATGTTAATGTTTATTTATGAAAGCTTCCGCAATATTGTTATCCTTACTGAGCATCTGAGCTAACCCCTTTCAATGTTTTAATATTTTCCAGGATGTGAAGAGATATTTTATGAATGACCTACAGGGATAGTCAGAAGAGGATATGAGTGTGGACTATGAATACATTGTTATTAGTTTTTCACTTTATTATGTAATGTAACATTTATGAATGTATCTAGTGTTTCCAAGGCTACTAAACTAATCGGTCTTTCGAGACTTGATCTTTTGTGATCATGCCAATGTTACGAAGTAATGCACCGACTCTGGGTAGCTGGGGTCAGGGCGTTACAGTTGGTATCAGAGGCAGTTTAGTACTAACCTTGGAAGCTAGATTTAGATAAACTATGATTAAAGCACATAGCCCAAAGATAGACTTTGAGGATTAGTATAGAAGAACTTCCTAGAATTTTGGTATTATAGAGATGTTATGAGTTTTCCGAGCAATACATCCCTGTCTGGATACGAGCAGGTAGAGGCGGCTCTGGCACAGATGTACCTAGGGGTAAAACCCGAAAACACCGCTTTGAGCTAGACTCGAACAGGAACTGGTGCACGACAACGGGCCTTGCTGCACTCTTGGTTACGACACTCCCGGGGGATACACTTAGGGTAATTCTCATTTTCTTTACAAACCACTATGAAGGGTTATGAGTATATACTTCCTCAAAGGAAACATTTCTTTTTATGATTATGGATTATATCCACAAATAGTTCAATTTATGTAAAGTACTTTACAAATATGGAATTATGTATTTTATTTCATAAACTAATCTAGTTTATGCCATTGTTTAGAAATGGAGCCTAGTGGAAGGAATGGATACCGTATCAATGCACGCACTCCATGTAGGGATTTCCCTCCTGCTCAAGATAATTATGGTGGAGCTAGTGATACAACTGGTGCTGATCAGCTTCTCACCGTACTGGGACAACTCACGCGGGTTATGAATAATAACCTTACTCGTATGGAGCACCCTAATCCGCAACGTGGAGGATCAATGCTAGACCGTTTCATGAGGCAACAACCACCAACCTTCAATGGGAGTACAAATCCTATAGTAGCTGAGCAATGGATAAATTCCTTAGAGAAAATATTCCATGCCTTGGGGAGTAGTGAAAGGGAGAAGGTTGTCATGGCAGTTAACCGCCTCACTGGAGATGCCGATCAGTGGTGGTCGCTGATTCAAAACACAAAGGAAGATGATGACGTATCAAATATGGAATGGAGGGAGTTCAAAGAGCTTTTCTTAGAAAAATACTTTCCTCGTGACCATCGAGCAGATATGGAAAGGCAATTTCTGAGTCTGAGGCAGAAGGAGGATGAGAATGTCGCAAAGTATGAGGCTAACTTTACAAGGTTAGCGAGGCATGCTTCCGATTATATACGTAACCCAAGGAGTAAGATTGATCGTTTATTTGATGGGTTAAAACCATTTCTCCGTCGAGCTTTAGTATCACAATCCTTCTCATCATACGAAGATATTGTCTCGTGTGCTATCAAGACAGAAAAGGAATTCTCTAAGTCTTATGACAACAAAGTAAAGCAAGAGAAGAAGAGAACGGTGGAACAAGAGATAGATAAAGGGAAAAAGGGAAAGAAGGATTTTCCATTATGTGATAATTGTGGGAAGAATTACCCTGGTACGTGCCTAAAAGGAATGGGAGTTTGTTATAAATGTGGAGAAAAGGGTCACCAGGCTCGTGATTGCAAGGGAAAGAAAGAGGCTATCAAAGTTGAATGCTACAATTGTAGGGAAATGGGGCATTATGCAAATGAATGTCCTAAGCGTCAAGGAAACTTACCTCAGAAAAGGCCAAGGGATCAAAGACTATCTTATGCTGTTACTACAGTTGAAGCAGAATAACTAATGTATTGGTGCTTTTGGGCTCATGGATTATATTCTGGTTATTAGAATAATGTGATATATATATAAGGATTGTACTGCAGTACTTGTTGATTTTAGCAAGGTTTTAATATGATGAAGGTAATTATATTTTTAGTATGTGACAATAAGATAAACATTACTTTGTTTGGGGAATCTGATAAAATGATTTTGGAATTAAGAGACCTTTTATAGAATGTCTGGACAGAGGTATTTTGGATAACTATAAAGGTTGGAGTGGATTAAGTTGATCTTTGGATAGTATTGTTTAAGGTTAAAAAATTTATGAAGATTATTTTTGGAATATTATGACACTAGAGTTTTAGGAAAAGGACAACCTGCAGGGTGGGGCATAACCCGTCGCTTCGGACAAAGCTGCAGGAATCGAACCCACAATCATAGTGCTACAGGCCTTCATTTCCTACCACTAGCCTACAGGAAGTCCCTGGTTATTACAAAATAATTTTACCAATCTAAATGGTATGTGTTAACATTTGGAACCTTATACAATTAGGATAAATAGAATATTTTTGAGTTCTGTTACCATTTGGAGTAAAAGTTGGGTTTGTGGTAAAAAAATTTATTAACGAATGAAAGTATACATAACAAGTATGTATATTCCCTTACGTTCTTAGTAAATCTCCTAAATAAATTCTTTAACATTATAAAAGGTAACTTAAAACAAAAATGTTGTCGGTTAACTTTTCCAACTGGGGATTCAATGACCGTTTAACCAATCACAAGTTTGTGATTTTCTTGTGGTTAAACTTTCTCCTAATCCTGTTTTCTATAACTCTCCATCAGACCTTGATGGTTTGTTTCTCCTCCATATCCATATTTTCATATAATCCTAGAATGGGCTATATCGGGTGACCTTTGTACTTATCCTGCTTTCTTTTAATGTTATATATTTATTAACCTTATTTCCGATGTGGGTTTTCCTCAAAGGTATTGTCTCTTTTCAACCTTTTATTTTCAAAGAAAAATTTCAAATTGCGAGGATGCAATTTATTGAAGGAGGGGAGAATGTAACACCCCGAGTTTCCACGATACGCTTCTCATTCAATAATGCAATAGCTTGCATTGTACGCAACTTCGAGTTCTAAAACACCGCGACTAATCAAAGTAGCCGTTATGAATAGTAATAACCACTTTTTAAAATTATAGAAATTTTATATTTCAAAATGGACTTCATTTTTGGATTCGGAATATCGAAATTAGCCTATGTTGAATTTTTGGTATTTTTCTGAGAACTTCTAATTTTTTATGAATAGTGAAAAATACTTTAAAACAACTTTTTTAATCAAAATAATTTATTGTGATAAATTATACTATTTAGTAGTTTTAAGGTATAATTAGAATATATTTTTACCATTTTATCCAATGGTTGTCATTAGAATTAATTTAACATTGAAGTTGGACATAAACAATTGCCAATCTTTTGATATAAATTGTTTCTTAAAAACACGCTATTTGTTGTGACAGCGGGAATTAGTTATAAAATTAATTAATGCAACTTATATGTTTGGAATTTTGTAAAATAGACATCATTTTTGAATTCAGAATATCAATTAAATCTTATGGTGAAATTTTGGCCTTATTCTGAAAAACTTCAATTTTTGATGAATAGTGAAACCACTAAGTGGTTGTTAAAAACTGATTTTTTTCGTTAAAATTAAATATTACCACTTCTGTGATTTGATTTTCAAAAATCCGACATACATGGTTGTCATTAAGAAGTAAAATGTGGTTCAATGAGATTAAAATAATTTTTGGTGAATAGTAACTTTTAAGTTCTTAATCGCAATTAGAGGTAATTAGTGTAGTTTAAGGTAAAAACAATGTTTTAATAATATGATATGAGCTTGACACTTGTCCTACTCCTATTGGATGAGTCATGGCCGACCAAGAAAACCCATGGGTCAACTTGAGGACCCCATGGAGCCACTTTAGTTGGAAAATGACATTAATATATATTTATTTAATGTTAAAATTAAATTGACACAAACATGAGTTGTTTTACTAAAACCATTTTTAAGTGGGGTTACACAAGTCCAAATTTTGATTATAAATATTCATTAGAAAGATAAAACGATTTCCTACATCATAGCGTTTTTTTTATAATTTTTAGACATTATATAAATTAAATTATTTATGACATAATTATGATGCAACGATGACCTCATTATTTAACGATTTAAATAAAATAGGAAGATAATGCAAAATCCAAGGCTTACACTTGTCCAAAGCCTATTGGATGAGGATATTTCGAACCCTTATCACCTTATCCACGAATTATATAAGTGTGGGACCTTTAGAATCCGAAAAGCATAGTGTAATAATGTAACATTTGAATCTTTCCAAAAGAGCCCCTCCTCTCCACTTATAAAAGGCCCCCACCTCTCCCACCTCATTTACACTTTCAAGCCATTTGGATCGGCCTACCTCTGCCCAAATACTCTCCCAACATCCCTCCCTTACTTCTAGAAGCCTCACTTTGGGCAGAACTCTTCCCAAGGAAGCCTTTGGCTCAAATCAAAAAGAGTTACCCGATTTTGAGGTAATGTCTTCTCTAATGTTGTTTTGTTTTATTTTTCTTCTCCAACCCCCTAAACTCTTTTTATTCATTTCTTTTGTAACAACACCAGTATCCTCAATATACTAGGATGTTGTTATAAGAAGGATTCGAGCTACACTTACACACACCTACATCTAATGGTTAAAGAACATACGGTTTCTGTGGATGGCAAATTTCTGCCTCACGAAACGATGATTGTTCAACACTCATATAACACCTTCAAAGGTGGCCATTAAGATGTCACTATTTTTATATATGATATATAATATGTTTATGTTTTACTTATGCTTCTGTATTTCTCATTTATGGCATACTTTATGATTTCCATTATGGGTAAAACGCGATAATTTCATTTTAGGAAGTGCGGACTACCGCCCCCTCAAAGTGATTTGAATCGTTAATGCCATATGTGGGATGTATAAAGGATGGAGTAAATGGTATTATAAACTATATTATACTGGAATTATATTATACATTTATATCATTATGATTTTTTTCCATTAAATATGAAATTGAATTGAAAGTAGCGTTCATACGTACGTACGGCTTACCGTCTCCATGAACGGTGCATTTCATTTCTTACCTCTAAATGTTACGTAATATTATAAATGAATTTATATACTGGATATATAGGATATATATGACATCTAAATAATGAATATAATTCTGGAGATAATGGATATTCTACCACATAAACAACTTGTAATTATAAGAAGTTTATTGTTGACTCAAGTACCAAAGATCGAAAAACCACCGTTATTAACTTAAATAATTACATAATGTTCATGTCATTGTAATAAGTGATATAAAAAGGATAATGAAATTTAAAATGCTTCTTAATAAGGTAGATATTAACTCTAGTTTATTATTCAGGAGGTTAAAGAACGGTTGAGTCAAGTCGGACACAAGGTAAGGGAACTTCTTAACCCAATTTCCATTCTTTGGGTTAATCTCCTACTTTCAAATTATGTCATGATATTATTATGTACTATCTTGTATTTGTACATTATGTATGTGTAATTATAGTGAATACACATAATAGATTTATTTTATTTTATAAATATGATCTTGGTAAGGGAATTTCATAACCCAACTTCCATTCTTTGGGTTAATCTTTTACTTTCAAATTATGTCATGATATTATTATGTCCTATTTTGTATTTTTACATTCCTTATGTGTACCTATAGTGAATACACAAAATAGATCTATTTTATTTTAAAAATGATATTTTTAAGGACTTCATCTTAATCCCCTTTCATTGAGGCATATTTGGTTTTATATACAACTTTCTTTTATACGGTGTATAAACCCCTTTGACTTTTACGTTTATTCAAAAGGAATCTTTTTTATACGAAGCATTTTACTAAACGACAAAATGGAATGTTTTTCTTTCCATACTTATGTGGCGACAACGACTTCTCCGCCGCCGTGACCATTATTTGAGTTTCAGCTTCCTCTACAAGGCATCATTTTTTTAAGGAAAAATAAATACAAAGTTTTAACTTTCTTTTATTTTGGTATTGAAAATGGTTTTGAAAGTGTTTTTATCAATGTGTTGTATTGATATCTTGTGATTGAAATGTGGAAATGTTATGTTTCCTTTTATGAATGTTTTATGTGATACGATTATGTTATGGTTTATGATATGTTTAAACCTATTCATATGAGGAATGTATTGGACTTAATAAGTGACGGGTGGAGCCCGATATAGATCCTCGATGCATCGGTAGATCTCATGAGACAACTAGAAGTGGAATTGGCTGAGGCCCTTTCCCAATTTGATTTATGGTTTTGGCCGAGGCCTTAATCATTTTAGACGTCTTGGCTGAGGCCTTGACAAAATGTTTCAGAATGTCTGGCATTATACATTCCCTCATTATGAATGTGGTTATTGATATTGCATGTGATTATTCGACCAGTAGAATATCCATGTGAATAAGTAAATGGCATTATCTCATTTTACTTTTGCCATATTATGTTGATGTTCATGTTTAAAAGGCTTTTGTTTTAGTTATACATTGCCTTAAATGTTAATGTTTATTTATGAAAGCTTCCGCAATATTGTTATCCTTACTGAGCATCTGAGCTCACCCCTTTCAATGTTTTAATATTTTCCAGGATGTGAAGAGGTATTTTATGAATGACCTACAGGGATAGTCAGAAGAGGATATGAGTGTGGACTATGAATACTTTGTTATTAGTTTTTCACTTTATTATGTAATGTAACATTTATGAATGTATCGAGTGTTTCCAAGGCTACTAAACTAATCGGTCTTTCGAGACTTGATCTTTTGTGATCATGCCAATGTTACGAAGTAATGCACAGACTCTGGGTAGCTGGGGTCGGGACGTTACAGGAAAGAAGTGGGATAACCCTATACATTGTAAATCCAGGGAGCCTTGGCATAGAAGTGATCTATCTTGAACAATATTGGTAGTGAGATTTAGTGGATTTGGTACATCAACAAATTTTCGTTGTATGCTCCTTGGATATAGCCCAAAGAGGGTGAACCAGGTAAAAATCTATGTGTCTACCTTTTTTCAATCATGCATCTCATTCAAAGAGTCATCATCATCAGATATATATGGGATGAATAAGATCAATAGTAACACATAAGTAAAAAAAATGAACCTTATAATTTTTATCTCAACATCCTATGGGCCTGCAAGAATTTTGGAATAGAATATCCATACCCTAATTCACCCCCTCTTAGGGTATTTAGCCCCTTTTAGTCCTAAAAACTTTTATGTTTTGACTCTAAATATATTTACTAGTAACAGATTACTTGGATATTAGTGATCCTTAATATTATTTCATGTAATGATGTTCTTTGTTGTGGTTTTATGAAAGAGTAAAATGATACAAATCACATAATCTTCTAGGTGTTCACTGTGATGTTATCTTGGTAAAATCAAATTGTGGGAATTGGATACCCCACTAAGATACTTGAAATCCATTATTTTTTTATGATATTTCAAAAGATGGAAGAAAATTATTGGATCTTATCCACCAATACAATATAATTTTCTTTTAACATCAATGGGAGGAACAATTTATAATTATGTGAATAATGGAGGAGGTCCTAATATTTATAGGCTCAAGGAAAAAACTATCACCCTGTTATGAAATTTATTAACACCTATTGGTCCAACTACAAGGTTTTCCAAAAAATATGTTTTTTGCACTTCAAACAAAGTACAAAACTGAATCTGATCTATGAGGTACTTTAAAGACACAACACTAATGCATTGACAACTTGATGTTTTTTTATCAATTTAAAATAATGTTTTCTTCCAAATATCCACAAAAAATGATATATAATCCTCTATTAACCCTATCATTTTTGAAAATCTATAGTCTATGTTTCATGAAAACAATTAGTCTTTATTTAATTTTGAATTGAAAGCGATTTATTCAATACAACTTCTAGCCCAGATTTGAAGATAAGGATAATTAGGTGAAGGGACTAGATTAACATACATAGAACATACCAACACCTTCAGAAATTTAAATGATAATAGTTAGTGATATTGAAGACATTAATGATGATATAGATACCATTATACATACACAAGAGGGTGACATTCAGCGTATATATGAACTTCACCCTCTATATCATCTGTTTCAATATCCCATTATTTTTTCCACCAGTGGTGATGGCTATTCAAATGATGTTTAGCAAAAAAAATTATTATATAACTTCAAGTGTTAAAAAAGTAATAATGAGAGAGTATTTTTTATACCGTATTCAAGTCATACCAAATCAGCAAAGTATACAATTACATTTAAGAAAACTCTTACAAAAACTTGTAGTTGATGCATATATAATGGTTTAATCTCAATTTTTTTCCTACATTTGATTTAATCAAGAAAAGTAAGAGTTGAGTTATATAGTGGTTTGAAATAAGATTACATAATAGGTGAGCATGATGGAAGACATTTCACAAAATTTGATATTTTTTCATAAACATTAAACAGTGGACCAAAATACTTGATTCAAAATTATCAATATTGAATATAAATTTGTAAGAGGATGGTTATCCTGGTTTGTTCCTCACATTCACACGCAACCTGTGTTGGCCTGAAATTACATGATATCTTAAAAGGCAAAACCATTGTTTGGAAGATTTTCTCAAAATACTATCAAGGGTTTTCAATATCAAGGTTGGACATTTAATTAAATACATAAAATATGGGTTTATTTTTGTAAAGTATCAATCATGCATCATCTTTAATCTCAGAATTCATTGTAATATGTTATTGTAGATTTTTAAAAAAATAAAACTAAATTTGATCTACTTATACAGTAGTTCACGCCAATAAATATCCAAAATGTGGCCTCTCTCATGTCCATATACATTTATTCCTTCATTCTCCATATAAATTACAGCATCATATTCTCTAAATCAAATACTCTCATGTAAAATACCGAACAAAAGGGAGCATCAAATTTCATATGAATGTGTAAAAATGGAATGAATCATGGACCTTCTGGTGCTAATAACCCATGATCTCCTTATATGAAAAACATTAGGTGTTCATATTTTTTCCCAAATAGTTTTGTTATTACTTCATATTTAGATGAGGATGGAGATACTACAGAAATAAGATGAGAGAGTGGTTGAATAGTATCAAAAGTGGTGTTGCATTGGAAAAATGTTACATTGTCCCTTATAATCCAAATATTTTAGTAAAATACCAAGATCGCATCAATATTGAAATTTATAATCAATCACATTCAATAAATTATTTTTTTAAATATATCCTCAAGGGGTATTACCGAGTCACTACTGCATTATATGGAATATAAAATACTGAGGAAGCTCAAAAATATGTAGATTAGATAAAAATGTATTATGATTGTTGATATATTTTACCATGAGAGGCTATATGGCGAATATATGGTAAGGAAATCCATTACATGTTTCCCCTTATTGAGAAATTGTATTTCCATTTTCATGGTAAAATAACATAACTTGTTCCAATGGACTCAACCTTGATGACATTCTGTCAAAATCAATGATCTCCCAAACAATGCTCACTACATGGTTTAAGGAAAACCAAAATTACCCAACTTCACAATGTCTCACATATTATGAATTTCCTAAAAAAAATTATCACACTTTATAATGAATACGGTATCTTATAAAGTGATGATTTTTTATTAGGACATTACATTATGTTCCTCCCACAATTAAAGAACTACATTATCTCAGAATATATCTCACTAAATTAAAAAATAGAAATTTATTTTAATGATATATTCAATATCATTCCAACCATCCATCATACTTTTAAAGAATCCTACTATGATTTGGTACTACTTAGTGATGACATGGAATTCATAGAGGCCATCACAAAGGCTTCAATTTAATAAATATGGAGTTCCTTGCATAGGTTGTTTGTGAACATTTTATTCTCAAACACAGTTTCATGACCAGAACATGTATGGGGTAGAAAATGGAAAATACTATATGAATATATTGAATATATTCAATGAAAGAGTTTACAATTCCATGGTATATAAATTTTGTATTATGATATTACCTTATCCTGTTGATATGTACATTTTCTAACATAAATTTATTTTACAAAACAAAATTTGTTCCAATTTTTTATGCATCTCATTATTTAATTATTTTATTGAATTTAAAATTAACACTTTCAATTTTAATTATACAACAAAATATTAAATATTTAAGGGTATTCATATACAATATTGGTTTCTTTAGTTTCATAATCTACATAACATGATATTTACATGTATTATAAATTTTCAATTACGAAATAATTGTTGGTCTAACATTACAATAATTAAACTTCTGGTATAGTGAACATAAAATATTCTTATGTATTGTGAAAATCATCGTATAGAATTTTAAAATTATTTCCAGTGAATTTCATATATTGTAAAAAGCATCCTCTATAATTTTAAAATAATTTCATCGATGGAAATATTTTATTCAAGCAACAGTGTTGTATGACTACGAAAACAGTGGTGAAAATAAGAGTATATCTAATGATGTATTCCCACGGTATCATTCCTACTACTACTTTCCCACATTTTTACAATGTTTATGTCTACTACTATATATATTAATATAGAATTTTTTTAACAAATTGCATACTACATTTGATAAAAAGTAATTAAAATAAATTCTATTAATATTTTATCCTATTTTAATCAAATAAAAAACTCATTCAATGGAAATAATTAGAAATTATAGGCTTTTATGAAGCCATAATAATTTGTTTCTAATAACTAACATAATGTTATAAATTTTATTTTCTTCCACTACTATAATTTTCCCCCACTATTAAAATTTCTATTTAAAAAATAGTATTATTATTGCTATATTCCCACTATGATATCGCTATTGCTAATTTAGCACATTTTTACAAACTTTATTACCATTAAAACATGTATTATAACTATATTTTTCAAACTATTATCATACTTTTTTTGATAAAATAAATTGATATAAATTAAGTTTATATTTTATTCTATTTAAATCAAATAAATAACACATTCAATTAAAATATTTACATACTATATTCCTTAAATAAAACATTGTAATTTTTTTTGGAAAAACATATCTCAATATTATAAAATTAACTATATTCGACTACTACATAACTTTTAACTCAAAAGTAAATTAAAAAATTTCAATTCAAATTTTATCACTAAATCAAAAAATTACAAACCGTATGCTAAAAAAATAAATTATTAAAATAACTAACTCATTCATATAAGTTTACTTATATTACATTACCATGTATATATATATATGGGGTATCTCACTCAAAAAAATTTCCTTTACTTTTTGATAAAATTTATTTCAGAAATAGATATTTTGTTCATATCTAAAAATCAATTATGATACCAGAAATACATCTCACTAATCATCAACTGCAAAAATATGCATTATTGGATATTTACAACATGATTCGCTCCAATAATAATTCATTGAATAATTAACCTCCTATACCTCTTACCGATTTATCCACTACATTCGTTGGAAATGGATTGATTGAATCAGAAAAATATGATAATAAGGAAATCCTTTGAGAATAATTTTCTATTCTATTTTCAAACCTAATGAACAGACAAGAAGAAGTACTAACCAAAATTATTTCTGTAATAAAAACACTCATCAGAAGTGTTTTATTTTTACATGGATATGGGTGCAAAGGTAAAACATTATTATGGAAAAAAATAATTCCAAAAATACATTCAGAAGGATATATTGTACATATTGTATCTTCAAACGGTATAGCATCATTTTTTATTCCAAGTGGGAGACAAAAACACTCTTGATTTTGTATTATAATTGCTATTATAGAAATCACAACTTGAAATATTCAACAAGGAAGTGAATTGTATGAAATTTTAGAGGGAGAAAAATTAATTATTTCGTAAGAGGTAAAAATGGTAAATAAAATTTTCTATGAAAAGATTGGATCATACAATGATGTACATCATCAAAAAAAGATTATGCAGGCATCTAATATATCATTTTGTGGAAAAATTATTGTTTCAGGAGATTTTCATCATATGTTATCTATTTGACATCATGGTAATGAAATAGATACTATTTTTGAAAGTCATGATTCCACTTATCTATGGTATCATTATCGTGTACTTCAACGAATGGTCAACATGAGAGTACTTTCCTCCAAGACCTCTATTGAGTCTTCTGAACATGAAGAGTTTCAAAGTAGAATTCTGCAAATAGGTGATGATGTTCTTGGTGATCAAATTGATTGTGATATCGAAATTCAATTTCTTTATGGTTCCCTACATTCTACATTTCAAAACCCAATTGAGGTTATTGTTCAAATCACATACCCTTCTTTATCTAAAAAGTAAAATGATCCAGAATACTTAAAGGAATGGGTTATTTTAGCACCAATACGATGTTTTACAACAATTGAATGATTACATGTTAAAATTCATTCTAAGAGAAGAAAATGTTTATCTCAGTTATGATTCAGTTTGTGAAGAAATTTTAGATAGAGACACACTAGATAACATATATACACTAGATATTCTAAACAGAATAAACATATCTGGTTTACCATGTGATAAGTTAATTCTCAAAGTGGGGGTACTGGTAATGTTTCTGATAAATATTAACCAATATTATAGACATTATATGGAACACAGTTTATAGTCAAAGATTTTTGGGATCATGTAATCAGATCACATATTATAAAAGGGACTCATTCCAGAAAGCATGATTTTATAATAAGAGTAAATATGACTCATTTAGATTCCAGGTGTCCATTCAAGCTTCAAAAGAGATAACATTATTTAGCTATTACATTTGTAATAACTGTCAGAAAAAGTCAATAAAAATTTATTTTTTCAATGGGAATATACTTAAGACATCATTTTTTATTTATTGACATCTATATGTTGCAATATCCAGTGAAACAAATAAGATAGGTATGAAATTCTAGATATGTGACGATGACAACAAAACATTGAGGAGTAAAAATAATATATTTTACAAAGAAATATTCAAAAATATTTATTTGGAATAAGTAAATTTTAGTTGTTATATCTGATGAAAAGTTACAGGTTTAGTGTTATTATTTTTTATAGTATTAACATCAAAATAATGTTTTCTTTACTAAAGTTTCTATTTCCATTATTAATTAAATTTCTTAAAAATGACCCATTTGAACACTCATTTATGGAAAATTTCCATTGAAGGTGATGAAACATTGTGGATTTGAGAATGAATCATTTGTATGTGCTTCAAAAAGTCATCAAAATTATAATATGAAATATAACTCATTGTTTTTCTCCTTGTGATTTATATATTATATCATTATTCAAAAATTAAAAATACTATTTTCTAATCTAAAATTTAAATTGTATTAAGCATGATATCTATATATGTTTTCAGAATACTTAATCATTTTTCTGATCCTATTGAAATGTATAGAATCATATTACTACATACAGAGTATCTCATAGACTATTATATCTCAATTTTATGAACAAGAAAATTTTATATTCAATTCAATTTATAGACCATATTATTTCATTACAATTTATTTAATGAAATGTTGCAAAAATCATGCATTTTGTTTTACGTATGGTGCACATTTTATTTTCAATATATAATATTCAATTCAACTTTCATTTTACTTCATTTATATTTTATTCAATTGAATTTATTTCATAAATCTAAGTGTTTATACAAAGAACATATCAATTTAGTTTATTTTCCACTATCTGTAATATTATTTTAAACTTATGAGTTCTATTAAATTTTATAGGAAACAACCATTCATGAAATAATTAGTGGATAAAAACTGAAATCAATGTTCAAAACTACTCTATGATAAGGTCTGTTTTATCTAATATAAAACATTCAAATTATAGAAAAAAGCGAATTATTTATCAAGTTGTCACGACTGAAAAATAATTTTTAACTAGATCACTTATATAAAACCTTTTTACACGATACTTCCTATATTCAGCTTCAAATTCATTCCATTAGATGCCATCAAACATAACAAGGTGTTTAGGAATATTTTCATAGGTAAAATTCCATTTACTTTTATCATTTTACAACATTAAATAGTTTCATATTTTCTAATTTAATAGTATAGATATTGAAAAAACTATATTAGATATTACTAGAAAGTAACATAATCATCATCTAATTAAATCTTGGGAGAAATATAAAAAATAAAATTAAACTAACTCAAATTGAAACTAAGTAAATAAGAAATTAAATTTCCAAATAATTCTTGATGGTATAATTTTATAATTAAATATAAACTATGTTTCCAATTAAATACCATAGTGGAAGAATTATCAGATATACTTTGTGGGATGAATTTTTTAAACTACTTACAAGACATATAATAGATGAAACTGAAACAACTAAAATTTTGGTGCTACAACTTATCCATGAAAACCGAATTAGTAGTATGTTCTTTCAATAATACGTAAATTTTAAATATAAAACAGTAAAAATAAAATCTGACACAATTATTTCATTATTTCTCATTAAATTTATTATAGTGGCAACAAATCTTACCACATGAATAAATAAAAAAATTCTTTTTCTCAATCAAGAAATTCCTATAGTACAATCTTTTAAAAATATGTAATCATTTGTTATACTCGACTTGAAATAGAATATTGTTTTTGGATACTATTAATCATTTTCAACTAACTATCTTCTTATTTATTTTAACTAAGCTACAAATTAATAAAACTTTCTTAATTTTACATCTACATTAAAATATGCATCAACTTTATGGAAGTACATTTTTAATTTATTTCCATTTCATTGGAACTATATATTTTTAGTTTAAACTTATTAATTTACTATTTATGTTGCTATTCCAAACATACTAACATTATATACTCATTTTTATGCTAAAACCCCCCAAAATCCATGTGACAACATGAGAACTAATTCCTCAGTATTTTCTATATCATATGAATCATTATTTTCGATGATTGAAAAGAATAAAACAATTACAGAAATTAGATCTTTCACACAGGATCGATAATGGATTTAATTACTTGAAATTAATTTATATTTGATTCCTAAAAAATTTTATAATGTTGATAATCATTAATGATTCATTTACTAGATTATAGGTTATATTGTGAACAATTGTGGATTCCATGAAAAAAATCCAAGAAACTAAAAATGGTGTTATAAATAATTCATTTCTTATAGAATGAAGGTTTATTACATTAATGAAAATATTTGGTGTCATAAATATAATGAATCACCTCCTTATACTATTACAAGGTAATTTTCATACATTTACAATCTAATATTAACGTTTTTTGACATTCTCTGACTACTAAATTTTTTTTTTGTAATACTCATTAGCTTTTAAATAATGTTTTTTTCATATTACACAGAATAGATTGTATATCACATTAACCATTCTAAAACATTTGGTTATTATAATTTAAAAAATTCATATATATATATATATTAAAAAATTTGTTGGTAACATTAAATTGTGTATTTAAAAGATACAATATTATGGAATCTTTCATATAAATTTTCACTATGTCTAATTAGAGTAGTTTATTCTCTTAGATATGCTATCCAACTACTAATCAGTGATAATAATGAATCCATCTCGATCATCCTCTTTGAAAAATATGTTATGTAATTTAAATCAAAAATATATTTAAAGCTTAGATACTTTATTATCTAGGTAAATTATTTATATTCATATATTTTTTATTATACATATTCCAATTTTAATGAAAACAATTTCAAAAATCATAGGAGAATGATTGGTTTGGAATCTGAGCTGACCTTCATGTATTTAAGTAAAAAACTGTTCTTATTGGTTTTCAAGTGACATAATTCAATATAAGCAACATTCAATTACCATTTGAACAAAATACATTCATAGTTCACTATATTGAAGATAGTGTGAAAAAATCAGTCATTTCAGGTTCTCATTAAAATAAGTCAAAGTACTACAATAAAACTGATTTCACATTACATATATAGTTACTTTTTTGTGATTCACTATAAATTTCATTATATTATAGGATGAACCTTCAAATGAAACCTTCTAAAAATTTGTTTCATGTACTATAACAATTTCAAAATCAAACCCAACGGTATAACCTATTTACTTTCCTCACAGTTTCCATTTTTTATTAACAACACATTTAATTAATATAATTCATATTAGGAAGAATTTATGTACTTTAATAATTTCGAATTTTCATTTTATGTACTCTAATTAGAGTCTATTTACTATATATTATGATTATAGTGTGAAATGTTCTTCATGACGAGTAATTAAACTGGATATTATTACTAGTATGAATTTTTCAATTATGGGAATCCAATTATGAAAATATCTAAACCGATTCCATTCATAATTCTCACAACAATCAAAAATCCCAACAAAGACTTCCATTCCAAGGATGCAATCAAACATAACTACTGTAATGTAATATGTTGATGATTTGTAAACTAATTGATTATACCGTTAATATCTATTACATATCACTTGTAATCTTATAACAGATTGATGTAATTTTATTGTAATTGATATCATTTGTACTCTATTGTTTACCTATAGATTACTAGCATTGTTTCCATGTGATATATAATATGTTATATATGATGACCACCTAATATTACACTAAATTTCATATATAATCTATTAGAAAAAACATATGCAATAGTATATTGTTTAATTTATTATTCTTACACATGTAGAGGAATTAAAAATTATCATAGCATTATCTGCACTATTGATATGAAATCTTTTATATCATACCCATTGTACACTCTAACCATTGAAATATGGATTTGTTTCCCCAGACTCTCTCATGTTGTATATATTTATGGATGTTTTTACTGGTTATATATTTTTTCCCAAGCCCCTCTTTTTTAGGTTTCTCTATCCAGTTTTCATGATGAAATAACATTAATATCTTCAATAAATTTTTAATTACTCATGAAGGACCAAATTTTTCCTTAATACATTCCTAACCACTTCTTCATGTTGTTTTCATACACAAATCTTCATAGGACTCTTCAATAACATTTTAATTACTTTAAACCACAATATAGTACTTTCAAATTACACAAACTATTTTCATATTTTAAAAATAATTATTGTAATACAGAAATGCATGTTTAATTTCAAAATATTTAAAATAAATGAAATTAAATTATGCAGCTAATTTATGGTTATGAATTATGCATTGGGAACTATTGTTACCTATCTTCTATTAGTTTATGAATTTTTCATCTCATTTTAATTAATATATTTCTTATAAAGACATTAAGAATATGAATTCGATAGAGAATGATTTAATATAGGAGAGGAAGTCAACACAGAAATCATCATAGATGGGCCAAATTTATAGGATCTTACAAATGAAAAACAATATAGAAAGAAAATAAATTTTTAATAGGATTTCCAAAATTCACATAAAATGTTCAAATTTATATTTGTTATTCAATTTTTATGTAACAATTATTATTTACTATTCTTTTTATTTCTATCCCTATATTAAAATTGTATAAAGGTATTATTATCTCCAAATTTTGAGACTGTGGGGTTTATAAAGTGAAACTATCACATTTTGTGCATGCACGTATATTATGTTGGGATTGTTTAGTAAATTTAAATAGTAGAAAATTTATTAGTTCTCCAGAAGATAAAGGGATGATATATTTAATAGTGGATTGATACCATTAGAAGTCAGTTATCAATGGCTAAGAAGGTGAGTAGTTCACATTTTTATTAATCTATCATTACATTAGATTGTTTTTTTAAAGTTGGAAATATATGATTTAATTTTACTTTATAACTTCGGGATCTTCCCTATACACTTTTTTATCATTTACTAGGAAAATATTCTTCAATCAAAAGAAAATATTATTTATATTAAATTAATTTTCTTTTTGTAATTATACCTTTTTTCTTTTCTATTCATATCTATATATATTCATTTCCTTACTAAAATCATTTATTTATTTATTTCGACACTTTCAATGTAATGAAGGCACATATGATGTGCTTCAGACTTTATGCAGATGCAATTTTTTTTGGCTACTAAGATAAGAGGGATATCATGACCCATTAGGTATGAATCATTTATGGATTATGTGACTAAGTGGAATTTACTATTTTGACATGTGTAGAAAAATTAAGCTCTATAATTGTATTTGTATGCACTATACCAGTCTGTGAATTTGATTATGAAAAAAACCAAACTGATACAAATAAAAATTATATCCAAAAATAAAACTTTCATGTAGGTAAAATAGCTAATGTAATCATAGGCAGTAGTGGAGTTACATGCTTGATGGTATGGAAATTATTGATGACATCCAACAACATCACTATTATCATTGTTGATACATTACCCGAATCACAGTGTTTGGGACATTATTTATAAGGGTTCACTTTTTTTTGATTATAAGATAGTTGGGATATAATGATATTTAAGGAATTAATCATTTACGGATTATGGTATAAATTTTAATTTACTTTAATGACACATGAAAAAATAATATTTATAATAATATTAGTCTCCATTAAGCCATTCCGTGAATTTGATTATGAGAACTACCAAACTAAAACCAATCAAGATTCCCTGACAAAAAAAACTTCCAAACATGTCAGATAACTTCCAGAATCATAGGAAGTAGTGGATAAACACATTTGAAGGGATTTAAATTATTGATGAGATCCAACTCCATCACAAGAATTCCTGAAGACACATTACTTGAATTGCATTGGTGGGGACATTTTTTATGAGGTTGCGCTTCTTTTCTAGCTAATATGACAGTTGGGATATCATACTCTTTTAGGAATAAATCATTTATGATTTAGTGAAATAAGTGGAATTTAGTGTTCTATCACATTCATAAGAATTAAAATTTATGATAGTACATGAATTTTTTGAAATAAAAATTCTTTATACATACACTTCATCATTGTTTAAATTTACCTACACCTGTAAGAAAACATGCACATTGTTTAAAAAACTTCATAATGGATAAAACTGTATTCAAACATTATGTATATCAACGGTCATGTGTAGAGATGAATCTTCATGTGGTGGACTATGAATTTCCACCCATGGGGTCACTCCAGGATAATCTCTATGGTCAGAAGGGGGTTCAAGTTGCACAGCCTGGACCAATGATTCACTGAATGCGGAGGGTGAGAACCTAGATCTGTAATTCACTGGATATAGTAGGTGAGAACGTGAACTTGCGCCATATGTGAGAACCTAGACTTGTGTAGTGGGTGAGAACCTATACCATTGTTTGACTGGATACAGTGGGTGAGAACTTGATCCTGTGTGTGACTGGTTGTAGCTGGTGAGAACATGGACCTGTGCAATGGGTTAGAACCTAGATGAAGGGAGTGATAACCCATAATTATTCTTAAATGGATGTAGAAAATGATAATTGATATTGATGCTGCAAGGAGGTATGAGTATTTTCATTAAAAAACTAGTCACTATAGTATTATTTTTTAGGTTTATTATTGTGTAAATATTTAGCTAATTTCTTATATGATATTCATCGATTGAGAGGTTAAATTGTGTCAGGATCATGATATATCATGTTCTCAATGTTGAATCAATTATTTTAAGGACTTACTACTTAAAATTAATAGTTTTAATTATAATGAAATCAAGTTGGCTACAAATCCTTCAAATGAATACAAAATCCACAATATGAGGACTGAATCTAATTTTTTTGGTTTATATTGATTTTGAGAAGGATTGATGCAATAGAGGATTCCCCTCCCAACTCTATGATTTTTTAGTTACCATACCTTCGATGGACCTGATAATGGATAAGGCAGTGATGAGCAGCCTATAGCCACGCAAGACCTGTAACAGAATCAATTTTCTGGTCCAAACTCAAATTTTTTTCTTTGCCAAGTAAATATCCGAAGGGAAGTATATTCTCAATGTATATAAAATCATGGCTCCCAGAACCCCTAGGACTTGGTTTATATAAGGTAATATTTCTCCCAGTTTATTCATCACTATAACATAAATGATTCAGACACAAACTAGGAAGGGATTCAACCTTGGAGATCCAAGCCATGGGTGCTTCATAGAATAAATTCCCCTCTCGAATATTCTATTCTATAGTTTCCTAGCATGAAATTCCTTAAAAACAAAAAACTGTCGATGGCTATATACATGATATCCCTCATATAGGTGGAGCATGATGCAATAATTATAAAAGTTGACAAGTTAATAAGGCTCATATAATCCATAACCGGTCAAGAGGTTCCCCGGTATAGAGTAACCAAATGACGCATAACCTTGGTGCCTTCAAGAGAGATAAACGAAATATGTTGTTGAATAATTGATGATGAAAAAATTGCACAAATGTAACATCATTACATCAGTACATAATTGAGTATATGTATGTGGTTTCTCTTACAAAATTTTTGAGTTATATTAATAAAGGATTCCCTTTCCCTTTATACATGAAATCATCTATTATTATATATATAGATTCGTATTTGTATTTATTTTCCAATATATATATTCATATATGTGCTTATTTTCTAGTATGCATTACCAGTTTACACATATATAGAAAATAACTATGACCTAACTATTGTATGCATTACTTATCCACTATGCATTACCAGTATTCCCTTATATCTATATAAGTGCATTCATTTATGCCCTTACATTCTAAGAATGCATATGGTAAAAAATCCAAATTATATGTAAGTTAATTGGTAATTAAATAATCATGCCATAAAAATGAATGAGTTTGGTACTATTTTTTTATTTTATTTTTAATTTTCAATACAAAATCAATTTAAAATAGTTTCGTATGGGTGAAAAAGAATATTTAATTACTACACAATCATCTACCCTTACTTGTAATTTTAAATCAGGAACTTACCCTTATATAGGCTCATCTTAACCTTACGTATCCTGAGAAAACATTTTTATAGCTTTACAACGAACTTTAAACCCTTCATGCATATAGGTAGAATAGTTTTACACTTACACAACACCTAGTCCATGTTTAAGGGTAAGAAAAGACATCAATTTTTTTGGAAAACTTTAATTTTTTTAGAAAACATCCAAATTCAACATTTTCTTCTTTCTTAAGCCCAACTAGTTATTCAAATAAAAATAACACACATTTTAATAAATCAACTAATTACTTGGGGAAAATAATTTAAAAAAATTAAAATTCATAACAAAAAATGTTAAAAAAATTTCATGAAGAATAAGGGCATCAGTATGGATATTAAATTAATTTAAAAATTGTTAAAGTTATTAAAGTTTAAAATTGAATCCATTTGCAAACTTTTAATCCAAATTGAGTCAAACAATTTTATTTTATGTTTTCAAAAAAATGTATCGCGAAAAATTCAATAAAAATAATTGAATCATTAAAAACCAATAATTTATTCTTTTATTGATTAAAATCTAGATAGTCAAAGTAACCAAAAAGTGAATTATTTACCCAGTAAGTTAAATGAATAAAACACAAATTTCTTCAAAATTTTCAACTCACAACAAGTTTGGTAGGATTTAATATAATATGGTTGGTAATTTATACATACCTATAAAAATTAATAGATAACCTTTATATAATGAAACTTATCTTTTTAGGGAGTTTATATATAAAAATTCATTATATAATATCTTATAGGATGTTAGTCTATTTTGACCAGTATGTGTCTACAACCATTATGGGTAGAGATGTACAATGCATTCATGCATCATTATAGACATAAATAGAGATGATATACATGTACATATATTTTTAAAATTATTTGATTACCAAGGAATGGTTTTGAAAATTGTTTCAAGTAATTCTTGATATTGAATTATTTTTTAAAATGTTTTTGTTTTGAAAAAAATTAGTGTTAAATCATTTTTTGATGACTTTATAAAAACTAAAATTATGAAATTAAAAGATAATGTAAACTTAAATATAGTTAATGGAATATAGATTGGATTTTCTATTTTATTTTGTTTTTTAAAACCCTTATAATCTATGAATTTGAGTTTTTAATATATTGATTTTATTTATTTCATATTTGTGCCATTTTATAACTTCCACTATGATGATATATTTCTATTCTATATAGTTCATGGAATATATAAAGTATTTGAAAACTATTTACTACTTTAGTATTTTCTATTTATGTTCTTGTAATTTAAATGGATCAAGACTAATTAAAAAGGGTGGATCAAAACACATAGTTTTAAAGGAGAAATACTATTATATCTATATGTGATGATGAAGTGTATAAAAATATATATTTTATAATAGTGTTAAATAAAATATATAGTTACTTTGTACTTATAATATTTCAATAATATAATTTTATATCTATAGGTTAAATGGGGAAGCTTGTAAATATTTGTAAATGAATGTGGAGATGAATCTACATAATTATTTTGTGTGGGTTGGATCCCAAAAGATATTTAGTCATAAATTATATCTTGAAAAATAGGTTCTATATAAGGATCTATATATTTTAGATTTATATTAGGGGAATAATATGGTGATAGAGAAGATAGTCATTTTGAAAACCTAGTCCGTTTTTACTATGGTTATTCACTAACATCAACCTTAAGGCATGAATATTCAAGATGAGGCTTCAGATTATGATTCGATCAAATATAAATCAATTTTATATACCCACCTATGATGAGGTAGTCACCAAAGTATCTATGGAGTAAATAAAAATGATGATTTTATGAATTTTAAACTATTTTATTCATTGATCCAATGGGTAGAACTGTTATTCTTGAAGATAGTAAAGGAAAATAAGTAATTTCTTGGATGAGGTTAATAAGAGGAGGCTAGTGAGCTCAAATTTATCTTAGTTCATGAGTTAATTTTCATGTTACCAATTTGTAAGATGAAAAGGGGTGTCTTAATGAACTAATATCATTTCATTAAAGAGGAAGTAATTACAATATGAGGAAGTTTCATGTCTAATTCTTGAGAGAATATATTGTTTATTCTTTCATAGGGGTATAGGGATCAAGAATTTATGTGGAAAAATATAAAAAATAATAATTGAATCACAATTAAAGATGGGAAGTAACCCTTGGTCAGTTTAGTCAAAGAATGACATGGAATAGTTTTTAATGAAAAAAACATGGATGAAAGGAATATAAAGCATAACCTAAAACAATTTGAGGCATATTTTTTATTCCTTTTACTATAATCTATGAATTATATGATGTGGGTGAATAATATTTTTATATATATACATGAGTAGAATATAAATTGGGTTTTCATGTAGAATATATGTTATATTACTTAGAAATATATACCATTACAAAAGGGCCGAGTTATGGTCCAAATTTTTATATTTCTTTATCATGATAGGAAATGTGTAAATATTTGGAGATATAATGACCAGAAGATCACATAATAGTGATTTTATGTGTTTTTTTTATTCAAAAATTTAAATATATATATTTCTTTTCTATAAAATGTGTTATTTGAGAACTGGAATTTGTTTGAATAGAAAAATATCCATTATAATTTTGGTGGTGGAGGAAGAGGGTACTACCTACCCAACTATGATCCCAATTTTAGACACTAAGAATTGGGTGGATCACTGATGTTTTAATGGTGTCCCAACCCCAAAATCAATGGGGGGTTTTAATAGTTAAGGGATAAATATTTATAACACATGGGTAAATATGATGTTTTTTTATAATATAAGCTATTGATTTCATCTATTATTCTGATTCTCCCCTTTTGGATTGGAATAGTATAGATATTCTCTTTGTTAAGAAATAATGATCTTTCTATGGAAGAGGGTTCATAGAAATGAGGCTAAGGAACTAGTACTTACTATTTAATATTTTGTTCCTCCTTTTAGTGGTGTATCATTATAAATATAGTTTTATAACATTATGGAATGATTTCTATAATTCTTTTGATTATAGCATATTGGGATAGTTACTTTAAAGAGAAAGTTTTTTTTGTTCGAAGGAAGGTGACCATTATTATATTTAATAAAATTTAACTTAATTCTAGTGATTATTCTTACACAATATTTGGTAACCCAATGATGGAAGCCAAATAAATCAGATTAGGTAATGGGAAATTATTTATCAGATATATATAGGCCTTTGGGTTTTGGATAAACATTATTCCTAGTGAAAAATGATGTGAACATGGATCAATGACCTATTTTATTAAGGATATGATATTGGAAATATATTTTAAATGGGGAAAACCCAATTAGGTTAGTATAGATTAGTTAAATGAGTAATTGTGATGTTACGTAGCCTATGGGAGTTAACAAATGAGTGATACATGATTATTGAGAAATAATAGATTTATATAAGTATGTTATATGTTTATCATTAAAATAAATTATTATGATTCTAATGAATTAAAGTGTTCTATTAGGTAAAATAATGAAACAATTATTGGTATAATTGGGTATAAACCAATAATTACATGTAACTAATTGTTATTAGGGATAATGGAGTGAATGAATTTTTGTGGAATGGAAGAGGAAGACCACTAGCATCATGGAATTCAACCATTAGGGTCAACGTGTGATCGACCAATAGTATTAAGTATTAATGTGACTAGTGGGGTTAGGATGGACTAGTAGAGTCAATATGATATGTCTAGTGAGGTTAGGTTTTACCATTAGGGATATAGTGATTTGACTGGTGAGGTTAGTTTAAACTAGTGGGTTCATGATAAACCATTTGAGTATTAATGATATTAAATGTGGGGGTGGGTTTGACCAGTTGGATCTAGGTGATGTTACCAGTAGAGATATGTTAGAATAGTAAGGTCTTGTTAAACCTATGGGGTTTGAATGATATAAAATTTCATGTCTTGTTAGTCTAAAGGGTATGAGAGGAGCAATTGTTAGGGTCAATGATATGTTATTGGGTATCCTGTTTTTATAACCCATTATAGTTGTTTCATGATTTAAACCACTTCTGTAAAAAAAATCATATTGGAGGTCAGTTATTGATAGGGTAAAATTATTAAATATATTTTGATCATATTAAATTTATTTCAATCCTACAATTTGTTTAATTACAAATTTATTGTGATGTTTTGAAATTAAGTACTCAAATCATAGAAATTTTTAAATATTGAAAAATTTAAGAAATTTTTAGCTTATTAAAATGATTAGTTTTTATGAAAAAAATGAATGGCCAAATTTTCATCATTCATTGATTTTTTATAGATGATAATTTTTGGGGAGATAATATTTATGGATTTTACAAAGTTGTATAATATTAAAATCAAAATTATATAGTTTTTGTAATATCAAACTAGTTTTTAGAAGATATGTGTAATGTTAAATTTATTCAGGAAACATCTATAAAAGATTAAATGGATATTAATGAATGTTATGAAATTATAATTAGCACTTAAGACTACATATACGATACACAAGTTTCTTCACATTTATAATTAATTTAAATATGGTGACTATTGAATAACATTGAATATAAGATACCAAAGGATTTATAAAATTACATTGATAATGTTGAGGGATTTTTGTGATTAAGAAATGGATTAGGTAAGAATAAACTATATTACCATTTGGTCATGTGAGTTTTTAGATTCTTGTATAAATTTTTTATAAAGACTCTCTAAGAAAAGAGATCATTACTATTGAGGAAATCTATGATCTGTGTGGAATACCTGAAAGTTAGAGAGGGTGATACAATAATCACCTTAAATACCTAAGAAATGAAATAATTAAAAATAACACATGATTATCCATATGGAACATAATATTTGGAGATGTAAATCAACAGAATATCATAGGAATAGGGGAAATTAATGGGAAACTAAAAAAACTATAATTATCATACTTTATGAGGAATGAATCAATGATATTAATTTAAAATGTAGAGTCATAACTAAAACCAAATATAAGAGAAAATGTTATTTAAGTAATTTGTCTTTTTAATTTGGTGTAATTTTTATGCTTATTATTGTATTATTTTATTGGTTATTCAGACTCATTTCCACTATGGTTCTGATCTATCACATAGAAGCCAAACAACCTCTTTGATTATTAATTCATTGTGGGGAAATTTTTTTATACTTTTGTATATGTATTATTATAAATATTATTTTTTATATATTGATATTAGTTTTTAATTTTTTTTTTCTAAATTGGAATAAGATTTTTATTGGGTAGTAATTCTTCAATATATCCATTACTTTGGTTGTTTATCAATTTAAATATCCAAATTATCATCCATATTTTTTTATAATTGGTATATTTAAGAGGTGAATAACTTGGTAATAAATAGATCTTGTGATAAGTAAAGGGTCTCACCCAAAATTTTATTACATTACTCACCCCTTATTATGAGTTTTCAAAGTAATTAGTGGATAGTTCATTATTAAGATTTTTATGTTGGGAATCATAGACAATAGAAGATACAACATCTAGAATCCTCGAAACAAATTCCTAAATAAATTGATTCATTACACCATCTGGTACCTAATCTAGGCTCTAGAATTAATAAATTGAATCATCTAACCTCATGAAATTTGATGTTTCTTATAAATCTCAAATGTGGAAGGACACTAAAAAATTCTAATCACCACAACACCCCATGAACATAGTGTCTGAAACAGAGAAGACATCACACCATATATACTGCATTGATCCACCACCCAATGGTTTTGATTCCATATATTTCTAATATTCCAACATGTAAAATGAATATATAAAAAGTATACAAAAAACTAAAAGAAAAATCAAAATAAAAATATGATTAAATGGTTCAGACATGATTCCTACATCCATGGGTGAGTACAATGCATCATTTCATTAAATAAATAACCTATGAGTTATGATGGAACCTACTTCTAAAAATCTATAAATATAAATAGAAGAATAGTTACATAAACTATCCACCAAAAATTTCTATTATAAGAACTCCCACTATGATGATCCACATATGGTATTCTTAGGATTTTTTTAAGACTCATCAAACCCCTTTAGTAGGTCCAACATTTGCTTACAATCCTTCCCATCCACCCCACTTATGGGATGTGAACATTCAATATTTGTAATAATACCTTCAATAATCTAATGCTACGACGCAACAAAACACCCATGACCACATTTCCATAGTCCGTCCTTTGTATTATGGACAAATTGGTTAATCGATTCCACCACATTCCAATATTCATGGGTGACCCACCATTGATTAGGGTGATGTCCTATTTTATGTGGAAAATCATATCTCAACCATTGAATTCAAGTGAATGAGTAAGATATTCTCACACATATCTCTATTGATTGATGCACTACCTTTAGGAACTCAATATCAAGGATCTGAATAAATCAAAGTATTCATTGCAATTTATTTATAAAGAAACATACTCAAGAATAGAAGTTATCCCACTTCCAACATCGATGTGGTTATGGTCGAATTTTTAGAAACGTTATGGGTGATATAATAGAAAAATCACACTACTACCAGACTTAGAGTGTCTCTCGAATACACTTCCCTAAATAAAACATCATAAAATCCATGATAAAATCCACTGATATAGGTTTAGTCTTCTCAAACTGTGATCGAATCCTCTATTATGTATTTTGAAACTCTTCTTGTTACAAAATTATCATCCTCTTAGATTCAAAACTTAATATATTCACCTTCATTATAATATCCACCACACTAAGATTTTTCTTGATGAAGGACATGAAATAGAAAAAAAATTATTCTTTAGGAAATAAAAAAATCACCCTTTATGTGGTGCCTCATCAAGGATAGTAAAAAGTACAATTAATCCTATGATAATAATCCAAACTATATAAAATTTGGATTCCTAGTGCCTTAACCTTATAGAACAAGATAACATATCACTGGTTATGAAGACCACACTCCCTGAAAGTTCTATATTCCCAGCATAAAAGTTCTATAAATCCTTTTTGGAACTAATAGTTTTAAATTACTTCTCAAATACATATTATCCAAATACCCATGCCACAACCTCAGTCTTATGATTGTCTGCTTCTCCAGAATCCAATGTTACTTAAACAAAAATCATTATATGGAATTAAATATCTATATTTAATGATTTTTAATAACCATTAAGGATGCATCCAAAAAAACTTATATAGATTCTACATTCTACATATAATCATTAGATTCACCTTCTAATAGACTGTGACATTGTTACAAGAAATAGTTTTATTCCTCTTACGAATGAAACCATCACCTCTCCAATAGATTTGATATCTCATCTATCTAAAGCCTATAGAATTAAAAATTCACCCTATCAGATATTTTGTAATTAAACCCTATATCCAAAACATTAAAATCATGTGGATGGTGAGAAATTATTAGAGATAAATCCACTCTCTCTCAGTTTTGGGATTTTCAAAACTTTTGGATCATTCACATTCTAGAATAGACCTTTTTATACAATTTTTATAATATAGTCTCCAATTTCCTACACAATTTCAGATGTGAAACCAGGGAACCATTCAAATGATATTGACTCATTCTTCCATAATTTTGATCATATTGAAGTTAATTACATTGAATTTATCACCAAAAAATCATTACGGGTCATGTTCAATCCCAACTAGACAATCCATTTCTAGAAAATTCATATTATTTCTATAATGACTCTATATTCTACTAACTACTCAATTATTATAGATTCAAAAATAATGGAAAATTCTAATTCTATAAGAGAAGAAAAATATATATATAATACAGATCTTTCTCTATTGAACATTAAACTAGACCTTACATAGTGGAACTCTATCCTCTAGAAATAAAGAACTCCCACTTAATCTAAAAAGAAAAATGGATTAATAATATCATTTAGAATACTTCAACTATCCTAAAACCAAGCTCCAGGATCAGTAAAGTACACACTAATATTCCAATATATACTTCTATAAACAAATATTTTATATCACTTGTTTAGAATTAGGTGGACTATAAGATACACTTTTAGGAAGCATTGAAACAACTTCTCTAGTAAAATGATCCACACCCACATTTGGTACTCAAATCCATATGCAGAACTAGGGAATTAGAAGCACCCAACATCTTCGAACTAGATGATTATTATAGACCTAAAATGTAAAAAAATCTCCCAGAAGTTCTAAACTCTATGACACCCCAAGTTCATAGTGACTAGAAATTATAATAATTCATAACCCATTCATCACACTAATCCACCACCCTAAGGATTCAATTCCAATGATTTTATGTCTTCTTATAAGGATAATTAATATGTGAGAATAAGGCCATGAAATATATAATAAGAACAAAAAAATTAGATTATATGGGTAAAACATTAGTGATATATTCAAATAAGACTGCTCAATATCTTTTCATTCAAGGAATAACCATCCATACTATAATGTAACCATGTTATAGAACCCTATTGAGAGAATCCCTACCAATTATATCCAAAAAAATTATATGGTATGTTTTTGTAATCTTATAACCCATACATGGTAAGTTTAGGATCTTTACAAGACTCCTTAAATCCCTTTGGAACCTCCACCTTCCACATAAATTTCTTCAAATTCACAAACATTTCATGTTATGACCTTCCAAACATTGATATTAGGCCTATAGAATATCACTGATTTAAAAAATTACTATACCCATGACCATATATCTATAGTCCATTCTTTTTAGTACAACCCAATCGATCAACCAGTTCCACCACCTTCTAATATTTTTTGGGTTATCCACTCTTGTTCCTTGTGACTTTTGATTGGCCATAGAAAATCCTACCTCAACCATTGAATTTCGTTTTAGGTGAATCTAATTCTTATGTAACCATTTGATTATTCACACATATACTTTATAAGACCTCCAATTACCCTGACACAAACTAGATAAAATCATATATCAGTCATTCTAAATGAATCTATCTTGATCCATAAGATTTGCACTCAATCATCTTAAAAATAAAGATTTTTCCTCAGCCACTTCTTTTGAAACTTATCCTCTAAAAATTTTATTCCCATAAAGTGCATGAATCTAGACATTAATCATTCCATATTCCCATACATGAATATTTCTTCTAATATTGTTTCTAATTCCACTGACCAGAATTCATATGTTTATGGAAAGTGGGAAATTTTATCCATGTAGTTTTTCTAGGTTTAATTATAAACATATATCTCCCAAAAATTACAACACATAACTAGAAAATAGTTCTCACCTCCAAAACCAATAGTTTGAATATTTTTTAATATTTCAACATGAATATAAGAAGGATGATTAGCTCAGAGGGGTCATTGAATGGATGGGACTCCCAATTTTATATAAATAGAGATGAGAAGTGTATGTGCGTTTATATTCTCATTAACCAACACTTTAATTTATAATTCATAATATCATGAACTATGAAAGAATAATAGTTCATGATTCAACCCCTATATTTCTCATTAATGATCCAAATAATCTATTTACCAAGTAATATTTTTATAAAATTCTCTAAAATATGAAACAAATCAAATAAACAACTACCTATACCAATTTATACTTAAATATAAATAATACATAAATTTTGACATTGTTGAATGGTTAAAATTTATATTTTTCCTAAATTATATAATAACCTTACTATTACACATATTTTAAATAATATCCAATGACAATTGGCTTGCATCAAAACCCAATTATCTTTTTTTGGGAGGTGGTTCTATATTTATAACATAATTACTTAGTAATGGATATACCAATCTCATAGTGATTCCATATTCACTCTTGGTTCTGAAATATAGATAACATGTTTGACATGATAAATACATTTAATTCTTTTTGAGATTGTTCATTTGAAGTTCAAAAATATTGATTTAATGCATTAAAGTGATACTAATACTTTTCAATTTGAGCCTTTATTATAATCCCTAGAAAAAAAATATTAATCAAATATTGAGATATACATGTTAACATCACTTCATTAATAATATTAACCAGATTTTTTATCTTACATTTCTAGTAGAATTTGAACTCATAACTATACTAATTAAACTATTTCTTATTTTATATTGTTCTTACTACTAAATATCCAAAAAAATATCCCAATAATTTCACATTGGGGTGTTAATCCTTGAATAAAAAAAACTATTTTAAAATAGGTTACATTTATGGAATTTCCATTTTATCTAGAAGAAGTATCCAAGGAGTGGTTCTATAATATTATCATAGATAAGTCACCGGTTGGGTTGAACTCAAAATGATACATATCTAACAATTCATTCCAATATTAAGTATTACTTAAATGTGAAAAAATATTTATTGAATAAGGAAAATCTCAAAAGAAATATTTTTTGAGTACCGTGAAAGGTATGATAATATTTTATCATGGTATCCACATAATGAAATTATGGAACACGATTTCATAGTTTTTTTATATCAAGGATTTCTTAATAGTTATATGAATATATTGAATATATCATTTAAAGGGAACATGATTAAAAAATTACCTATTGATGCTAATTATATCATTTAAAAGACAAACTTGAACTCCAAAAAGTTTGTAACTAGGTAATATAACCAGATGATTATATGAGGTTATGTCAATGGAGTCCCCTTTTCTTGAATTAAAACATGAATAACTAACCACTTTGGTTATATAGATGGGTATTGAGTAATCAACTAATTATCAAAATCTAGTGAAGGTATGGGAACTTTCTTATTCTTAAAAAAATTTGTCTAACCAATATTCTTAGGTTTAAGAAACAATGATTTGTGGTTCTATTTATCATAATAGGGAATTTCAACAACCAACAAATAAATAAGTATTGAGGGATAACAAAAACTCCAATATAGATTTAAGAGTCCATATAATCCACACATACCAACATTTTACTAAAAATTCTAACATTTCACACCATTTCTACAAGGATTCAAGAAAGGATATATTCATGCCTTCCAACCACCACCGTATCAAAAAGGGAAAGCCAATAATCAAACTTTTAAAAGATCAAAAACACATCCTTTCATATAATAAAACCCTATAATTAAAAAAGTGAAATCTGAATTGAAAGAAATGAATAGAAAAACGTGTGTTATTATTTCATCCTTAGGAGGAATCATGAACAAGAACTTTGGTAAATTTGCAACATAATATTTTTACAATACCAAAACAAAAACTTATATGATACTAAAAATAAGTGGAGAATAAATCCATCTAGGCTAAAAACCCCACTTAGAGATATCCAATCTAACTAATATAAAATAATAGGAATTCAAAATGGAAAAAAACACAACATTAAAAAAATAAAAATAGAAGAATTATATTTCACATCTATTTTCATCTAGAATGAATCAATCAATGAAAATTTATGAGGAGGAAATCCATTAAGAGACCTTGAGACATTCAAAAAGGTTAAGATTAACATAACCCTACCAAAAACACAAAAACATTGATACCAATATATGAAACATATCCTAAGGGATAATACACAAATAATATGAGACTCTAAAAAATGAGATGTTGTGTCTTAGGAGGAATATCTTATTATTAATCTCACTAAAAATTCCAACCAAATTATAAGAATTAGGAAATTTTTTAATTCCCTATACAATAGAGAAAATATAATATTAAATTTATTTGTGTTATCTTAATTATTATATAAATTTCATCCATCAATATATGTTTTTTATCTTTATATATTGTATAAATTAAAACAACCATAGTGTTCTTATAATTTTAAAACCAAGACACAGTTTTTCTAATTCGTTTAATTTAATATATACTAGTTAATGTTAATACTTTAATATTTTAAGCTTATTTTTATGCACTTAACATAGATGAATAAAGGAAAACATAACAATGACCAATAATCTTAGGAATTTATTTTATTAAATAATTATTTTATTAATTTTTCATAAATGCATGTTGAAAATGTAATTTTGGAAGCACATTATTCATTTTAAAATTTTATATTCTATTAAATACACATATGGAGAACATTTAGTTTTCAAACCTTTAAACCTTGTGGAATATAATTCACATAATTTAGTAGGGGATATTTTAGTAGTATATTTGTAATTCCAATTTTACCATATGTATTAGAAGGTATATATTTTTTAAAATAAAAATTATGTTTATATAATAATGTAAGATGAGAAAATTCAATAAAAAACGATCTTGTGCGACTCGAAGTCACTAGAAATAAATTTGAGAAAGTAGTAAGTCTTGAATTATTTTATAAATTAAATTAAACCTTTTCAATTTGAAATAAAATAACATGTTACTTTCTATGAAATAATTACAACTAGCATATGTAAGTGATCCCAAATTATTACTTCCTTCCATTCGACCACCCAAACGAGAATTAAAACCATTTACAGTAGACCTTATGTAAGATTCCTTCATGGATGTAGAAAATATGACAACAATAATTTATTTAAAACTAAAAATTTTCTATTAAATAAAACTCATCGGTATAATGAGAGAAAATATGAAATTCATTTTATGGAGTCTTTGGGAAATACATTGACTTTGTCTTCGAATATGCATGAATGGAATTATACTGTAAAATGTGGTAAAACCTAAGTTGAAAAAACTAAGGGTACTCTACCGTATAAATGTATTGGTATTTAAGAAATAAATAGAAACAATAATTTAGGAAAGAATAATTTACCCAACATCAGATTCATAGAGGGTTTTTCCAATTCATAGTGCCCCATACTATAAGTCTCATAATTATTGAGAATAAAATGTATGAGTTGATCCCAATGAGAGTTCATAAAATTTATAGAGTATTAATTTATTATTAGATACTTAATTATGTAATAAGGAAAAAATACTTATGTATATTTATCATCGATACAATGTTTAAAATATTTTTAGTACAAACACACTAATACTATCATGATGGATTTTAAAGTATTTTTAGGTTCCCGATGTACATAGGTACCAGAAGAATACAATATCCACTTGTTATGATGAAAAATTTTATTATAAGTGGTTTCCATTATAATTGTGACATAATATTTGAACTTCTAAAATGTGTTTCATAATTATTTTCTATGATTTTGATAAATATATTTTAAGTGTTTCTTTATGTATTCATAGTTTGTAAAACATTTTTTGAATATTTTATATCAAACATATATAGATTTTAAAATCTTACAATGAAAAGGATCTTTATTTAAACATTGAAAAGTGATTCTTTATGGTTGAAAATGGAATTATTTTTGGTTATGTGATCTCAAAAAGGTATTCAGATCAATAAATAAAAAAATGAAATCATAAATTCATAAATTTATCCGACTTCTGTTAAATACATAAGAAAATTTATAATATATATTTGATTATATATGAGATTGATCAAATATTTTAGTAAGACTTATTTTCCATGGTCTACTTTTATTTAGTCGGACTTTGAATCATTCTTTTATTAATCTTATAGAAAATCAATTGATGAGATAAAAAGAAAGATGACTATACCTTTGGTGATTAAAACACCGAGTTGTAACTATCCTTTTTAACTACTATATAATGATTCTAACTATGTTTTAGGTGTATTACCCTCAAAAAAGGATATATGAGAAAATAATTTTTTTTATTCCTCCAAGACATTTAACTCTATCTATATAAATTAAACCACTATAAAAAAGTGGTTCTTGGTAATTATGTATGACTTAGAAAAATATATAACCTACATTCTTGGAACTAATGTTACTATTTTCATTATTCATGCTAAAATTAGGCATCTCATGAATAATTCATATGAACAACCAAGGCTTGTGGTATTCATAGTACTTTTATAAGAATTAAATATAAAGATCAATGAAATTTATGTCATGAAGAATATAGAGAGATATTACATGATTAAATTTACTAATACAGCAGAGTTAGTAACTTTATAAAATATACCACTAAATTAATGAGTTAATAGGGACTAGATAGACCTATTTTTTGGAGAAATAACAGTGTATTAAGGTATGGTTAATTAACTAATCGCATACCAAGTTCCCAAAAACCATAATAAAAATAAAATAATGAGACTTAAATATGATCCAAAGAATTAGGTATGGGAAGATCCATATTTATGGAAAATAGACAGTGATAAAATTGTTATATGATAATTTCCTTTAAGTATCATACAATTAGAACCGGTCTTCTATCACATACATCCCATAGAAGAAAAGTTTAACAAAAATAAAATATAGCATGGTTTTAGAATCTATTTTATTTTTTCAACCCTGTTAAGAGATACATATGTATTCAGTAGAAATTGAAATATGTATTAGTTAAATGAAAATGTATCTAAAAGACAAGAAATGTCTCAAATAACATTTAAATTTTAGGAAATCTTTTATTTATGTGTAATGGATTTCATAGGACCAATCCCCATGTAAATTGGGTACTCTTATATTTTTATTAATGTTGATTATGTTTCAAACTATATAGAGGATAAAGCTAAACAAGATTGTGACTCTTTTTTTGTTTGTGTCTTTCTCAATACTAATATCTACCATAGGATTGAGATAGTAAGAGAAATCATTTATATAACAGAATGAATATCATGCATATATTATTACATAATTTATATCATAAATTACCAAAACACTCGTACATATTAAGGTTCATTGTCATTAAAAGATTAGCTACATAATAAAACATCTTATAAATAAAAGAATCATAATTTAATTACATTTTAATTTAAAACTCTTGGAATTCATGTAATGCCTAATCTTGGACCACTATAATAATGCCCAAGCAAGGATCTCTGCATTAAATTAGGAACACCCACTCATTATCTATATGATGCTGAATTGTGGAGAAGAACTAACATATTCATTCAGAGACTATTCTCTTTAAAATAAATCCATAGGTCCATGATCGAATCAATCAAAAATTCTACATGACTCATTCATATATAATTCATTACAAAAAAATGTAAACATAAAATAGGGATGCAATAGGGCCCCCACTATCCTTAATTGATATTTATAAATATATCAACATGATATTGTAATAAACACTAGAGAAACACAAGATATTCATATAATGATAGACTTATTTAAATAAATGGCCCATTAGATAATACACAAAGAACAGTATATAAAAAAATACACTAGACTCCAGGAAAACTCAAAAAATCCAACCTACCAAATAATCAGACTCAACTACCTTTTAACTGAACTATGCTTCCAACTCTAAGTGATTCTTGTTTCCTAAGAAAAAATAAGATGGTCTGCCCATATTTAAAGAATTTCATGTTCTGTATATAGGTAGGGTGTGATTCCAACAACCTAGTATGAATTTAAAATGAATCCACCATACTGAGTTTAGCTATGATCACATGGATTTAAAGTCAAGAAATATAAAAGGAGTGAAATCAGCTTCATATAACAAAAAAAATACCATAAAATATAAGAGAAAATAAACATAAAAACATACCTGTTTGGTTATTTTGTGCTAACCTGACCTCTGTGAAACTTGAACCTACTTTATTCAGCTCTATGACTAAATGAATTGATACACCTTATACCGAAACCCAATCCATACCTAAAGATACAGGTTAAAATTTCCCACAATTTCCTTAACCCATACCTAAGGGTGTATATTAGGGTGCCTCATGTTCTAACAAATCCTTTTTTTTCAAAGGAGGCTGCATGCCATACACTTATATTATCTATTCCCACTCAAGAGGTGTCCCACATGATTTAATCTAGAAAAATATCACTCAATGGAAGAAAAATAGAATCTCAATCCATACCATGTCACTCAAGATTGACCTATATATAACACATAACTAAGACCCTATCTCTCTAATGGATGTTTTTACAACACCATTGTACAAATGGTGGAGAGAGGAATCAAAATCCATCACCAATATAAGAATCCATCAATTATCATAAGTAAATAAGAAAGAACATGCATGAAACATAAAATATGGCTCGTATCTCATTTCACAACTCACTAACATTAAAATTGTCAACTAGTTGCTCAATGTATTGGCCCGCATGCTTGAAACTTATCCCAATACCCATATCAACACACTAAGGTGTATACCATATCCAACTGGACAAAACCAACTATTTGATAATTAAAGCAACATCACTGTTTAATACACAAAAAACAAAAATAGTCATTGATCAAAACAGCCTATAAGAAATCCCAAAATGGATGAAAAAAAAGTAAATGAGCATTAGAAAATAAGGAATTTTTTTAAAAATGTTAAACAAAAAAACTCAACTAAATACTTTCAAAATTACTTTTGAAATTAAATCAAATACTCTTTTGAAACCATTACATATCATCATACTCACACTAGTATCTATCCAAAATTATAGGTTCTAGGCACAATGGAGGAATACTTTGATGGTATGAAAAACCTATATTTTAGTATTAAATTACAAGTAATAATTTCTCCACATAATTAAAATGTCATGACAAAAATCCGTATATTATATAACTACATTAGAACCTCAAAACCAGAAGATACATGTATTCACATATAATTTATAATTAATTTATGAGTAAATTAGTATTACCACAACTTGAAAATCCACGTTGGTTAATAGTCCATAGTACTAGATTTTTTCATACCATTATTGTGCAATATGATCCAAGTGAAAAATAATTCTATTAGTGATTAAAACATTCACCAAAATATCTAAACATTACCATTGAATCTTTGGGTTCAAGAACATCTAATCCCAATCACTTTTATTTTTCATGGTTGATCACAATAGTATTCTTTTTATTGTATGAATAACTCTTGACGATATCTTGAAGGATTTAGATAAGAGGAAGAGAGAGTACGCTCTAGATCTATATATATCTTTCTATGTATTATTATAGTATTTATATATTTGTTATACACACCAAAAGTGATTTAGCAATGTGTGATAATTAAATATTTATAATGGTAGGTTTAGGGTTGGAAAATAACACCCAATAACCTTTCAAACAAAATAATTCTTTGATGACCCCATGTCCAAAAATAAAAATAATAATGTTATTAATCAATTGACATATAGAACACATTAAAAATATAAATAAATAAATTTATACCATTTCAAATTTGACCATTAAGATGGGTACACTTTCCTTCATTAACATTTACCAATCCTCAAATAATTACTATTTAATATGGGTCAATGTATTATTTCATGATAAGTATAATAAATATAATATTTAAAAAACATGAAAATAAATATTTATTATTATTATTTCACATAATTATTATTTAAATAACTGTTGATTAAATCATTATAATCAACCAAAATTGAATAGATATAATTTCTTCCAAGTTGTTAAATTCCATGCATAAATTTAATGGAGATTGTATATACACTTAGTGTGTGACCCTCTAGGCCTCTTTATTAGTTTCATTATGAATAAAATCATAAAGTGTGTGGTTGGAATATAGTAGCATTCCAAGAAACCCATAGAGAAATAATTTAATGCTTAAATGAATCTTAACTCCTATGAACACCTATGATATAATATAACCCCTTAATAAAATCATCTCTAATCAAACTGATTACATGTCAATGACCTCAACCTGTTTGCTAGATTTATCTTTCTTTGACATTCCTAAAATGAACTCACCCACAAAACATCATTACTATGTATTTACACATGTAGTTCCATTCTCATAATAAGGCCTAAGATATAAACTTCCCCAAAGGGATCGAAGGGATAAATCTTTAATCGAATTATACATTAATTCAATATCTCTCATGACACACCCAATGTATCCTACTATGCCACGAGCATATGTCATCATAATTTTTTTTCAATACATAAAAGTTAAATATTCATGATATCCATTAATGATAATTATCAAATCTATGGATCAATACACACATCCTCATATATGAACATCCAATGAAACAAAGAAATTTGTATTTCATATTAATGAGCCTATTCTCATAACCTCTTATCTGGGATATTATGAATGAAAAAACCATGATAATGTGCCTCAGTTTCTTATGATCCTCATACTTATGATAGGTATTTTTTTTGTGTCTCTTGTGACAATATATTCTATCTATAGAACATATATTCAATAATTATGTCTTAGAACCTCTATGTTCTCATCATAGTGGGAGACTTCTATGACCTTTCATAGCGACATATATTCGGATTAAATTATCACATACAAGAGTCATGAAAAAGAAAAATCATGATGAGATAAACAATTAATTAAAAATGTAATCAAGTACTATAAAATTTTGTTCCTGGTAATCAACTCCAATAGGCTCCAACTTTCACTAAATCTAGCAGACAATAAATTTTAGTCCACTAGATCTTTTATGATACTCATGTCTTAAATAAGATAAATCCTTCGTCATGAGGTCTACCATATTTTCATTTATGGATTATTTTCACATCATAACTTCATGTCATTGAGGAAAATCCCTAAATAAATGATAATTTATGACTATGTGTTTTTCCTTTGTTGTAACATTAAATCTATGGAGAGATTCTCCACTAATGTGTTATCATAGTAATATTTGATAGGGTCTTTACAACTTGGTACCCCATAAAGCTATTGGAAAAATTTTCAAATCATATATTATTCCTTGTATCAATTGAAATCTCAAATATACTCATTTTTTTATGTATTATCAAAAAGAAATAGCTTCATAGAAATCTCCTAGTTCATATATCCTCTATTGAGACAAAATAAATATCTAGAACAATAAATTAGATCATTTAAATATGTCTGAAAACTTGAATATATATAACTTATGACAACTCATTATTCATTTAAACCCTACACTATACATAAGGATAATCTTAACACTAGTCTGGTGATGTTCACTTAGATCTTATTGATATCTTCCAACCATTCTCAAATTATATTAAACATCAAGCCTCATATAAAACATGGAATACATGATAGATACTATCATAGAAGTGTATCATATATTACCCATTATCTATTTTACTAATGTATCTAAGCACACATTTTCATTAAAATATGTATTGTTAAATAATGTGTTTTGGAATGGGTTGAAAATTCCTTATGAATTTGAACTTTTCGTTTGGTGGTCAGGATGTATATTAAATTGATCATTGGAACTTAATTATGAGAACTAGATCACATAAAAGTGATATTTTTTCTGTTTTTTACATATCTATAGGTTTCATAGATCTTCATTTGAATTATGGATGCATCAGTCTCTGACAAATTAGTTTTGGGGGGAAATAGTTTTACGAACACGGTTAAGCATGATTAGTTTAACCATGAATATCAATCATGTGGATCCATTATATAAGGGCCCTAGTTTGTTTTAACCATTATAGGTTAGTATTAATATGTGTGGCTTGAGGTAGAGATCCTCGGAAACCCATACAACGGGTTCATGGTTTTTCAAATTGCATGTTGTAGCTACGCAAGATGCGGTCCAATTTTAGTTAGAGGGTTCCCATTGACCGCACACACTTTGTCAAACTATGTTCATGAACTGTGATATGTGGATGTCTTGGATAGTTCAAACCACAAGGTTAGTGCCTATTTTACTTAAATTTACACTTTATGATCCTAAAAATACCATTTTACCATTTTTATTTTTAAGGCTACTCCCTCCTTTTTTCCCTCTCTTTATACATAGATGTGTCCTCACTTCGGAACTCAATTTTGGCCTCCTCCTAGGATAAAATGTATCTCCTATGTTCTATGTAAGAATCAAGTACTTATGGGCGTGTTAGAACCAAATTAGTAAAATCTTGACACCTCATGCTTATCTTGGTCATTTTTCTCTCCACACAGAATGATAAATATGTGTGATGTTTTTTACCCAATTTTCAGGTAATTCGATGATTCTTCCATTTTCTTCGCTTTAGGCTCGAATCAAGGACCAATACTTGACTATTAGACCATCATAATCATGAGTTGGGTATTATATATTATTTTCCCTTATATTTTCGTCATTTCTATCATATAGCAATTATTCAATGTTCTAAAATTTCTAGGTATCACTTCTAAATTTTGAAATTATTTAAAATAAATGCCTAGACCAACTTGTGATGTATTTTAGAACCCCTTTGATAGGTTTGGATGTTGTGGACTCAACTCAACTTACCCATTTAAGTTGTTTTCACATAATTACACATAATATTTATCATTTTCCACCTTATGAAAAGACTACCCTTGGGTGAGTTGCTCTAAATTATATGAATATAATGGATTCATTAGGATTTTAATCACCTAGTAGGTGTATTAAATCATTATACATGAATGATATGTGTAAATTGAATTAAAAAATGGTTTGATGAAAATATCAAGGGTTTTAATAATACATATTTTTGAGGTGCACTATCTTATAAATCAAGAAGTTAATTGATTGATGATTCATGGTGATGTATCATATAGAATGGGTGTTTTCTATGGACTTAATGTGATTTATAAATGATAAGAACTATTTTTATTAAATGAATTGACTGTGGAATGGATAATATCATATCTTATTAAATGATAAATGGGTCTAGTCACAAAGTTCCACTACACCTTGTGCGATTCTAGATTCCTATTTAAAGAATTCCAAAGATAAGAGGTTATAAGGAAAGTTGGATTACCTCACATTGGATCATTTTGGAGGAATTTGGTTGGAAATGTTGAAAATGGAATATCACACCCCCAATGTCATGGTTGATGGGCATCTAATCACACATCACTTGGATTATTGGGTATGGCATCTCACACCCCTAGATTTGGTTGCTGAGCATGACGGTCATATCCAGGAGTAGGATGATGGACATTACGTCGGTATCCTTTTTAAGATGTTGTGCTTATGCACAATTATTTATAAGGACCTACATTATATTATATTTAATTTTAGTTCTTATGGGAATAGAATCCCTTGCAAAGTATGAGACTCTTATGATTATACATGAATGCATGATTTAGGCCACATATTTTTCTAGTACTAATAATATATTTTATATATAATATTATTTTGTGGATTCATGGGAACTATGACCTGGGTCCACATCAGTGCAAGTATATATTTTAAGACATATCATTTATGAAAATATATGTGTGTCGACAAATTTATAGATACATTATGTCTTTGGTTGAAGTCGGTATGGTCATTCAGGTTCCCTTGAGGAACCTTAGTGCTTGCCTGAAAATCATTTTTTTTTATTTTCAAAAGCCAGTTGATGGGATCCGGTACCCAAACAAACAAGAAAAAAACAAAATAGGTTCAGACAACACACCAATTTAGAATTACATACCATCAAAACCATACTCATCTCTACATACCCTGCCAGATTTTTCATCATCGGTGGTCGTAGCAGTTTCCCATCCTGACGGCCTCCAGTAGTTAACATTGTGCACCCGATTCCGGAGTTCCTCCAAAACTGTATGATCTGGAGAAGCCCTCTCGACCCTTCTAACCTTTGCAAAGCCCACAACCGCCTCACTATTCCTCTTGGATGTGGATCGAGTCTGCATCGGCCGTGGAAGGCATGTGTAATCTCTCCTTGGCCATCATGTAGGGGTGGAAGACAAAGGTCCTTCAACAGCAGCATGTATCTGCTTCTCGCATTGAACCACATCGCTGAAAGAATGACTGACTAGGCCGCTCAAGAACCTTAGGGAGACTTGTTATATTTACATGATTTATAATGCATTATTTTTTAAATATTTTTACACTTCCTTATTTTATACACATAGTCTTGATATCTATAGGCACCATTGTTGGTGGAAAAATCAGCATATCTCACACCATGTTCAGGATTCCATTATATTGGGGAACCTGGAAATATCTCATGGTTGTAGGATTAGGTTCTTGGATTGTGGTTGATTTCTATTATCCTTTAGGGATAGGATGGCATATGGGATCCTAGGATCGAGATAGTTCTTATGATGTTATGGGAGATATCTACTAAGCCTTTTATTTTTTTCATTATTTGTCATATATATGTATCACCTAATATATCTCTATCTATATATTGTATCATATACATGCATGATCATTTATACATTAATTATTGATTTCCAGACATTGTTATATTTTTCTTTCTTCAATTATTATTACTTCCACTATTTATATTTATTTTCTAAAGGGTATAATCTCCCCATTGTATCTCCATTATTTCCTCGCTACTAGTTGACAACCTCTAGTGTACTGGGAGGCATGATTGAGGCCTCGTAGCCAATCATCTTGGGAAACCATTTTTTCTCATGGTTTTGGATGTAATAAATGTTATTAGAGGTGTTTTTTACTTTTTATTACTATTTTTGATGGTATATAAGAGTCTATGAATGCATAAAAATGTGGTAAAAAGCTCATGTCTTGGTCTGACCAACCCATATAAAAATTAAAGATCAAGTTATCATAGATAAGATTATTGATTCAGCTACTGTTACAGTTGATTATTATTTTACCTTGAGTGATTTTCATAAATTCATTTTTTATTGGTTCAGGGATTATGATTTGACCACTTGGCCTGGTATGGAAAGACATGAGGTGTGTTAAATGCATCATTCTAGGCACATAGAAATTCTCATTCCATGAATATTCCATGCCATGTAGATTGTATTATATATTTCTTGATGCAAGATTAATTCTATACCCTTCTTGGAGAATATTAAGAATAATTATTTTTATACAATGTTATATACTTTATTATAATTAAATGATATATATTCCATTATTGAGTGATTACTTTCTTCCATATTATCTTTCCATGATTTTTTATATGATTAATTGTATTTATCTCTTATGAAGGATTGCTCGTAGTATTCATGATATATGGTTGATTAAATAAAATGTTTTCATCAACCTAAATGGTGTATTCCTACATAAATTTATGGTGAAAATATATTTAATCAACTGATATTTTATTTTTTTTCCTAAAACATTGGTTTCATGGGCTGAAATATTAACGGTTTTGATTAAATTGGGTCCAGATGGAAACTTATAAAGTGTATGGGCACTTTATAAATTGAGAAATGGTGACCCATATAATCTAACCATCTTGTATGGAGTTACTTTATTATCAAATTATACATAGTAATTGTGTTTCAATTAAATGGAAATCAATGTTTTAATTTATAAGGTGTATGTACCATTATAAATTAGAGAATTGTAACCCATATAATTAAAACATTATAGATAAACTTTTTTTATTCTAAAAACCAGAGGTGAAAACCTATTTTAAACTACATGAATTCCATTTGTAACATATAAAAGAATGGAGGTTTATAACATAGGATTGATAGTTTATCTAAATGAACCACAAAACGTATACACATATGATAAATTGGAATTACTATAGAAAATAACTACCTCGATAATGGATTTTAAATCCATGTTTTGGGAACAAAGACCCATGTGACAAATTCTATAAATGCATAACATGACCCAAGTAGGTTAGCTGGGGCATGTTTCTTATGAGATAACTAGATTTGATGCAATTAGGTCAGTCATGATAGGATATGGTTATATAGTAAACCCATTAAGGGTGTTTTAAAAAAGATTTAATAAATTCGTGGAACCATTTTTGGTTGACTTCTCTATTTTATTCCTTGGTACGTGACGCCATGGGAGTTTTTACATGATAAATGGGATGGTAATATAAAGTATTTGAATCCACTTATATGTTGTTACATATAAAATCATGGTGAAATATTATTATATAATTTTCCATAGTTAGTTAAATCCTTGACATCTTCTTTTGATTGTATTTAATATGTGGTATCAGTTATTTAAAATTATAATTAAAAAATAAATATAGATTTCTTCTATGGATTTGAAATTGAAATTTTCTTTAACCAAGAAAATTTTAAAATATATTCAATTAAATAAGTGGATAATGAAGAAATGATAAGATAATTCACTAGAAATGATATGTAATATAATCTAAATAATGTACATAGTAAGGATGGTATTGAAAATGAGTACTTGATTTCCTTGATGTATGAACAATTCTTAACATTGTAATGAATAAAATTAATTTAAATGACTTAAAATAAAATATTTTTGTTGTTTTTTTACCAGAATCATACATAAAAGAGTTAGTTTTGGATGTTTCTTTGTAATGAGAACATGATCATTACCCATAGATCCTTATAGAATTCATCATAGGATGTGTTGGACTGTGAGGTTATGTAGTAACAACTTGTAATATTTTTAGGAATGAATTTTTTTAGGGATGATTCCTTTTTTATTAAATGATAAATCCATGTTATGGTAGTGTATTTCAACATTTAATAATTGATAAATTCTCCGTTTCAATTTTACATGTTACGTTTTGTTCTTGAGAAGTTTTTCCCAGGTAGGAATCCTATTAATAAAGTGACAGTGCCAAGTAAATGGGTGATAGATTGGAATTCTAAGCCTTGTTAAAAGTGTGAGCATTGTGTAAAGATCTATCTCAGTAGGTTAGATATTCCTAGGGAATGATCGACCACATCATTAGTTATGTGACATTCTTCTTCTCTTAATGGGATATCACATGCTAGGAATGCATAGTTATAGATGCACTTTTTTCTATCACATTGGAAGACATTGTTATTTGTGGTTCTTGTTGAGTTCAAAGTGATATGTTAAATTTTTTGTTGTTTGAGAAACCATGTCACATAATACATAAAAACATAGGTTTACCCATCCACTTTGATGAAGGGTTCAGGTTTTTTAAAGGCTAATATTATATGTTTTATCTAGTGTTGATTAACCCGGGCATTGTGATCTCATTATGAGTATTTTACCTTAGAGTAGGAAGTCAGAATTTGTGTTGTCACAGTGGATCAGGATGGTGTTATACAAAGTATCAGGCTATATTTTATGGTTGATCTAGATAAATTCTATATATTATGTTTGATGCTTATGACACACATAGAATTAGTTCTGTAGGATCATCATTTTTATATCTAGTGGTGAGTATGATCTAGTTTAATTATGATAATATGGGTTATATATATTCTATTATTACTCTTTCTAAAAAAAATTGGCTATGTCTAGGAACTAGGCTCCGTGGTGATATAATTTTTTCCATCAGATGTTTTTCCATTTTTAGTGATGTGATGACTAGTACAATCTTATGGTGGGGAGTATCATGTCGGATATAAATAGAGTTTCCAACCAATTAGAAAGAACATGATTGTAAAGGGACATTAATAAATTTTCATAGTGAATTTATAGATCAGGTAATCATGTTAAAGTTTCATAATCATAAAATCACACCAAGAGGTGGGCATTCATTCGATATATAATGGCACAAGGGGATTCTGTTTTGGAAATGAGTTACAAGGGAGTTCCTTCTTTATAAATAATAATGTTCCATATAGCATGGTCATCCTATCATTGTAGATGGAAGACCCATAAGATGTTAATTTGGTTCTATAAACATGTTGTATGGGAGAGTTCACCCGCACCATATAGAGAGATAGTACGTGCAAAATGCATGGGGTTCCTTTTAATGGTCATTATTTGGAGGATGGCTAATCTAAAATATTCCTAGAAACTCATGTACAGTTGACCAATGTATGGTGGTGTCTATCATTGGATGTGGCCATTATAACCTATTCTTTTATATTATTATGTCTAGAAAGGGTAAATACATTCCTTTTGGTGACATCTTGGTTTAATCACGGTTTAGTGATGAGAAATACCCCTATCTTGAAATCATCTCATGTATTCTAATAGATATTTGGTTATACGCTATGTTAAAAAAATACAATTAACTTTATTTTAATAGATAGAATCCTTGGAAGTGTTATCAAGGATAAGGTTAAAAGAATCCTTATAGTGTGGATGCCACCATAGGTAGGTGGAAGATGTAACTATTGAGAGAAGAGTTGTGACTATATGGGACCAGTCATTGGATGGTCGTATAATAACTTGTATTACTTTTGATAAATATAATCAAGAATGGTTTTATTTGGAGAAATAACTAAAATTTGGTTATGGGATTTGATTAATGTTCTTGATGCGATCTTGAGATGCCCCCACTTATAGTAATTGGGATCTGGGTTTTGAAATTTCCTGGCCATTTAAACCATGAATTTTTGAGAAATATAGTCTATAAGTGGTTTGTATAAAACTCTTCCTGAAGGATATATATAGTCATTGTGGAACCATTTCATGCACACCTTAGGTACAGTTGGGGTTGTGGAATGGGTCATATGTTTTTTTCAATAGCAACCAAAGCAAAAAAGTTTTTAAATGGGTCAATCAATTATGATTGTTGAGATTATAGTGAGGACTGGGGTTATTTAACTCACATGTGGTTAGCTGTATCATGTTGAGAAACATGTTGGGAGAATCATTAGAAGTATATATACATAATTTAGTAGGAAATTATGATTGTGTTAGTGTCTTGACTCAGAATTGGTCGTTAAAGGGTTGAGACATAAGATGGGAAGTTCCACAAGCGTCTTGATAAAAGAGACATAGATGTCATAATGTCTAAGGTTAGATAGGCTTGGGTAATCTCTTTCTCATTGTTATGTTTTTTTTCTGGGAATTTTCCCAATTTTTAGTAATTTATGCACCATATTATTAAAAATATATTCATGATGGTGTGTTGGGAGTTTTGAGATGCAATACGACTTTTTGAGTGAAGCTTCACAACCCTAGTAGGTTGGGTTTTGTTTTTGTTTTTTTCCAAAAATAATATTGGGGATTATATGTTATAATGAGAGGATATTATAACATCTCATGTTTTGGACAATGTTGAAAATTCCTTCTGAATTTTATCCTTTCAGTTGGTGGTTGGTATGAATCATAAATTGAGATTAGGAACATAAATATGATAATTAGATCACCTAAACGTTATGTTTTAGGATAAGGATTGTGCATAAATATGTTGTCTGGGATGTTCATATGAGTTTTGAAAGCGTTAGGCTCTAAAAACTCAGTTTTAGGAAGAAATAGTTGGAGGATCATGATTGGTTCATGATTTATTTAACCATGTGGATCAACCAACTAGTCCCATCTCATTAAGAGTCATGGCGTTTCTTAACCAAGAAAGGCTCCTTGGAATCCATAAAATGTTAGGTAGACAGCTAGGGTGACCATCATGGTTGGTGTATGGTTTATCAAACTGTGTGCTACAGCCATGACAGGGGTTCCCCCTCTAGGAAGAGGGTACATATGAGCCACACATGGTTCTTCAAACCATGAACATGAATCGTGTGAGGTTGATTTATTGGATAGTTCCAACCACACATTTGGACCCTGGTTTTTATAACAACTGATTTAAAATTTTTCATCTCTTTAAGAGCTGAAAAAGACCATTTTACATCTCCTTTTTAAGACTCACTCGTTTTTCTCTCCATGAACAGTAGCCCCATTGTATAGGATATCTCCTTCAGCCTCCTAGGATATGTTGTGTCTCTTATATTAGGTGTCAGAATCAAGTCACACTTGGTGTGTTAGAACTGTATTGGTATGATATTGACTTTGTATGATTCTCTAATTCATTTATCTTTCCATATATAATCTAAAATATATGCAAACTCTTTCCCACTATTTTTAGGGTGATTGAAAATTCATCCATTTTTTTCCATTCTACTTGAATCAAATCCTCATACTGGATGAGTAGACCATCCTAATAATTAGGTAGGTTATCTATATGATCTTCCTTTAAATTATTATCATTTATATGATATAAAAATTATTTTTTGTGTTGGATTTTCAAGGTGTTGATTATAAATTATAAAATTATTTAAATTAAATGATTATTCCCTCACACTATTTGTTTTATACCCCCTTTAATAATGTTGGAGGTTTTGATCTACACCAGAACAAACCCTTCAAGGTGGTTATGCATAATTAATCTTAAGAAAAATCATTATATTTGTTATAATTCTACCATCCTTTGGGTGGGTTATACTAAATTTTGTGAATATAATTTTATGATTATTATTTGAATTACCGTGTCGGGGTATTAAATCATTATAATTTAAAAAGATTCTTAAATTGAATTATAAAAATTATTTCATGAAAATATAATGTTTTTTTAATAAACCCACATTTTGAGATGTTCTGTCATATAATTCAATATTTGAATTGACTGATGATGGGTGGTGATGTATCTTATGTAATGGATGTTTCCATAGTTTTATTGTGATTTATAAATGAAGTGACCTAATTTTTTAAATTGGACTGACTGTAGCATGGATGATAACCTTGCCTATTAAATGAGGGTCCAGTCATAATGGTCCATTACACCTTGAGTGATACTATATTTCTCTTTCTGAAATTCTTAAGCTAGGGGATCATAGGGAAGTTGGGATTACCTGAGATTAGATCATTTCTAAGGGACTTTGGTCAGGGTCATTGGGAATTGAATCTCACTCCACAATGTATTGGATAATGGTCAAGGTGTATCACAAAACATAAGTTATTAGGAATGATGTCTCACACCCCCTCAGTTAAGATTTTGAGCATGATGGTCTCATCCATGAGTAGGATAAAAAACATGACATATGTATCTTATTTGTTCGGTGTTGGGATTACAAACCATTATTTATATGAACATAATTTTTATTATCTGTCATTTGATATGTTATAGGAATGTTTTCCCATACATATTATGAGACTCTTATGATTATATGCATATGCTTATGTAATGTCCCAGGAATTTATAGAACTATTCATCTACTTATATATATATATATAATATTATGTGGATGCTTGGAAACTAAGCCATGGGTGCTGAAAAATGAAGGTATATCATTATATAGATATCATGTCTGAAAATATATACCTATCAGCATATGTCTAGAGACATTCCAGTTAAACTGATTTTGGTATTTCCATTTATGTTTCCTTGAGGAACCCGAGCCTAAAATTTTGAATTTAAATATATTACAATGATTTATTTTTTATATATCTACACACTGCGTTATTTATACACACTGATTTGTTAGCTTTATAAACCATTGGTGGTGGCCTACTGAGTATATCTCACACCCCATTCAGTCAACTACTAGGGGTATCCAAATATAGATCATTGTTATATGATCAGGTTCCTAGATTGTGGTTTAATACTATTATCCTTTGGGGCTAGGATAGAGTATGGGATCATAGGATTGATATAGTGCTCATGATGATATTGGAGAAAGCTTCAATGTCTTTTATTTGTTTATTTATTAGTTATATGAATGTATAACCTAGTGTATATCTATTTTTACATTATAGCATATACATGCATGATTATGTATACATTCATTATTGATTTCTAGAAATTATTATATTATGTTTCCCTTACAATCTATTTATTCTTCTATTTTTTATTTTTGATCCATAGGGTATAGTTTCTCCACTATACCTCCATTAGAATCTTACTAATAGTCAATAGACTCTGGAGTATGGGGATGCACGCTTGAGGCCTAGAAGACAACCATCTTAGGGAACAACTTTAGTGTCTCACATGTTGGGATGATACAAATGGTATAAGAGGGTTTTTTTTCTTTTATATTAGTATTTCATATGGTATATAGGATACTATTAAGTCGTAAAATGTTGGTAAATAGCTCGTGACTTAGTTCAGACAACCCACACATGATTGAAAGATCAAGTTGTCATGAATGGGTTTGTTGATTCAACTACTATTATAATATTTTTATTATTTCACATTGAGTGAGTGTTGTAATTTTTATAATTAATGATTCCGGGATTATGATTTTAACTCTTGGCCTAGTATGGAAATATTTGAGGTGAGCTACATGCATCATTATAGGCACATAGAGATTCTAATTCCATGTATATCTCACTTTATATAGATTGAATTATTGTTTTCCTAAAGCATGATGGTTTTTATACCCTTCTTGGTGATTATTAATCATGCGTGTTTATATTCCATGTTAGGTACTTTATTATAATGCCTATATATATATATCCCATGATTGAGTGTTCCTTTCTTCTATATTATCATTCCATGTTTTTTCTATTCTTAGCTATATTTATTTATTGTGAAGGCATTCCCATTGTATTCATGATGTATAGACTATTAAACAAAATATTTTCATCAAAATGAATGGTGTTTTCCTAAATAATGTGATGGTGGAATTCAATTTAATCAACTGATTATTTTTAACCATTGGTTTCATGGGATGAAATGTTAAAGGGTTCAATAAAATTGGGAACATATTTAAACTTATAAAGTGTATGGGGAATTTATAAATTGGGAAATGGTGAACCATATAATCAAACCATATTGTATAGAGTTACTATAGTTTGAAAATAAATGTGTTAATCTAGTTGTAATTAAATGGGAACCAATGGTCAAATTTATAAAGTGCATGTACCTTATAAATTATAGAATGGTCATCTATATTATTAAACCATCATATATTGACTATTGTATTCTGAAATACTAGGTGAAAAACTGGTTGTAGTTACATGAAGGTGATTTCAAACTTATAAAGGAATGTACCATTATAAATTTGGAATGATAGTTTATATAACTGAACAATAAAACTTATACAGATATTCTAAATTGGAATTCTTATAGAAGATAACTGCATCTATACAGGATTTTACATCGATCTTTTAGGCATGAATACCCATGTGAAAAATTATAGAAATGCACAACTAGGCCCAAGTAGGTTATTTAGGAAATGTTTCTTATGAGATAACAATATTCGACCGATGTAGGTCAATCCTGATACAATATGATTATGTCTTAAATCCATTAAAGGTGTTTTAAAATTCTTGAATGAAATATTGGAACCATTTTAGGTTTATTAATTTTTTATGCCTTGGTGATTGACCCCATGTGGATGTTTACATGCTAAATGGGATGTTCATGTAATTTATTTGTAGAAAATTATATGGTGTTACATATAAATTTATGGTGGTATCTTACTTGATGAGTCATCCTAATTCATAAAACTATTGATAACAACTTTTGAGATTATTTATTATGAGTTGTTAGTTAATTAAAATCCCAATTACAAACTAAACAGTGATTTACTCTATGGGCTTCAAATTTAAATTTTCATTAACCAAGATAGTTGTGAAAACTATGTAATAAAATAAATGGTTAATGAGGAAATGATAATATAATATTCTGGAAATGCTATGTAATATAAGATAAATAAATTAGTTAGTATGGATGGTCTTGAAAATTGGTACTAGAAGTCCCAAATGTATAAACTGTTTTAAATGTTGAATTAAATTACGATCATTTAAATAAATTAAAATAAAACATTTTAGAGGTGTTTTAACCATGATCCTTCATGTATGGGTCAGTTTAGAATGTTTCTTTAGGATGAGTACATGGATGTCGGCCATAGATTTCTGCTTATTTTTTCCAAGGTTGGGATGAACCTAGAGGTTAGGTTGTAAGGTCCATTAATATTCTAAGTGTGACTTTATTTTAGGGTTGATGGATTTTTTAAATAAGGAAATATCCTAGTTTTTTAAATCATACAATCCCCTCCTCATAGAGATATGGATCAAATCCATTAAAAAGATATTCCACACACTAAAGTTCTTACAAGAGGATAATGTTTTTTTAACGGATAATCATTTTTATCAGGAAGTTGATCGGTTGTGAACACTGATCAAGAACACAAAGTCCAAGGATAAAATTGATTTCATTTATTAGGAGGAATTCAAGAAAAATATTTTTCAATAAATATTTTATTTGAACCCTCTATCTCAATATGGGAAGAGATTTCCTTCGACTAATGTAGAAGAAACATGAGTATATCTGGGCATTTGAAGTAAAATTCAAAATAATTTCATGATACACCTACAACTTTTTCATGAAAATCTAAAGTAGGGTGGGTCACATATTTATCAAACTAAAGTTGATTCTATGAAATTAATTGATGATTCAAAAAATTGATAGTAATGAAGAGATTTTACTTTTTTTTATTAAAGTTGAAATAGAGATTCAATACTCTTAGTGGTCTCATGGGCCTAGAGATAAAAAGTGGAAAATGGAGTTTTATATTGGAGGATCAACATATAAATACCCTTATGGAAAGAAAAACTAACATCCCACATGTCAAAATTGTGGGATGAATAGTCTTGGAAATTTTCTAATGTGAACCATTAAATACTTCAAAGGTTGGAGAATGGGGAATCTGGATAATAACTACCAACGGGATATGAAGAAACCCACTAATGTGGATGAAGAAAGGAAGTTTCTTTTATCAAAAATTAACATGTAATTCAGTTTTTCAACTACAAGGAACATGGATATTATTTGAACCATTAGCCTAAGGCAATGCTCATTAGGGAAAAACAATAATAAAAACTTCCATGGTAGAAAGGAAGGGAATATTTTATCACTACTACTAATGTGGAGCCCGATAATGATGTGGTGATAGGTACGATAGTTATTCATTCAAGAATAGGTAATGTACTATTTGATTTTAGTACTATGTATTCCTTCATATCGTGAAATTTTAGTAGAAATATTCAAATTCCACCTCAAAATATGAAGTTCAAGTTATCTGTGAGAACATAAAGTGGGGAAATTATTACATCCAAAATATATAACTCCTCCCTCATAAATTTTTGTGGACTAAACCTCCCAGAAAATATTTCCTTACTTACTTTGGTAAAATTTGATGCTATATTGGAAATGGATTTCCTACCTTTATAAAAATCCAACAATGGCTATTAGGAAAGGAAAAACACTCTCCACATCATGAGTTATCCTCTGATTCTATACAAGGGTCCAGTGGTGGATGAATCTGCATCAAAATCATTATCACAATTATTGATACAATGGCCTTTTGAACAAGAATATCTAGCTCAAATGATTGATATAATGGAGAGGATAACACACAAATACATAAAAAAATTGTGATGGAAAAAACTGACGTGTTCCCTAAATATTTTCCTAATCTTCATCCTGAATTAGGAGTTGAGTTCTCTTTTGAATTTTTTCCTGGATTTTTCCTATATCCAATACACCTTATACAATGGCCACCATTGAGATGGAAGAGCTGAATAAATAGTTATAGGAGAATATGAAAAAGGGTTTTATATTCTAGAGTGCTTCAACATGGGGTTCACTAGTCCTCTTCATCAAAAATAAGGATGGATCAATGTGCCTCTCTATTGATTATCTAGAGATCAATAAAATCATGATAAATAACAATTATCCCCTTCCAAAAATAGATGAATGTTTTTATAAAATATGTGGGAATAAATATTTCAAAATGGTGTACCATTGTTTGGGATATCACCAATTAAAGGTGAGGAAGGAATATATTGCCAATAATTCCTTTAAAATGAGGTATAGACACTATGATTTGGTTGTGATTCCCTTCAGACTCACTAATGCTATAAAATATTCATGGATTTTATGAATAGTGTATTTAAATATTACATAAAAAAATTTATGATAGTATTTTTTGAAAATATTCTAAAATACTATAAGGGAAAATATGAACATGAGGATCAATTATATACTGTGTTAAAGACTTTGTGAAGTAAAAAAACATATGAAACGTATAGTAAATGTGAGTTCTAGATGGAGGAAGTATCATTCTTGAGGTATGTTATCACCAGTAAAGGAATGAATTTAGATGCTTTCAAGAAAAAGGTAATCAAAGAGTGGCCCAGAAGAATATCTGTTGTAGATATTTTTAGTTTCCTTGGACATAAAAGTTATTATAATCAATTTATGAAGAAATTATTATGATTATAAAATCAAATAACCAATCTGACTGGTAAGAGAGTTAAGTTTTTCAAGAAGAGTGAATGTGAATACTTCATCAAAGAGATGAAACAAAGTCTTATCACTGCACCAATGCACACACTACTAACAAGTAAGGAAATTTTTTTGGTGTAAAATGATTCTTCAAAGAATGTATTAGGATTTATACTACTTAAAAATGATAAAGTGATAGAATACAACTCAAGGTAGTTAAATATTGACAAAAAAACTCTCATGCATGATCTTGAGTTAGTGATTGTGATCTTTGCATTGAAAATAATATATAATTATATCTATGGGGATATTTAGGAAATATATACTTATCATAAGAGCTTCAATAATATATTTACATAAAAGGAGAAAAATATGTGCTCATGAATATGGTTAGATCTCATCAAATATTATAATTTCTCAATCCACTATCATCATAGTAAATAAAATAAGGTTGTTGATTCTCTAAGTTGAAAGGATCCTTCATATTTATCAAGGATGATAATTTTGAAGGTTACAATCTTCATAGATTTACGAAAGACATACATTGGAATCACTAATGAAGGAACATCATAAATCCTTTCTCAAATGATTTCTTAACCATCTCTCATAGAGAAAATATAGGATTCCTAGAGAAATGATGTATAAATTCTGAAAAAGGTGAAATCTATCAAAAATATGAAATCCTCAGAGTTGAAAATGTTTGAGTAAAGATTCATGAGATTTAGATCATGAATATGTATACCTTATAATACAGAGATAAAGATATAAGTTTTTTAATGACACACAGAGCTCAACCTTCTCTATTCAGCCAAGGAGCACAAAGATGTATCAAGATCCCTGAGAGCACTATGGGTGGGATAATATTAAGAAGATCACTGAATATACATCAAAGTACATGGAATTTCAGTAAGTAAAAGATAAAGAGAAAAAGTATAAGGGGATGATGCATCCATTACCCATACCTACATGGAAATGGAAAAACATCAACATGGACTTTGTCACTTGATTTTCAAATAAATATAGAGGAATAAATTCTATATGGGTTATTCTTGATTGTCTTATAAAGACAACTCACTTTATAACAATCCAATAAGACTTCTCACTATACCAAATTTCAAGTATATACATTAAATAAGTGTTTATGGTTTATGGAATACCACTTTCGATTATATCAAAGAAAGATCTGAGATTTACCTCCATGTTCTGGAAAAGTCTCCAAAATTCCCTAAACACTAAGTTAATCTACATTAAGTCATATCATCCTAAAATTGATGTACAATATGAGTGAATTATTCTTACACTAGAACACATGTTGAGAGCATGTAATGTGGACATCAAAGAAGTATGGGACTAACATTTACCTCTGTTCGAGTTCTCTTACAACAACAGTTTCCACTTGAGCATCCAAATGGCTCATATGAATCTATTTATGGTAAAATATGTTGAACACCGTCATGTTGGGATGAATTCGGGGAATGTGACCTAATAGGACCTGAAATGGATTAATACATGGTTTGAAAGGTGTAAACCATTCAATATCACTCCTAGGAATCTTGATGTTGATAGAAGATCTCTGTGGATAATCATCGACAAGCCCTTGATTTTAAGGTCAGAGACATTTCATTCCTTTTCATATCTCCATGGAAGAGGATCATGGGATTTGGGAAGAAAGTAAAGTTATGTCCCAGGTACAATAACCACTTCAAGATTATTGATCATGTTAGAGCTATAGCCTATCGAATAGCACTTCCACCAACCATGACTCAAGTACACTTTTTATTCAATGTATCCCTCTTGAGGAAGTACATATAATATCCCTCAGATGTAGTGAATTCAAATGTGGTACAGTTGGAAAATGGTCTATCTTATGAGGAGTAACCAGTGATAATCTTGGGTCATAAAGATAAATTTCTACACAAAAACATTTCTCACATATTCAAAGTACTATGGAAGAGCCATACGTATGAAGAGGAAACATAGTAACTAGAGAAATCAATGATGGAGATGTACCCTCAATGTTTTCCCCCTAAGTTTGTAAAAGGAAATATCAAGGGTGAAATTTCATAAGGGGGAAGAATATAATGACCCTAAATTCTATCAATTAAATTTTCACTTCTTATAATTTTTTCATATAGTATAAATCACATAAAATCACATAAAATCACTTAGATATCCCCATGAAAAATTTATAAATATAGGATAAGCTAAATAATAGGTATTTATATAAATTAAAGAACCTACACCTATTAAATATTTACCCAAAATTTGGATTAGTAATGTGACCATTATGAATAATAAACCAACCAAAATAATAGTATCCTATCCCATGAAAATTTAAATAAAATTTTGCCGTATTATAAATTAAAATGTGATATAATTATATCATAGTATAAGTAAATAAATGTTCTGAAAATGATAAATTATGTGTTGGTATTTTTATAAAACATAAATGATTATTTACAATTTTATAATTAAAATAATTATTTAACAGACAATTTATTTTAATAAAATTGATTCATCAATTAATATTTTGTTTTATTATTACTATAATATACTTTTATGACACCTTAATTAATTTTTCAAAGTGTTGTAAAATCAGTTATATTTTTCAAATTGGCATTTTTAGAATAAATGATAAATTTAATTACAAATTAAATTTCTTATATTTAGAAAATTAATTTAAAAAGATTTAGTCCATTCCTCAAATCTAAACACACAAAAATGGTTAGGGATAATTTTATATGTTTTTCTAAAATAGTTGAATTTTTTGTGAATAGTTAATAAGGTAGTTTACGGTTTAAGCTAAAGACATGAATTATTGAGTAATGGTTGATGTATACCTGATTTAAGACCATAATATTGAACTCTATTTTCTTAGTTTAATTTATTTAGTGATAAGGTTAAATCTATTCAATGTTATGAGCCAAAATAATAAACTAATGAATAAAATAATCTAAAAACACCCCTCTCCTCCACCATAAATACCACCCCTTACCACTTCTTCCCTATTCACATATAAATACTTGAATATTTTCCAAATTATACCCAATACCATTACCATGTATCTCCTCCATTTCCAAGAGCCTTTCGTCTCAAAAATAAGAACATATCCAATTACCCTTTGGAGGTTCTCAAGGAGAAGAAGTCAATAGGTAAAAACCTATTTCCTTTTCTTTTAATTTATTTTCAATTTGTTTCTATTCCCTCTTCTAACCTCCATTTATCAAAGTGAAATGATAACTAAATTATATTCTATATGATATAATTTTATTATGTCAATGTAACAACCCATCATCATTTCTCTTCCCCTCCCCTTTTTTCTAAAAATAAAACACTGTATGTGCTGTGTTAATTTATCGCATTCAAGGATGATGAGTTTTATGTTTTGATTAATAAATTAAAGTCTTGTTATAAAACCAATTTATCGTCATAAAATATTTATATATATGTATTAAAACATATTTAATTTTATGGGACTATTATAAATACATAATATTAATTAATAAAACATAACCAGTTTGTGAGGCTCAAAAAATGCCAAAATAATCTAAACAGGTATCATTAACATTATATCTAAGGAATCATAATGAAATATTGAAACAAAATGATATATAAGATAATTTAATATTATTTAAGTTAATTAATAACATTTTATTTCTATTCTAGAAATTTTTTCTCATTTCACATGATATTTCATACATGTATACAAGTAAACTGATCATGAAAACCAAGGAAACAAATTCTCCCGAAACGATGAAATTGTATCTTATAACTCATAATAAATGCCATAAATGAACATAATAAAGTTATAATAAATTAGATACATTTCATATATGATTTTAATTAAATTAATAATTAATCAAATTTCATTATCCATGACATTAAGTACTAGTGAAGAAAACTTTAAAACATAAGGTAAGAGATTCTTTCTGACCCTCCATTTTTCTTTCGCAGTACGATTTCTTTCTCTTTACCCCAATGTATGTATTATTTATTTTTATATAATTCATATAAATTACGTTTATATTTTCCAAAATTACATATCAAGATTAGTCCATCATTCTTTTATAGGGAAATATGTGGGTTAAAAGTATTCCTTTATCAATTTTTCCCGATAAGCAAGCCTGATTAACGGGAACGTCCAAATTTTTTAACCATTTTAAAGTTCACTCCATAATGTATTTTAATAAACAAATATTTTACTAAAATCAGACATTTTATCATGAAAAAATTATCTTTTTCGTATATGATTTTATGAAAATTGAGATACCTTTTCCTCTTTATCATGATTTTTGTTTATTTTACCTTATTAATGTGATTTTATTTTTTAAATCCATTTTTCGTGGACCCTTTTATGATACACACATTTTTTATGCTCCATGACATGTTTACGAGACTCGTTTATTTATATGGGTAGCCATTATATTTACATTTGATTTTTCATATGGAACATATTATAAGTAACATTTTATGATGCGTGAACCCATAAGTACTCCAATGAATTGTTTAATTTTTTGTCTCATGAGAAATCATATGAAATAGTTTTGGCAGGTATCTTTGACCCATGATACTCTATCTAAAATGGTCTTGGTGGTTAAACTTGCCTCATTCTACTCCATGTGAAATTTTCTGGGTGGTTAGCCTTAACTCATGCTCCTCTATGTGAAATGGTCAAGGTTGTTAGCCTGGACTCATGCTTATGTCATGTTTTATGTTGTTTCCAAATTTCTATGACTCCATGACTACTTGATCCCATGTTCTTTCTATTATTATTCAATACGTTTATTCATGTTCCGTTTCTTTTTATTTTATCATGTTATGCCTTCTAACCAATGTTATATTCCTTAATCATATTCTTATTTCCTAACTAGGATTTTTTAGCACATCACATTGTTAATGTATTCCCCAGGTTATCCTCTGTAGATATAAGTGCCCAATGAAATATAAGATCTATTTAAGGAGATTAAATAAAACATGTTGTTAATTTGGTTAAATTTTTCATTTTTTATATACATAATCATACAAAGACACTATAATTTGTGGTCCTAGGTATGTTATTTAAGTCTTATTCTACATAAAATCACATAACAATATGTGTCAAAGGTTAGGGTTGTTATACCGAATCAATCCTAAAATGATACCCATGCTCCTATTTCAATATCAAATAGACCAAAATTTCATCCAAAAATACCACAATGGAAGATTCAACGTATCTATGAAAAAATCAATTCATAAAAGCCATGAAAACCACATCATATTTTTTTTAATCTAATGGGCATCACTATATACTCGAAATGGATATCCCTACTCTAAAAAGTGTTTTTAGTAACATGTTATTATTTCACTCTGACCTAGTGGTACCCTGAATAGATATTTGAGATCTAACTTCCTTCTTTTATATAGAAAAATGGATCATCAATATGGGGAAATCTATATTTTTTATTGTTAGTGACCGGCTATATCTTCTAATGGCCAATATACAATAAGAGAGATCCATCAACTTTATTATTAATGATCACATGCACAACCAAATTAGATACCCTTGTCTGAATAAACCCTTTGGACTCCAAATCACCCACATATATGTTCAAATCCCTCAACTCAGTGGGGTCCATATAATATGAGGGAATAGATATCAGTTGTGTCCCTAGTGACAAATTGTTGGAGAACTGCACATCTTTTTCCGGAAATACATCTGAGAAATACTCTTGTAATACCAATGGGAATCATCCACAACAAAAGAAATCCTAATATATGAGACCTTCCCATCATCATCCAGTTTTAGTGAAAAAACATGACAAGTAATCTGACCTTAATTTGGAATTAGAGGTCCATATCAACCTGACCATTGATCCCATTATCGATGAAAAAACTGAGTGCTCCCTTAAAGGGAAGTAAAACTCACCCACCAATGATATTAGTCAATTTAGGCCTTAAATATATTCATATATCCATCCTTTGGATCACATTAGAATGGTATATCTACAAGTTAAGGAAATCCCATTTAGCTCCACCTGTGACAACAAGATAATATATGACTAAAATCAGAATATCCACCATTTCCACATACCAAGGGTTCTAACCAAATACATGGAATACAATGTAGGATCAATCCAGAGTTTCAAAAAAATAGAAAATCTAAGAAGAAATGAATAAAATAAAAGAATATATATATATATATATATTACAAACCAATTACCATGGATTTTTCTATAAGAAAAATACCTCAAACTATCACAAGGCCTATATCTGACTCCACTGGTGCCCGATCGATAACATGAAGGTGATTAATATGTTTCTATTACTATGGTAAAATAATAAACTATGGATCTTTATTTAGATGAATATACACAAAATAGGATCTGGTATTTTCACAACATCTACCAGAATGAGACCCCATAGCTCTTGATGCATCATACAGAGCTACTGTTCCCCTATGAAGTGTAGAGCCTACACCGATATATGAAGGAGAAGTAGAAATATAAAACATTTTCAAACGGCCCATGTGTCCGCATATATAACATTACCAGGGTGGGGCTAATCATGTGGACCATTAATTCCCTATCCTCCCACACAGATGGGATAAAACAAACCCCCCCTTAAGGCTGCAGAAGAAGGAAGTCAGGGTGAATATCTAGAGTAACAACCACCCTTATTTTCCAAATACTTACACTTCTTATTATTTTTAGACAACAAAGTCCGAATATATATTAATTTTGTAATCATCCTATAAAATCTTGATATACTAGTCTGGTCAATATCCACCATAAAATATCGATCAACCAACTCATCATATGTCTTGAACATAAACAAGAATACCTAGGATCAAATATTTGGCCATAAACCAATTTAAATCCATTATAATTTAAAATTTTCTTTAAGAACTATGATTTTAGAAAAGTTTTATATATTCAAAAAGTAATTATAATACTCTAAAACTAAACTCTCTCCCTAACAAAGGTCTTGGAATTCCCACATCTTGGAAAGGGAAAATTTCTTCTGGATGTACTACTTGGTGAAGATGTCCTTGAATTCATTCCATCCGAACTACTCATCCTCCATTCCTAAATCACTAAATACCTCAACCTATTATGGGATACACCCATAATAAACACTTCACATTGTACCTTAATTTATTCATATGTCTATAGAAACTTAAAATATCCTCCCAATCTTCTCTACCCAGTCTTCAACTTCCTAGGGATTCAAACTTACCTGGAAGATTGTGTGATTATAGATAGATATAATACTTTAAATATTTTTCATGTGTCTTCAAATTATTTAACCCCTTAAAATTAATCAATTTGAGATTTTTTTGTTTCATTTTAGTGTTTTGGAGAACTATGGGCTTAATTATGGAAATTGGTTAATTCTTGAAATTTTTTAGTTTTGTGGAGCTTCTATTTTTTTGGGAATAACTCTAAATAATTTGACCCAATTTGAGTGATTCCATTTCTTAGAATTTTATTTTTTCTAGGATACATATTTTTCTTCTAGAACATTGAACAATAAGACACACAATATCCTATAAAAATTAATCCAGTGGAAAATGTTTTTGGGATTACTGAATGGACCACACCTCAGTGATTCAAGCATATCTCAGAATACATAACTCCAAATGAAGTGGTTCTAGATGGAAGTGAAATAGGATGCGCCGTATCAATAACAAATTAAGTTTCAGAAAGATATCATTTCATTAAAACCTCATTTCAATGCGTCCAAAACAAGTAAGTTGAAGAGTCACCTCAGGCATAAAATGTTGTCATTAGTAATTCGTGTATAACATTTTGTAAACTTGTTCAAATCTATTGAGGGGTTGAGGAAGCATTAAAAAGAGAGATTGGAATAAATTTTATGAAGAAAACATCTTGATATTTGGCTATTTAATATGAAAAACGAGCTCATACTTTTGGTGGAATAATTTTGGAGGGAATGTTTCTACTCTACAATCCGATAAATAAGAGTGTTCACTTTCATTGAAAGGGGATAAAGTAGGTGAAAATGTGGTTATCTGAAAGAGTTTATTTCATTATGTTATTTTTATTTTCTCTTTTATATTATTATTTGTGTTATTATTCTATCATCTCCCCCTTTCGACTCTATTACACTTCACAGGGTGGGGTAAAACATTTGAGTGATCAGAGAAGGGAGAGTTTCACTTTTATAATGTCAATGTTTTGTGATTAAATGTAAAACCCTATATTTCATTTGAATGATTTATATTCATTGTGTTTACTAATTCTATTAATGAAACTAGGTTTAGGTTTTTGTGTATTCATCGTTAATATATTTGGTTGAAGACTTTTAATCTCCCTCCTCTTAGTGCAATTTTTCTCGATTGAGCATACTGTGTTAGGTGGTGAGTGTCCATCAATCATTGGAATGTGTTTGGAAATAGTGAACTTTTCTGGGGTTATAAGCAGAAAAAATTCTTGATCATGACTTTCCATAGTTGTTTACGATTTTTTTATGAACTTTCATGCACCTAGGAGTGTTTTCTATTTCATTATTCAAACAAGGGTGATTGAAAACTCGATCAATTAATCTTTCATTTATCATTAAATTGAAAGAGAGGAGGAGTAATATTTATTACTATGATGACATTGAAAAGGTGATCCTACCCTAACCCCGTCACTCTTTTCATCCATTACTATCCAATTTTATTTTTAATTTCGTTTTTTTATTTTTTAACTTGAAAAATGTCAAAAAAAAACAACTTCTTATTTATTTAATTTAAGTGAAAAATAGAATTTTTGTATACTCCAATCTGGAGAAAACCTATGTTACCCACATTACTATATTTTAACATAGTTAACATTTGTTTTTGTCACACCCCACGACAGAAACATGTTAAAACATGGCATCATTTCCGGGGAGGCAGTGCTAATATTTTTTTTCTTTTTTATCTTTCTTTTATATATACTTATTTTTTTTCAATGTTGTATGACTAGAACCTCAAACACTAACAATTTCCCCTCCATCCTGAAATTGAAATAACTTTTTTTAATAGAATCAGTAACCTCAATTTACAATCTGTGTTTTAGGAAATTTCTTTTACAGACTCGAGTGGAACTTCAAGTGTTCACTCTAATCCTATCATCATGGCTATAAATCAAAACCCAACCCTTATAGACCTGTGTGGACCACAATTCCTTAATCAGAACAATAAACATGGAATTCCAGTATTAGAAAATTATTTTGAAATGAAACCTAATATGATACCATTGTTCCCAAGGTTTCATGGATTTACAAGTGACGATCTGAAAAAACATCTTAAAGAGTTCACAAAGATCTGATAAACTTTCAGACCACGTGGAGTAGCTGAGGAACAATTAAAGTGGAATGAATACCTATTTTCATTGGAATGAGCTTCCAATGAATAGTTATATGGACTACAACCTAGAGATATGGATGATTGGAATGACTTGGTGAGATGATTCATACAAATATTCTTCTCCACCTCCAGAATCATAGTAATCAGAAATGAGATCTATGCCATCGGATAATCGTTTGTAGAAACCCTTTACGATTAATGGGAATGATTTAGAAATCTATGTGCCAGGTTCCCACATAAATCCAGTGAGGAGCATCACTTTATTTTATTTTTCTATAAAGGATTACTAGACAATGAAATAAAACTTATTGATTCATAATATGGAGGTGTATTAATTGGTAAGTCACCAGAAGAATCCAAGGGTTTGATTGAGAAGATTTCTCAGAACACGTAATAGTTTTGTAAAGGAGGTACAGGAATACGATGTATTTACGAGGTGAAAACCTCTAATCCATCACCCTTACAAGAAACTATGATTAAATATCTAACCAATTTGGCAAGACATATGGCCTTCAAACAAGTGGGTGACCAACAATAACCGGCTATGATATTTGGTTTATACTCATCACATAATAATTTCACCAACCAATGTGATGAAATATAGGGAATGTAAACTTGTGTGAAAACTTTTCAAAAAAATAAATTCCAACAAAATCAAGGATGGGGAGAGCCTAACCATGTTTAATATGGATTTTAAAATCAACTGAATTAAGATAGACCCAAAAACCAAAACTAGTTCCAAAACCAACCCCCATTCCTGCAACAGTTCTAAAATCCAACAGCATTAAAAAAAGAAATATTATAACCATCATTCAAACCACCACCGAACAATTTATTAATAACCAATGAGCATTCGTAAACAATTTCACAACCCATAATTATAAAATGACAAAAGATATCTGGTATTGAGGGGTTTAAAGACAGTGTAAAAAATTTCTCCAGCATGTTCAGAAGTCTCATGGACTTCCTTACCAAAAATCCACGAAAAAATCCTTCCCAAACAATCCCAAACCCAAAGGAGAATTTCATAATGATAACAAAAATATGTGGTAAATAACTCTCACCACCATCATCCCATGAAATTGAAACAATCCCACCTGATTTGAGGGAGAATAAAGTTGTAAACTCAAAAATTTATGTGAAAAATGCACTGTGAATAGGAGAAGAAATAGGTGGAAAAGAAGGATATGATAAAGAAGTAGAGAAAATAAACACCATTTAATTGGAAAAAAATGGGAGGATAAAGACTTACCACTACCATTTCTATCAAATAAGATTGAATCAATGAAATTGTTGGAGGAAGCACATCAGAAATAAATTCTAAACACTTTCCAAAAAGAGGGAATCAATATTCCTCTACTTGAAGTAATCAATAAAATTCCAAAGTATGAAACAAAATTTAAGGAAATTTTCACCAAGAAGAGAATATGTCAAGGGAATGAAGGGATCAGCTTGGGAAGAAGTGTCTCAGCCCTTATAACACCACAATTTCTAACCAAATGTCAAGATCCAAGGACATTTTCCATCCCATGCACCATTGGTTATTTAAAATTATCTTATTATTTTTGTGATATAGGTGCTTTAATTAATGTATTTCCTCACTCAGTATACACTTATTTGTTGATGGGAGGCTTGAAGGCCACCGCAGTGGTGGTCCATCTTGCAAACAAATCCATAGTTTTTCCCCCCATGAGTTCTGGAGGATGATCGTGTGAAAGTCAAAGATCTCTTATTACCAGCTGGCTTCTACATGCTAAAAATGGAATAAGATAGGATCCCTTCACACTCACACATCATTCTGGTGAGTCCTTTCTTAAAGATATCCAAAACCATAATCAATTTCCATGAAGGGACACTCACCATGGAGTTTGGAGAGAGCACTGTCTACTTCAATATTTTTTAAACCATGAGGCACCCATTGGATTATCAGTCACTCTTTTCAATTTACCATGATGTTGGTGTAAAACCTATTGAATAATAAGGTATGTTCTAAAAATTCTTATACTTAGGAGAGACTTCTTTCATTTAAAATATCATTGAACATGTGGATTCCCAAAATACTATAGATTCTGATTTCATTTAGAGGAAGAGGTAAAATATGATTTTATTGACAATTTTTTAAATGATGAGGAAGATGATATGGTTTCATGTGTGAAGGTCGTCCAAAATTTGGAAGGGGAAAATGTCAATTTAGTTTCATACCTTGAAAATACCTCTAATATGGATCTAAAATAACTCCCCACTGATTTGAAATATGTGTACCGTAGGGAGGGAGACAAACTATTAGTGATAATTGCTAATAATCTCTCTAGAACCCAAGATAAATCAATGATTGATATTTTTGAGAGATAATTTCCAAGAGATAGGGTGGAGATAAGGTGATATTCTAGGAATCAACCCAAAAATATCCACACATTGAATTTTTCTTAAGGGAGATTAAAAACCTATCCAATTGCCCCAAAAGAGGTTGAATCCCACTTTAATGGAGGATGTGAAGAAAGATATTGAGAAGCTATTGGAATCTAGGATCATCTATCCCATCTCATATTCAGAGTGGGTTAACCCAATTCATCTATTTCCAAAAACAACTATCTTACCCACTATTATGAATGGAAAAAATTAATTAATCCATATAAGAAATAAAAATTGATGGAGAGTGAGCATTGATTTTTGGAAGTTGAAACAAGTCACTCAGACTGATCATTTCACCATTGCCTTCATTTATTATATGTTAGATATATTTGTAGGGAGAACTCATTATTTCTTTTTGGATGAATTTTCAAGTTATTTCTGGGTACGCATTGCTTCTACGGATCACTAGAAGACAACTGTTACATGTGCCTTCGATACTTTTTCATATAAAAGGATACCATTTTGATTTTTTAATTCCCCAGGTATATTCCAAAGGTGCATGGTAAGTATACTTTCGGATCATATTGAAGTTTACTTGGAGGCTTTCTTGGTTGATTTCATAGTTTTTGGAAATTCTTTTGTTCATTGTTTGAAAAATATGGACTTTTTTTGAAAACATGCACGGAAAATAATATTGTTTTAAATTTTGAAAAATGTCATTTCATGGTTTAGAGAGGGATTATACATGGGCATTTTGTTTCTGAAAATAGAATTGAAGTTGATAAATCAAGAGTTGAAGTGATAAATTTTTTCCTTACCCCACTTGTGTGAAGAATGTAAGATCATTGTATAAACATGTAGGATTCTACCAATGGTTTGTCAATGATTTCATTAAGATTTATCTCCCTATCTCTAGATTTATTTTGAATGGTGATGATTTGGATTTCAATATTGCATGTAGGGAATCATTTATAATCTAAAGAGGAGATTGATTGAAGAACATGTGATTTAACCAACAAATTGGGAAGAACCATTTGAGCTACTTTGTGATGCTTTCAACCAATAAGTTGGAGAATTACATTCTCAAAAAAATTAGGGTAGACCAATAGTAAGTTCATATGCTTCAAGAACTTTTTATATGGCTCAATTAAATTATAAAACCATATAAAATAAATTTTTAGCAGTTTTCTTTGGTTTAGAATCATTTAATTCATTTTTTCTTGCAACAAAAGTCATTATGATTTATGATCTTGAAGCACTTAGGTACTTGAAGGGGAAGGATGAAACAAAACCGAGGCTAGTGAGATTGATGTTAATGCCACATAATTTCAACATATAAATAAAATATAATAAGGGATCTGAGAACCAAGTTTCTGATCATTTAAGAAAACTTCCCAACACTACTGAAGATGAGATTCCATAAAAATAACCATTGAATGATCACCTTCCAGGGGAGGAGTTATACTTGGTTAAAGGATAAGTTCCTTGGTATGCAGACAATGTGAATTTACTTGTTAGATTTCAGGTCCCATCTCATATCAATTATTAACAAATTCACAAACTGAAATTTGAATCTATATATTACATTTAGGATTATCCATTTCTTTAGAAGATTTTCGATAACCAAGTGATAAGAAGATGTTTTTCTTGGAGTGAAATTGGTTATGTCTTTGAGTGTTATCATACATTATCTTGTTGAGGCTACTTGTGACCTCAATAGAAAGAAAATAAGGTTTTAGAATCGTTATTTTATTGGCCCTCCCTTTTTAATGATTCTAGGGAATTTTGTAAAAGATGACAAAAAATGCCAGTTTTCTAGTAACATTTTCAAGAGATAAGAAATTACCAAACAACCACTTAATTTTTAAGAGATTTTTGAAGTATGGGGGAAATATTTTATGGGACCTTTATGATTTTCATTTGGAAATTCTTATATTTTTTTGCAGTTGATAATGTATCCAAATACGTGGATGAAAAATCCACCAGGACTGATGATGCTAATGTGGTTTGTGATTTTATTAGGGAAAACATATTTTTTATGTTCAAAGTCCCTAAAGGCATCATAAGTTATAAAGTGAATAACTTTATCAATATGATAATGGAGTATTTTCTGAAGAAGTATGGGGTGCATCATAAAACATTAAATCTCTATCACCCACAAAAAAATGGTCATGTTGAAGTGCCCAATAGGGAAATAAAAGTAATTTTGGAGAAGGATGTTAAACCAAATAGGAATGATTAGAGAAAGAGGTTAGAAGACACATTATGCGCTTATATGAAATCCTATAAGACTCAGATTGGAATGAGTCCATATATGATGAAATATGGGAAAAGTTGTCACTTACATGTGGAACTTAAATATAGGGGGTATTGGGTAGCTAAGAATATAAATTTGGATCTTGAAATTTCTGGGTAAGAGAGAATATTGAAGTTTCATGAGTTGGAGGAAATTATGAGATATGTGTTTGAAAATTCGAGTATTTAAAAAGGGAGAACAAGAGTGCCTCATGAAAATATGATCCAACTGAAATACTTCCATCCTGGAGATAAACTTCTACTATTCAACTTGAGACTCAAGATGATTTCCTACAAAAAAAATTTCAAATGGGAGGGTCCATTTATAGTTACTCATATATATGATTTTGGTGATGTGAAGATTGTTAAGGATGGAGAGAATGGTCTATTCACTATTAATGGACATAAAAAATTCTAAGGGATTATTCCGTCAGATCTAGTGGAGTAGATCCCTCTCCTCCAACCTATATGTCCTTAAGATCCCTCATGTCGTAACTCTCTATTACACTTTCTTGTTGTTGTGATTCATTTTAAATCTTATTAAATGTTTTATCCACTTAAATTAAGTGAGGAAACTGAACCATTTAATTGTGGGGGAGGGAACCTTTGTTGTTTAGGATTTTCATTTGTCATTTGTTTTTCAAAAATATAAAAAAAAATTGTTTGTTTTCAAATTTTTGTGGGTTTATTTTGTAGAGTTTCTATTTTTTTGAAACTATTGAGCTTAAATGATTATCAATGATATTTTTGAAACCCATGTCATTGAGTAAAAAAAATTATTCAATGAAACTAAGCATAAATAAATGATGAAAATGTGTTTGTTTCAAGTTTGTTTCTTTGTGAATTTCATGAAAAGTAATATTATTTTGGAATCTCATGCCACATATATCTGTATTTATATTTGAAATCACCTTCCCATGAGGCTTCTAAAACCTTTCCTTCAATTCTTTTCATTCACCAAACTTCTTTAGAGAACCATACGAGGATCTTTTTAACCAAAATTTTATTTCTTTCTTTTTAAACTTGAGGGTTTTTGGTACATGTGCTTTAAATGAATAAGGCATTTACATGGTTTTTAATAACCCTTTTAAACTAAATCATTTTTATTCTAGTAGACCTTTTACATTTAATCTGTGTATCCATTAGAATCCATTTACAACATAATAGGTTTTCCATATTATTAGATAATTTTCCAAGTCCAACCTACTCTTGAAGTGAAACTGTATGATCATCTTGAACTTATGTGTGGGGGAAGCTATCTTGTGTTGTGAAAACTCATTTTATAAAACATTGAGTAGAAAATAAAATGTTTATGAGATGTGTTTTCTGCTAATATAATAATTCTATTGTATGTTTTTCCTTTTTCTAGAGAATTCTTGATAAAATAAGTTTTGTCGATCTAGAGATTTTATTGGAGGAAGTAAGTTGTGCATGTTTTGGATCTTTCAAGAAAAATAATGTTTAAGAAGATTGATTTTTTTCTAAAATGCTAAGACATTGTAATATTCTTAGAGTTTTCAAGATGATGGAGGTGAATTTTTACCAAGGGGTTAGGAGGATACCATAATTGAGGGAAAATTAGAATTGTGCAATTTGGCTTCTAAAAAGACCCAATCCATCCTTATTCAGCCTCAGAATATTTCATATAAAAATCCTACCCATCGAAATCCATAGAAAACCCCTAAAAATTCCTCATGATAAAAAAATTTCCTTGACTCAGATAGTGTGGTGAAGTATGAATTTTTCAAACCTATGGAGACCCTAGAATTTGTTTAGATGATGGAAACATATATGGAAATTGATATTTGTGAGACTATAAAAAATTCATGTGATGTAGGTACCTTGTGTGCATGAGAGGATAAATAAGGAGGAAATATATTGAATTATATGATTTGAGAATTTGTAATAATTTTTATGGATAAATAATGATATATTTTATTTCTTGGTATGAAATTGGTGGATTTCATTAGCATGTGTTTGGAATTTGCTTTGATTTTATTTTGATGTTGACCTGTTCTGGAGTCCAAGTGCTTTGTGCATGGGAATGGAAAGACATAATATTTTCATTAAATTTCATCTGTATTTCAATGATTTAACTCCTTTCAATTAATCAAATTTATATGGTTTGTATCATTTTATTATTTTGGGGAATTATGGGCTTAATTATGGAAATTGGTTAATTCTGGAAATTTTGAAATTTTTTGGAGAATCAATTTTTTGGGAATAACTATTAAAATTGTGATCAGAATTGAGTGATTAATTTATTTTAGGCTTTTATTATTTTTCTGATACAACGTTTTCTTCTCTACAAAGGTCCAATTTGTCACCAAATGGCCAAGAAAAATTAATCATGTGGGAAACATTTTCTGGATGACAGAATGGACCCCACCTAAGTGATTGAAGCATATCTCAGACTACATAACTCCAAATGAATAAATTATAGCTCTAATAGAAAGAGGAATACGCATATCATTTAAAAATTAATTTTTATAAAGAAATTAAGCCATTAAGACTTCATTTCAATGCATCCAAAAGAGGTAAGTTGATGTTTTACCTATGTCAGAAAATGTTGTTATTAGTAATTTAAGTATAAATTTTTGTAAAGTTGTCCAAATCCTATGATGATTTGATGAAGCATGAACACGATATAGTGGAAAACATTTAGGAATAAACATTCCCATGATTTGGCCATTTAATATGTGAAATAAACTCAAACATTCGGTGGATTAATTTTGAAGGGAAATCTTCTACTCCACAAGCCAATAAATAAGAGTGTTCACATATATTAAAAGGGGTTAAAGAATGTGCATGAAGGGATGTTCTTGGGGTTTTATTTATTTAATTTTTTTATTTTCTCTTTTCTAGATTTATTTGTTTCATTATGCTATCTTATTCCCCTTTCTACTCAATTACCTTTCACTTGGAGGGGTATAACCTTTGAGTGATCGAGAAAGGGGGAGTTTCACTTTTAGAATGTCAGAGTTTTTTGATTAAGTGAAGAAAACTCCACTTATTTTGTATGATTTCTATTTTTAGTGTTTCCCAATTATTATAAAGAAGTCATTTTTTGGTTTGGTGTATTCATCGTTGATTGATTTGGTTGAAGACTTTTAATCTCCCTCCACCAAGTGAAATTTTTCTCAATTGAGCATATTGTGTTAGGTGGTGAGTGTCTAGTGATCGTTGGCACATGTGTGGAAATACTGAACTTTTCTAGAGTTATATGGATAAAAAATTCTTGATCAGGATTTTCCTTGGTTTTTTAGGGTTTTTTATTAACTTACTTGAACAGACGAGTGAGATCCATTTCATTCTTTAACCAAGGGTGATTGATAACTCTATTAAGGAGTATTTCATTTATCATTCAATAGGAAGAGAAGGGAACTAATATTTATTACTATGATGACCTTTAAAAATATGATCCAACCCTGACCCCATCACTCTCTTCATCCATTAGTGTTCTATATTTAATTTAATTTTTTGTTTTATTTTTAAACCCAAATTAATTTAGAATAACCAGTTCTTTATTTAATTTTAAGTGAAAATAATTAATTTTTGTGAAATCTTTTCTAGAGACAACCTAGGTTACCCACTTTACATCATTTTAGATTAAGTAATATTTGTTTTTTTCATACCCCATGATTGGTACATGTCAATTATTCTTAAGAAAATCCCAAGATTGATCCCTTTTGGGAATTGTTTTGGATTCCTTATCCTAATTAGAACCAGATCATGATCCTAGATCCATATCTTGGATAGCCTAAAAAACCTCCTCCACTAATACCTAATAAACTGATGATAGATAACTCCCTCTAGTCTCCTACCGTAGATACACAAGAGGACTCTGGGGAGCCATGATATTATACAAGTAAAGAAACACATGGAGGAAACCATTAATACATAATAACCCAATAAAAAATTAAAACCAATCCTCTCTAGCTCAGTGCCTATGCTTATCCTACAACCTGTATATCACACCTGAAGGAGGGGTTAAATCAAATTAGCAAATAGCCCAAGGTAATGCAAGGTCTTTCATGATGTTTTTTTATAGAAACTAAAATAGAAATTAAAGCCTCACACCCTAATAGTTTTATCTTGTATCTATCCAAAATTTCCCAAATAAAATGATTGGAAGAAAGGGAGAAACTTCATCTGATACCACTTTTTCATGAACCAGTCCAAGATTCTATCTAACCGAACACTCGATCTAGCCTATGGAAATGCTGAAGGGGCATTCCCAATCCCCAAAGGCAGGAAACTAGTGCATGGTAATAAAAGAACTCATTTTGGAATTATATACCTATAATAATATCAATATCCAAATCCAAATGAAACAATAACCCACATGTACATAGAACATAACAACCATCATCCATAATAAGGGCATACAATAGAGGCATAAAGATTTGTTTCAAGTTACCTAAATATTTAAAAAAAATGATCAAAAGGGGATGAGATCAATAAATGAAACACAAGACTCATCATGACATGTGGACCATACTTCACCATGCCACTGCCATAACCTGTCCCTAAAATAATAGCATCTAGCAAGAGTATCCAGCACTCAACGAGGACATTCCTTTATCTGAACAAGAAAAAAAATGTCTATGTATACCTATTAGATATATGTAGGGTGTGAACTCCCTTTCCTATTAAGATTCCACCATATTTTCCATGCATATCAAATATTAAATAAATAAATATCCCATGTTTTAAAATAATATTGAAAATTTAGATTGGAAAAATGATTTCACTTTTTAATGCCAATTTAAGATGCAAGGGTAACTAAACATAGCTAAAAAATAGCATAATCACCAGGAGAAACCCCTATGTAGAAATTTTAGTGGGGTTCTTTCAACATAGTATCTTAGTGATAAAACATATAAATATCCATTATCATGCATGATTTGTTGGAGAGGACATGCCCAAGATCAAATGTTAATATCCTATGTCACAACATTTCTTTTGTGTTTCATTCTAATCCTGCTATCAGAAATGGTTCGAGGACCCACCACTTCTCCTTGGTACTATTGCTAGATTTTCATTCTAGGTACCAATGGTCCCAAAATTCTCTATTCAATTTTCAAACCAAACCAATCCATTTTCACCGGAAACCAACTCCTCAAAAACAAATATTACAATTTAAAACTATTTTCATATGGGATACGACATTTCCAAATCCTTATATAGTCCAATACCATTGAAATCAACATATTTCGTACACACACACACAATTTAGAAAAAATGTATAAATAGAGGTAAGAACATTTAAATCATAAAATAATACTACAATCCAGAACCACCTACCTTTATTATTGAATCCACCACAAACTAGTTGAAAAATATGAGCCCCAACAAGGGGATATCCTAGAATGAAATAACACATAAGAAATATATAAATTCATTCTAAATAAATTAGATCCAACCAAAACTAGGTCACCACATCTACCAGAGTGAATAAAACCTAATTAATCAAAGAGAATAAACTAATGATAATGAATAAGAATAACATAATAAAAATTTCCTTGAATATCCAAGACAAAATCACCCACGAATTGATTCCATAAAGGAGATGTATGAGAGGGGTGTCATTCCTAGGGATGAGGTATTTTAATGGGAGAAATGATAGGGTGAGATGGAATAAAATTATTTTGGGTAAAAATGGTATTTCAAAATATTTTAAAACTATATAGGATGCACGATATGGCCATATGGCATTCCAAACCATGTTTCAACACTGTGGGCTCCCCTATCACTATTGGTGGAGGCCATATGGTTTGAGATAAACAATTAAAAAAACCATGTACCCAATAGTGTGGGAACAATATTGACATATTTTGGGCCAAAAAATTTCTATGGGTAAGGGGATGATTTCTAGTAACCTTCTTCCATCAATAAACTACCATATGTCTCCCTAAAACATCCATTTTCAAGAAATAAAACCAATTAAATTTGTTGAATAAAATAGAGGCAATGAATAAATGAAAAGTACTCAAAAACACACCATTGGTGTGACATAATGAGTGAGGATACTTTCCTTGATTGAAAACTAGAAATCTTGTATTTTACTTTTCATAACACCAAACCTCCTCATTCATCATGTATTTTATTCATACTTTAACTACCAAACATAAACCATAGAATAACCAATAAATTTATTATCATTGATAAAACGTTCATGACTTGGTGAAGTGGATACATTAGGGAGAAAACCAACATATGATAACCCTTTCATTAGTCTGGATAGGATCCAATTCATAGATTTTTTTTGACATTTTATTATCCAAATTGTGAACCTATTATAATTATATGTTTTTTGAAATAAAATTAATAGTTTATTTTTTTCACCTTTTGATTTCTTTACAAGTGAACGAAGGTTGTGGAAATCTTAAAAATGGATTTCATAAATAAGTATAATGATAGAATATAAATTTTTTAGTCTACAAATATCCAGTTATTTTTAAAATATTTACATATGACTAAATAAATTTTCAAGATGAATATATAATATTAAACAAATAATGATGAATTCTATGTAAGTATAACAAGTACTCATGTAATAGTAATTATAAATTATTTATTTGTTTTTCACAATATCATAGAATTAGAGGATGATACTAGGTTATGGTGTTAAATACAGGATAGGAATGGTTTTTTAATATTACTTATAGAATTTTTAGGGTTACATAAGATTGGATATGGGATAAAACAAGAGTTAACCTGATCAATAATGGGATGTGTAATTTTTTTAGTCACTCAAGTATGTTTTTTATAAAGACTCCATGAGAGTGGGTCATTTCTAATAAGGAAATAAAAAATCCATTTTAAGCACCTGCATTGTAAGTCATCCAATGAAGGGATAGATTTATATTCCCACATAACCAAAATAGAAAAAAATTTACATCCAACCGGATGGATAGAACCCAATCATGATAGAGATGAATTAACGAGAGATCATGGGAATAGAGGCAATTATTGGGAATCTTGAGAAACTAAAATGATCATAACATATGAGGAAATAATGTAGGATATTAATTCATCACATGGATTCATCATTTAAAATAATGATATGAGAAAATAAATTTAATAAATGAATCATTTTTATTTAAATGGGTTTTTTAATATTAGTTTTGATTATTTTCTTAGGGATAAAAGCTCATTTCCTTTGTAGATGTAATCCTCCCCAGGTATGGATAACAACATATTCCATGATTGATTTAGTGGGGGAGATCGTTTTATATATAATTGAATATATGCATTATAAGGAAGTCTCTTTCTACCTATTGATCTCAATTTAAAGTGATTTGAATTATTTATCTTTGTGTGATTGTTATCAGTTGGTAATTCTATAATCTATTAACTACTTTGGTTTTTTATTTTATTTTTATACATCCAGTTGATTGTCCATATATAAAATGAAATTGGGTTGGTTATGTGGTGTAGGAAATAGAGATTTTTTTTGTATGTGAAGGAAAGTTTCCCACAACTAATTTTCTTAGATGACCCTATCCGGAATGTGAATCACTGAATAAATTATACTAGTGTTCATTATTGAGGTTTTGGGTGATTTTATAATATTTTCATACACATATAATAATTAATATAATTATAACTCAATCATTATATGGTTAAGGATAAAAAATTTCTACCTACATAAAAGAGAAATAAATTATTCAAGATATTTAAATTGATCAATACTTATATAAACTCATAATTTCATGAACTATAAAAGAATAATAATTAGAAATTTAACCCTCGGATCAATTACAAATCATCCACCTAATATATTTATCTTGTAAACAATCTAGTTTTTTAAAAACACCCATGCCCCGACTTATAGTTATATGTAGATAATATAAAAGTAGATACACTTTTGAATGTACGAACCTATATTGAGTCAAAATGAGGTTTTCGATATACTCTATAATAACCTAAAGAATACAATTATTTTTACCAAGACTCAATGAAAATTTTCTTATGTCAACACTTAATAAACTTATTGAGATATAAACCTGATTGATACACTAGTAAATCATGAAGTATGTTGGTTTGAGTTTCATGGTGGCATGGATATCATATGACGACCTGAATTTGGTGTTTATTTTTTGAATGAGCTATTATATAATATCATATAATTATGAAATTATATTATATGATAGAATAAAGGTATAATGGTGAAATATTACAAGGTTTATAGACTCACAACCTATATACAAACCCTAGTGAATATACAAAATTTATGTTTCAAGATATAGGTAAATTAAATGGACTTATTACTGCTGATGTTGGTTTCTTATATGATAACTTGAATTAGGGGTTTGGATAGGTAGTAAGAATGATGCCTCAGGTATTTTTAAATTTTATATTTATTTTTATTGTCATGTATTTATGTTTAGACACAGTATCTTTGTATGGGGATTTTATAAAGATATGATTGGAGTGTTTCATAACACATGACCTTTATATATAAAAATTTTATATATTTTTCTTGTCATTATTATTTCTTCAGTTGTATTATGTGTTGATGATTGTATTGTTTTATACTTTTAGATTATTATTATTCGAATTTCATCATTTCACCATGTTATTGATTAGGCCACTAACACTAGTTTAAAGCCTTAGGAATATAGGGAGGTGCACATTCATTTATGTGGAAACCCAAGGTATGTCCATAGGGTTTGGGAATATTACATTATACTTTTTTTCTATGATAATATCATATGATCAAATCATTTTAATGAACTATGTGGTTAATTTTAAGGATCATATTTACTATTATTGTCTTATGTATTCTTTTATTTCACCAAAGAGAAGTATCAAAACATTCCAGGGAAAGTGAAACATTTAGGAGAGTATAGTGAGAATTATTATTTGACATTAATAATAGAGAAATAAAATACATTTTGATGATGTATTTCTCTATTGGGTATGTGAAATATGTATTTTTTATTCCATTAATAGTTATAAATTACCATGTATCCTTTGTGGAATTAATGAATAAGATATTCCACAAACACCTTGACATATTTTTACTGTGTTTTTGGATGAAATGTTAATTTATTTGAGATAGAAATTAACCCATGGAAGATACTTACTGATACAAATCTATAGATATAATGTCATGTTAGAAACCCAATTATGTTTTTCGGATTTTGAGTTTTATTAGGATGGACAAATATTACCAATTGTTTACCAATAATTTCTCAAATATTTCACCTTTAATGATGACATGAACAACAAAAGGTAGTTATGTTTAAACAATTTTATAAATTCAAGGAATTTGTTTATAAAATGATTATAAAGTTGACATTAGTTCCATTTTTTTAAATATAAATGAACATTAATTATACCCAAATGTGTCTTTAGGTGATTTAGGATATAATATTATAAAATGGGTCAATTCAGGGGAATGCATGTTTAGAACATTAGGAAAACATGAGATGAATTATCGTATGAATGAATTATAATTAAAAGTATCATTTCATACTTTGAAAAGTAGGATAAATTACCCATACAGAGAGAAGTTTGTAGTTTATTCAAATATTAAAAGATTAAAGTATATTTTTATCATAATGGGTTTTAAAATTATTGTAACAAAGGTGGAAATTCAATGGAAACTAATGGTAATTGTAGAAAACATACATATGAAGGATGAAAGGACGAGAAAATATTTGGAATTATCTCATTTTGATTGGACTTATTTACCTTTTGATAATATGAATTAGGAAAAATATCTCATAATAAATGTAAAAAATTTAGTGATGCCTTAAATAGTGCATGAACCATTAATAGGTGGATTCTAACAGTTATGTTGATGCTATATTTCTATAATGAAGTTAAAATTACTTATATTATAAGGTAGTATGTCTTGAAGTATTTTCATGATTATAGATGGATTATACATTTAAAATTAACTTTTATAAACCATGATATTATATTAATATTTTTATGGGATGAAATGAAAAAAACTCGTTAAGTTTCTTAATGTTATATTTGTCAATATGTGAAGATTTAATATTAATGAATTATAGGGATACTGAAATGATTATTTATCTAGTATATAAATAGGATAATACCATGATGGTTTTTTTGGTAATTACACTAATATCATCTCAAAATAAGAATGATATCTAGGTAATTAAAGAATGATTACTAAATTTTTCATGCTTTTTACCCATTTTAGAAACACATTCTATTGAAAAATTGGGAAACATTGTATCAAGTAAATGATTACACAATATAGTGCATTTATTTCAGTCATGTAAAATCTATATCTATATATTACTTTAAGATTTCAGAAGATTCTTTAGAATATGATGATTACTAAAATGAATATCATTATATCTTATTATACTATGAATTAAGGGTGTTATAATAGACCATACAAACATTAGAAGACACGATTCAAGCTTGTCTACTAGAATTTAGTATAATATGGTATTATTATACTTCTTTAGTGTAACATTTTTATAAAAAAACATTCAAAAACATATTCAACTATAACAATTTTATTTGATTTTTTAAATATCATTTTAATCACTAATATATTAAAGTAATGGAAAAATATGTCTTTATTAGGATCCAGTCTTGGGTAAGAGATCCCTCATCAATTTAATTTTATCCGAAAGAGAATGATGAAAAATTATAATTGAAAAGTCACCCAATTTGATCCTCCATAAATACATTAGGGTTATTACTTTATAGATGAATTCCATTTTTTGGTGTCACCTTGGTTTGTGATATCAATAAAATAGAAAACATTTCCACCATAATGTCACGAATCACTCTGAGAGGGGTCTATAGTGACTCATAATTTTAATAAATAAATATTAAATCTTATTGGATTAATTTTCATTATAGATCATTAAAATCATTTCCATAACTATAACATTTTTATTTATTTTGATACTATATACATAAACATCTTATTTCATGAAGGATCTTTAACATCTCCTGCAATGATATTCATTTTAGTACCCATATAGACTTACCATACATAGAACCTTCAATGAAAACACATGAATTAAAAATATAAGAAAGTGTGAGCTAAAAATGTAAAGAAGTGTAAACATAGGTGATATCAATTGGTGATCATACATGAGAATAAGGTTATGATAACATTATCCTATCATAAATAAGTCATACAAAATCAATTTAATATTGGTTATAATGAGTAATGGTTTAATTATTTCTCATAAAAAACATAATATTTGTAATATTTAAATATAATAAATAACCAATAATTAGTAAAGATAATATTCATTAATATTTTAATACCTAAAAACCCAAGATTATAACCTCATGAATATATATAAATTGTAACATGTTCACTCTATAAGTTAATGAAATGAAATCTCTCCCTCACGTAAACCTATCGACATTACACCAGGTCCAAACATATATTTTTGGATTAGAAACCAAGCCCACACATTAACTTATAGACATGAAAACATTTCCACATTTAAACTTACATACATGAAACTAGGTCCACAAATCTTATTGAGAATATTAAATCAGGTTCAGAAAAAACATAATTATCTAATGAGTTATCCATATTCTCCTAATACATTGGAGGGATATATAATTCTAGGATCATTTATTACATAATGAAAACCATACATATGTGTGCCACATTATTGAACATTCATTATAATATCATATTATAACCTTTGGAAAGGAAACAATTTTCAAAAATAATTTCACCATTTCATCATATAATAAACCATAAAAAACAAATGGGTTCCCTAAAAATATCCTAATCATAATCATAAACCATTCATATATAGAATAAATATGGTATCATTGGTTCATATCCCAAATAGTTTATAATTAACATAAATGAGTTTCAATATAAATGGAAAATTCATTTTCAAATATCATTGGAATATTTCTTCTTGAGAATATCCTTTTAATTTTGAAATCACTTATTTAAAAATATAAAATTATTATAGAAAAAAATTTATTAAAAATTTACCTTCTGTAAAATAAAATTAAAAACACTAAGTGATCAATATTTTGTGAAATTCCATTTATGTTTTAAATCTTAAAACAAAAAACTATGTTTACCCCTTTTATATAGAGGACCTTGTTTAGAATAAGATAAGAATATTAATTTTAAACCCTTTTGTAAAATTTAAACATGGGTACAAAATGTCTTCAAAAATCATTTGAGAATAATAATAAAACTTATCAAAAATATTTTAGAAAATGTGTTTATGAAATAAAAATAATTTCTGGTTGAAGGAGGAAAATAAGTTTGAATTTTCTTAATAACATTTTTTGAAAAACATTTCCCCAAAGATATGAGAGTGGAAGTAAAATTAAAAATTAAAAAAACATAGGAGAAGAAAAATAAAATGGGTTTGTTAAATAATGATCATATATTTATTTCAATTAAAATTAGAGTAAAAATAATCTCGATTAAAATGGAATTGAAACATAAATCCTTAATTATTTTGTAATTTATGAATAATAATATCAGAAAATATAAAACCTTATATGGATATATAAATCTTTATAATATTAATTATAATAATTATAAAATAAATTAATGGGATTTATATACACAAAATAAAATAAATTAGAGGTGAATATAGTTATGTCTCACAAAAATAAAGGTGAGATGAGAAACCATTAACTTATGTTTGACATTATTTAAAAGCACTATAAAATAATCTATAATAAATATATATTTATAATAAATATATTACAAAACCATATTAATAAATTAATAACTATTTATCATTCCACTTTATATTTGAATTATCCTTTTATTTATAATTTCTTTATTAAAACAAACATTCAGGTGAAAACTGCTCTATTTTCCATTAATGTTTCAGTTCGATGGTTTTGATACTTTCACGTTGTCCATGGTTTCATAATATATATAATACTAATATTGAAATAAGTATCATATTTACTCATCATATAAAATATTATAATTATTCACATAAATTGGTGATGAAAAATAAATTACATCACTTCGTAGAGATGGTAGTCCCTACATATGCACATGTGATGTTTTCACTTTTTAAAGGATGTAATGAAAAATGATAAATAATATTTTACCTTTCAAAATCATTAATATATCATATATATCATATATATTAAATAAATCTATCTTTATTACCATACAAAAAAATATTCAAATAAAAAACAAATCACAACACTCTATGGAGGTGGTAGTACACCCATATGCGTGAGTGATGTTATCGTTTGTCAAAAGATAAGAAGGTATGATGGTAGATAGATATTATAACTATAAAAATAAAATTATTTCATAAATATAATATATAAGTATTAAATCTATAATAATAACCAACCATGGAATATGGTAACTGAAAATGAATCATATTGCTATGTGGAGATGGTAGTCGACATATATACATGATCGATAGTTTCATCCCCATTTGATAAGAATAATGTAGAAAATGGTATTCCCATAATCATATTAACTATTAATTATCTTTGTGATAATTTATTAATCATGTTTTGATGGATAAAATATATTTATATGATGTATAAGAATAAATAAACTTTGAAACAATTGAGTAAGATAATTATTTCTTCTTTGAGATAAATCCTTTAAATTTCACTTTAATCCTTATAAGAAAGAAAAAATACAATCCTATATTTACTTAAATAATTAATTAATAATAATATATATATCATAATCTTTTCATGTTGAACCAATACACCCTAAATTATAATATAAGTTTTTATAGAGTTTAATAAACTCAAATAATTAAATTTTGGAAAGCATTGGATACATTTTAAACCTTATCTCACAGTTAAATCACTTTAAACCATTTTCACCTTACCAGTTATAACATAACTTGTTGCCATAATAAATTAAATATAGGAAAAAAATAAAAGGGGAAATCATTTTTTTAATCAAAAATTTTAATCCCTTTTTACATATTTAATTTATATAGGTCGAATAAATTACTTTTAATTTAAGAACACAAAACTCATGATAAACTATTTTTATGGAAATACCAAATTTAAGAAAAATATATTTTTACTTCGAAATCAAGTGATTTTTTTTTCCGTGTTTCTTTTTTCTTAAAAAATAAAAAAAATATATTTTTATACAATTGGACCATGAAAAAACTAAATAGAATATTGCAACAATACCGTTAAAAAAGACTAAAAAATAGTTATTAATTTTAATAAAATATAACTTATCCGACACAAAAGTATATATTAGGTTTTAAATTTAAAAATAACGTTTTAAAATAAATTTTTTTATCCTTATACATATATTGGTTTTGAAATTTACCGTCCAATATGAAAAAAGAAAAGTGCTATAGATATTTTATAACTTTACCCCATATTTTCAACCAAGTTTACCATTTTTTCCGAGATGAAAAATATTTACCACGATTAGCATTTTTAATGGATAAAAATTAATTTTTACCTATTAAGTTATACTAATTATTTTGAATAAAAATATTGAATCCATTTTATAAAATTCAATTTCAATAAGTGTAAAAAAAATAAACTTAATATTAGTTTTGAAATTGAAATTAAAAACTATTTGTAGAAAAACAAAATTTGAAAGCATAAGGCTAGATTTATTGTAAAAAAATTCTTAATAAAAACCATCGCATGGCGGTTAAAATTTAATTTAATATATAATCTATAAATTTCATTAAGATAAATAATTAATTGTTTTTTACTTAATTAATAAATATAAAACACATTGCTCCCACGAAAATATTTTTCAGAAAAAATGTGTTTTTATGTCTAAAAAATGAACTTATACTTAAAGAAAGTATAATAATGATTCCAAAGTAAATTTTTAGATTATTTATAATTAAATAATATTTATTTTAACATATTATATAATTAAAAACATAATGGGACTTTTAAATTTCTTTTTTAAGGAAAAAAATTACTATATATGAAAGATATGTATTTCTCATTGTTCTCAAAAATGAAATCATTTCATAAAAATACGAAAAGTTCACACTAAGATAATTTTAATATTTTGATTTCAAATTTTTTACCTCATTACAAAATGAAAATTTTAAATTCTTCATAAATTAAATATAATTTCCCCACAAAATATTCTATGAGAACACTTTTTGATTAATATTAATTTCTGATACATAAAATAACTTCCCTAAAAATTATGGTCTTATTTACTAAGAATTAGTTAATAATTTTTTATTTATTAGGAATATTATACCTATATTTCATAATTTTGTTTCTTATTATCATACCCACCAATTCAACAAAAAATTTATAATATGCCATGGTTTATTTTTAGCATGGTGTCGCGAGACACGAAAGCTATCAAACACTTCCAATTTATTTAAGGAGTTATGTATTATACAAATAGGGATGTTTATTTATAAACCCTTAAATAGACTCTTCCTTTTAAAATTTTAATATCGTAATCAAAAGTTTAATTTTTCCAAATATCTGGATCAAAAATTCCAACCATAAAAAAGGATAATAAAACATAATTTAAAATGGGGAAGTGAGAAACATAAAGATTACCTCAAATGACACATAGTTAGACTCCAAGATAAGGATAACATTTGATGCAAGTTAAAATTTAGACATAGAGGGGAAAAATAAAATCCAAGGACTAATATAGATTAATAGAGAACATGATCATGATAACTTTTATGACCATAAAACAATAAATCAGGGAGTTGTTAAAAGACCATCACTTCATCATAAATAAAGGCAAAAGACTAAATTTTTTATTTCAATAACATTGTACTAAAGTTGAGTTATTTTTTACAATCATGATAATTAACATGAGAAAAGATTCTTACTTTATTTATTTCCATTTTAAAAGAATAATTTCATCATTTTTTATTCTTTTATAAATTTCCACTTCATCTCTTACTCCATAAAATGAATATTCAATATGAATTTTTCATGGATGAAGCACTAAAACATACTTTCAATAGGTCATAATATATATAAAATAATTAAACATCGATTAATTTATCTATAAATATTTACCAAACCCGAAATGGTTATCACAAGTTAACCAATATGAATAAATAGAATAAATTAATATCTAAAAACACAAAAAAAAACAAATGTTCATCTTAATCCATTCCATAAATAGATAACCTTATAAATCGACCAAAATAAATCTAACCAAATTTAAAACAAAATAAACTGAAAGATTTGATCACATATTTTTTTCAAAGACCAGCATTAAAATTTATCCATTGACAAGGTGAAGTATCTCATAATTTTACATAAAAAACATTTGAATACCCTAATTATATTCTCCTATGAAATTCTAATAACCCGAATCACCATAAAAATAGAATGAAAACACATAAGATTTCAAAAAATATCTATATCCTTATTCCTAAAATAAATTTATTCACTCTTGAATATATTACATAAATCCAAAAAATTCAATAAAATTTATCATAAAATAATTTTTCAAAAAACCATTAATCATTTTCAAGGTCACAAATAATATCAAAATTCCTATATAAATATAAATCATCTATTAATACAAACTAAAAATTATTATTTCAAAATTTGGAATATATTATGGCATATTTATCCCTTACCCATGTGTTTTACAACAATATCCCCAAACCACTGAATCTATTTTCTAGACTATCAACTCCATTCACCATATGCCTAGAAATATTTTTGAAAAAACCACTACAGAACCAATCATAGATGTTATATTATTCTCATTACTATAATATCGTTAGAAAAATAATTCTATAACATAATTATTGAATCCCAATGCATAAATACTTCAATAATTCCACTATAATGATTCGAATAACATATAACCTTCCTTTTCCCTGGCGTTAACTATTAGATTATAGAATTTTCTTAGATAATTTAAAAGTTTCCCACATATGATAAAATAAATTCCTTAAAAATTAACTTCTCTATACCCATAATTTCGACAAAGAAAACATCATTAACTTACATTTAGACATTCTCTTAGGTATTTATTTTTTACATTTTTAACACAAATTAAGTTTAAATTTTTATCCTATATGTTCATTACAACATCAACTTATTTAAACGTATGTTTTTCTATTATTTTACACTTTAAGAAGATCCCTTATATTTAAGTGGTTATTCATATATCATGATAGATGATTGGGCATTATCACAAGGTCTTACCATCTTGATTACACCTCATTTAGTTTCTCAATAGGAAAATAATTTAATTTTCCATCACATTAAACATCATCATGATTCCTCTTTGTTCCAACCATTGACTAAAACTAAATAATAATCATATGGTGTGAAATATTAATTATAAATTTTAATCATATAATCACGAAACATCACTATATATTATGACATATTCCTTTAAATCATTAACACCTTAGGTTTACCCTAGGTAATTCATGGTCATAATCTATTCAAATCCTTCATAATGGTTCATAATTAAAATTTTAATTAACCAAATCATATCCCCTGGGAGTGTAAAATGAAGTGTTTAGTATGGGACAATTAAGTAGGTACCAAAATGATAGATAAGATATACTTGGCCAACTTTTTTCTAGGTTATTACTACTAGATAAATCGGTTCCAAAACCAAATCCACTTATAGTATCCATACAAGGACATATTTCTAGGAAAACATTCCTCCTTTATTTTCCATAAATTATGTTGTTCTCCTAAACATAGGATTATATCTAGGGTTTTCAACAATATTATCTACTATTAATCTCTCATGATTAACTAGACCCTACTATGATACTAACTGTAGAAACCCATAATTTACATACATAAATATGACATCTAATTATAGGAATATTCATTACACATAATTATGATCCATACAAGAACTATAAAAGGTTACTAACTTTGGAGACTAGAGAAATAAACATATTATTTCATAAATGATTTTAGACATCTCCCAGAATGTTCTTCGTATTAATAACCTTATAAACACATCATACTTATAACATTCTATCAAAACCCATAGAAGGAAAACATAAGTAAGGGTGATTTCATTTGCTCAATATGTGTAAACATATGAGATAAAAAATAAATCATCATACCTTAGTTGAAGGGTTTGATAAAATTACCATTTCATAATAAAGTCATAACCAGTAAATTTATTATTTTTAATCATGATTCACGACATAAATATTTTTCATAATAAAATAAATTATTCACAATAGTTCATAATCATCAATAATTAATCATTAGCCATAAGAGAATACAAAAACATTGGAATGTGGTAAAAACACAAGAATATAACATCATTAATATGTAGAAATATTAATAGGTTCACTTTTTAAGTTATGAACATGAAATAAGGCCCTCACATATACTTATGGGCATGAAACTATGACCACAGATAAACTTATGTACATGAATCAATGTTACACATAAACTTATGGACATGAAACATTGTCCTTACATACACTTATGAAATCATGGCCATGCATCTCCTTTTGAACATGAAATTAGGTTCATGTATAGCATAATCATCTCATTATTTATCCATATCCAGCTAATGTGAGAACCTATATCCATTCCATAGCTACTCTCGTGGGTCTATGGAAATACACTATTATGAATAAGTGAATAAAACATGTTCCAAATCCCGTTAGAGAACATCTATCTACCAATATTAAATATTATACTAAATACTATCAATTATAATGTTTCTTACAAGAAGATTTAGCCTAACAAAAGAATAAAAACATTGTTTAAACCACTCCATAATTTCTTAGTCTAAATTCTCATTCTGATTTGGATGGATACAATATTCTAAATTTGATGAGGTTGGGTCCAATAAACTCAATTTTATTAAATAAATATGATTCTATGTTTATCAAACTATGATTATGAAATAATTCCCATAAAATCAGTATGATCATTTTTTGTACGATCAACTCAATACAGTCTTCTCAATATGATGAACCCATTCTCAATCTGAAAAACTCAAATTCTTCTTAAATGCTCAATATGATCTTCTTTAGTCCGATGGTAACTTTCACTCTCTATTATTCAATGATCCTGATTTTTCACTTACATTAAATATTTCAATGAACAAATTATCTATGTAAGTATTTAAAGGTGACCTAGAAAAGAAATAGTGGGAACCATTAATACATTCCCCAATTACTCAAATTATAAACTCCAAAAATATCGCACATTTATACTTTAACTTTAAATTCTTGAATCCTCCTCAAATTGCTCTATGATTTAAGGAAATTTTAATTTCATGTTTTACCTCTTAAAATCTTCATAAAACATATAGAATATTATTTTTAAGTATTCTTCGTAATCATCCTACTCATACATTCAATCCTTTATTCAAAATAATGTAACTTCCATAGATTCAATACGATGCATTTTCCCCAACTTCAATACAATTTATCTTCATCATCTTAAATGAAATATGACTTTATTTATCAAATCATTACCATATGACATTATTTATAAGATGATTATGATCTTTCATTATTATTAATACCATTATGATATTAATTTCCTATTTATCTCATTAGGATTTACATTTATTTTTCATCTCATTATGCTTTTCATTTCTTCTTCAACTCATTTTGATCTTACCTTATTTCTCAGAGTAAGTCTGATAGAATCTTCAAAATGAAAAAATTATCATTAAGATTGAATTTCCATTACGATGGATTTTCCCATTTTGAGGATTTTCTATAAAGATAGAAAGTATTCAAATATACTCCATAGAGAAAGTTTTAACTTCTTCAAACATTATCATCTTCACACATATTAACTACTATATCTCTTAAATCTGGTGAATTCTTTTTCTCAATTATTGGAACTAATTCAATCATTAAAATTCCTCCATTTAATTGAAATATTTTATCATGAGTATGTTTCATGATTTATAAGGGCTTCATGACCAAAAATACATCTTCTGACTTAGTTTAGAATGTATGAAAAATTTCTTACTCTAGACTTCCCAGTCATCTATAAAAACTCTTAAGAAACATTAAAACTTATTCACTCAACAACTTTTGTATTTCTAACTCAACAACTTATTTATTTCTATGATTATGAAAAATGAAATCATATATAAGACAAAAAAATCTGCCTCGGATTCTTTTGGATCTGATGATCTGAATATAATGTAGATGGATCCCATACACGGAGTTTGGTGATTCCCAGTCTGATCCTCTAAGTCTAGAAAACATCTTTAAAAGCAATAAATTTTCTCTGCCTTTATGTTTGGATTTCAACATTTTGTAACTTTCAATATTCTTACAAAACTCATTATGATGGATTGGGTTTAATTATTGAATAAAAAAACATTCTTATACAAAAGGATAGTTCTCCTAAAATAGAAAAAAACAGTTAAAAAATTATCACCAAAGTTCTTCAATCCCCTTATATTTATTAAAACCCCTTGTTAATAACTTTTCCAACTGTCATAAATTTTTCACAAATAAAATTCATTAAACAACTCATGTTTTTTAATTTTATTAAAATGTAGTATTTCTTAAAAGAGAATATATTAACACCACAATACTGGATCATGTAATGTTTTTCAAGGAATTGCATTCCTCGATGACAAGAAATTTTTTGCATCCATGTAAAGATAAAATCTCCCTCCCCTTTTTTTCTCTATCACCTCTCTCTTTCTCTCCCCTGTTTTATGATAACCACAACTTCAGACTCATTAAATATATAAAATTAAAAACTTATCAAAAGGTACAAATTTGTTAGTTTTATCTCCCCATTTTTTAATATAATATAAATAATGGTGGGGGTACTTTATTATAATGTTTACGAATTCATGGGAGGAGGATGAACACAAATTTTCACTCTCAATTCCACAAATATTTCTTTTTTGTATGGCTGTTGAGAAAATGTCAATAATTCCATACTTTTTTGAATTGTATTCTAGCATAACATATTTTATAGAAACACTATATTTTATAAAGTGAAACAATATATCAATGTGTTTTGATAATGAATGTCGGACAAGATTTTTAGAAAGATTAATTACTCTCTGATTATCACAAAGTATCTTCACAGGTTTAAAACTTTTACTTTCTAATCATCCAGCTGAACTTTCATCCCCAAAATTTGACTACAAGAAAGGGTATCTGAATCATATTCAGATTCATATATAATAAAATTTAGTGAACAATTTTTCATTCTATTCCTATTCACAAAAAAAATATCACAAGAAGAATGTTCCTCTTGAGGATTATTATCTATCTTTACAATCTACAGGCCAATCGACATCAACAAAACCATGAAACATCACATCTCTATTTCTTTTTTTTTATAAAAAAATTGTGTAGTTATTCCTTTAAAATATCTCAAAATTATTTTTTCATCCAACATATGTTATTATTTTGGATTTATTTGATACATGGAATAGAAAGTCATAACATACAAAATAGTAGGTCTTAAGGTTGTAAGGTAATGTGGATGTTCTATCAACTTTTGAATATCTTTCAAATTCACACTTTTTATGGATTAATTATTACTCAACATTATGATTACTAAAATAGGAGTAGAAACTTCTTTAGATTATTACATCCCAAACTTCTTTAACAATTTTCAGGCAAACATTTTATGAGATAAGAAAATCTACTTTTTTGTTTGTTGAACATGTAGTCCAAGGGAAAAAGTTAATTCTCCCACCATTTATATTTCAATATTCTTCTTTATTTCCTCAAAAAAACCATTACAAAATTTTTCCTCCTGCTTATAAATAATTATATCATCCACATAAACAATTAGAATTAGATTTCTATAGTTAAAATCTTTAAAATTGAAATTTCTATAAACATTTATTTTAGGAAATTTCAACATTATCAAAAAAATTCAAGATTAGAATACCTTTCACATGGATCTTGTTTCAGCCCATAAATAACATTATTCATTTTACAAAACAAATTCATCCTCATCAAGTAGAAACCCACAATTCTGTTCAATGTAAACTTCTTCTTCAATATCACCATTTAAGAAAGATGACTTTACATCCATGTGATATATTTTTTAATTCTGATGTGATTCCACTGAGTGAAACATTATAATAGTTTCTAGTATTGAAATTGAGGAAAAATATTCTTCAAAATACACACCTTCCACCTATATATAGACTTTACAAAAAAGTCTTGATATGTTTATTGAAACTTCTCCATGCGCATTCAATTTTATTCTAAAACCCAATTTGTTCCGATAACATTTTTATTTGATGGACATGGAACATGTTCCCATGTTATAATTTTCTCAAACTGATCTAACACTTCATTCCTAGAATCCACACAATATTTATGTTTAATAGCATCAAAAACCGATTCGTGTTCAACTTTTGACGTAACTGAGGTCTGATTTTCCAGTCTTAACTTCTTTCTAGTTTGAACCATTTCCTTCTGATTACAAGTAATTCTTTTGGATTAAACATGATTTTCTAATGTAGGAAATTTCAATGTTTCTTTCAATTATGAAATTTCTTCATCACACAATTATTCTAAATCTTGATATTAATGTTTTGACATACCTTTACTATTTTTGAAAATATCTGGTTTATCCTCCTCAGCATTCAAATTAACTTTTTTTATGGAATTTTTGTTTTCAATAACCTTCACATCATATGAGTCCACTAACCTCCATATGAATTTTTTCTAGTAATCGGAATTTCATCCATTTGGTGAGTAGCCCATAAATGTTCTTTCCATATCTTTCTCATAAAACATTCCCAGATCCAAATTTATTGTCTTTTTAAAAATTAAATTCTAAAAACATTGAAGTATTTTAATGAAGGTTTTTTGTTGTATCTCATTTCTCAACATGTAATGTTGGTTTTTGGTCTCAATAAGAATTTGTTTTGAACATGTACATCAGTACTAACATATTCTCTCCTACAGAACTTTGAAACATAGTATTATACTAAAATGATTCTTCCTACTTCCACAAGGCTTCTATTCTTCCTTTTTGGTACTCCAATTTATTATGTAGTATATAGAGCACTGTAGTAATTTTTGATACCATTCTTTCTCAGATAAGTTTCATTAGAATTTCTTGTTAATTTGGAAGCATTATCCATTCTATAATTATTTATAGAAACCCCTATTTCTTTCTCAATATCCTCCTTAAATAATTTAAACATTTAAATAGCCTCTGAATTGTCTATCATAAATAAGATATTTTTATCCGATTGAAATCATCAACAAAAGTGAAAAATTATAAATCTCCTTTTATTGAGTGATGTATCATTGTCCCCCAAAAATCAGAACGAATAATCTCAAGTAGTTTAGTAGATCGAATCTCAACTCTTTTTATGATATTTGTTAGTTATATTCCATTTTTGACGAGTTACACAAAAATGTTCTTCTCTTATTTTCAATTTAAAATGTTTCAAACTACATAAAAATTGGAAAGTTTATTTTATACTTTTATATCCAATTTTACCTTGTATTTTGTGCCATAATTTTTTTTATCTTCAAAATTTGAGTAACATGAGTTATTTAATTCTCATATTTGGAAGAGGTTCCAACTAGTTCTTTATCCTTTTGTAATAATGTTTTCATATTTCACACTTTTGAATATATACAAATATTTTTTTAAAAACTTCTTTTACATTGTCACAATGTTGACTTACACTATGTAAGTTATGTAATAGTCGATCAAAAAATAAAATATCCTTATATTTTCACTTTTCCTTTTCAATCTCAACAGTTCTGATTACCCTTTTTTAAAGAACTATCATTACCAAAGGAAACTAATCCTCCATCATGACTTTCAACATGATTCAGTATTTTTATATCAGATGATATATGTAAAGAATAACCACTATCAAGTATCCATGTTTTGTCTCTTTTAATTGATTTCAAATCTGTCTAAAAAAATATATCCTCAATATTATTTTTCTTATCTTCCTTTTATTTTTTATTATATGATACTTGTTCTAGAAGGAGTGTTATACATATTTCGACATGATGAACAGCCTGATCTTGTCTTCCACAAACTTCTTATAGACATTGAAATAGATTTTTTTCTAGAAAGATTATAACATGTTGATATTTATTTTTTCTAACATTTAATGGGCTGTGAATTTACTCATCCTTCTTCGAGTATTGCTTTCACTTTTTTTAAACCTTATTCCAAGTAGATATAATTTCTCCCAAAATTTATTATCCTTATTTCCATAAATTCTACAACACTAGAAATCTCCATAAAATATTGATTTTTTAATGAAGTAATATCCTTCTCTATAGAAACATTATTGAGATTGATTACATATTTATTCTTTAAAAATACTTAGACATGGACCATCATTCCTTATGAGTGGTTTTTCAACATTTTTAGATGAAATTGGTTTCTTAGAAAAACATTTAACTCAATCTTTCACAATAATTTTTTTTAGATCCTGAAATGTTATAAAAATAATATGAAACATTATTTTTATTATATGTGGATTCTACCTGATTCTTTATTTGAGATTTATCAGAAATATTAGAAGTCCTAGCTTTTACAACTAAGAATTTTTTGAAGTTTTCATTCATCATCAAAGGATAACTGTTAGTCTTAAAACGTTTTTATTGAATCTTATTAACTTCTTCTTCAATGGTATCCAACTTCATGTTGTGATCTTGAACCATATTTATTTTCCAGTAATTCTATGTTTTTAACATAAGATCTCTGGAATGTATTCTTCCTCCTTGATGAAATATTTTCTTTTATCAATATCTTCTTCAAAATCTTTCTTCATTACTATAATTTTTTTCATGGGTGTTTTGTTGTTCTCACGACATTCAATAATTTATGTTCAGAGCTGATAGTATCTATAAGATTCTACACCACCTTCTTCACTATCTGATGAATATTTTGATTTCCTGACTTTTTCAATGAAGGTTATGAATTTTTCTGAACATTCATCTTCATAAAAAAAATTAGTTAAGTCCAATTCAACTTTATTACTCAAAAAATATCTTTTGTTTCTAGAAAACCTTTTCTTGTATTTATTTGATGAATTTTTTCAGTGTCATTTTTTTCCATTTCTCCCTTTAAAATTTTCCATTGATATCATATCGATATTATCTAACATTATTCATAGGAAATTTATAGAAAACTATCTGATTTCACCACACTGAGAACATTTTAAAGAAAGTATACCTCCACATTTCCCCTACCTATTAGATAGTTTTTAGAGATAACAGATATAATTTTATTATTGAACTCATCTTCTCTTTTATATTTGGACTCACACGGATCAACTTATTCAAAATCGTGGATTTTTATCTTTCTCATTGCTTCAAAATACATTTCATCTTTCATATTATTGTTAAACATCAGAGTTTTCTTAATTTCATAAGCAATAAAAATGTTATGCAATTCATCAAAAGATAAATCATCCTTACCATATTAAGATGAAATTACAAAATAAAACATACCTGATACGTTTCTCATAATTTTATTGAAAATTTTAGATTATTCTAGGACATTTGTGAATACTTTTATGGTGAAAACAATTTCATTTACTCTGGTGAAGTATTTTTCAATAGTTTCTTCGTCCATGATTTTGATGTCTTTATACTTACTATGCCAAATTATAATCTTTTCTTCCTTAACATTAGTATTCACTTTAAAAATACTTTCTAGCTTATCCCACATAATTTATGAAGTATTGATACCTTTCACCTTTTGACAAACATTCTCTAATATGGACATACAAATTGTATTTCACTCCTTTCCATCATCTTTTATGTTTCTCTTATTAGAAAATGTTATAGGACCGTCTTTCTTAATAGGTGGAATAACAATAATAGCACCATCAAAAAATTATAATCTAATAGATAGAAGAAAAAGAATATTCTTATTTTTTCATTTATAAATACTTTTTCTATCAAATATAGGAAAACCACTACTATTGAAATTTGGATATTATCCCTGATATAGATTCAATAAGGGAACATGGATCTGATAAAACATAATGTTCCAAAGGATCAAATAACAACTGAGAGGGGGGTTGAATCTATTGTAAACATTTTTATGAGTTTTATAACATTTAGTAATATAACACCAACAACTTGTTAAGATTTTTTATTTTAATGTTTTAGTAAATAGCCATGCATGAAAAAGTCGGAATGAAAGTATACCACACAAGAATTAAATGGCTCGACCTTAGTATGATAACCTACATCCTTTCCATAGCCACTCTTGTGGGTCTATGTAAATTCACTATTATGAGTAAGTTAATACAAATTGATCCAAATCTTATTATAAACCTTATATCTCTTGATAGTAAATATTATACTAACTCCCATAAATTTATAATGTTTCATAGAAAAACTCATCAAAAATAATTATAAATACTTTTTACGAAACTAATCCATAATTTCTCAGTATGAATCCACATTCTGATGTGGATGGATCTAATTTTTTCAATCTAATGAGGATGGGTCAGATGAACTCAGTCTGATCAACTAAATATGATTCTACTTTTTAATACTCATATTTTAAACTAAGTATGATCATTCTTTGTTTTATAGAATCAGATTTATGTCCTTAATACAATGAACACGTTATAATTATGAAAAAACAAATTAATATCAAATTCTTAATATAATATTCCTCTATCTGATGGAAACTTTCACTTTCAATTATTCATTGCTCTGCCTTTCGTGTTTTTATGAAAATTTGTAATGAATGAGTAATCTATAAAAGTATTTATATGCGACTTAGAAAAGAAAGAGTGGGAAAAATTAAAACATTACCTTCTTCCTCATATTTCATATCTCAAAAAATCTATCACATTTAAATTTTTACATTGATTTTTTTGATCCACCTCATATTTCCTTGAGATTTATGAAAAAATTAATTTCAAGTTTGACCTCTTCAAATATTCATAAATATTATAGAATATTTTCATTATGTATTCCTGTTAATCTTCCTTATTATACTTTTTAACATTTATTTAGTCTAATGTATCTTCATCAACTTCGATACAATTTACCATACTCAGCTTTAATACAGTGTATTTTTATTAGCTTAAATATAATCTATCTTTATTTATCTTCTCATTACTATCTGACTTTCATTATTAGCTGATTATGATGTGTCTTTCTTATTCATATCATTACAATCTATCTTTATTCTTAAGATTAGTATGATCTACCTTTCTTCATTATCTCATTGTGATATTCCTTTCTTCTTTATCTCATTATAATCTTTCTTTATTTATCAGAGTCAGTTTTATGTAATCCTCATAATGATGGAATTATCATTACTATGGTGTTCCCATTATGATGGATTTTTTCATTATGATGACTTCCTAAAATGATGGACATTATTAAAAGGTTACTCCACTTAAGAAATTTTAACTTCTTCAAACATTATCATCTTCACACATTTTGACATCTGGATATCTTGTATCCAATGAATACTTTTTCTAGATTACGTAAAATTTAAGCATCCAAAAAATAAAAAATTCTATCTCTGGTTCTTTTGGATCTAATTATCTGAATCTAAGGCTGATGGATATGACACTCGGAGTCTGGTGCTTCTCCGTCTAATCCTATAAGAATGACCAACATCTTAAAAAAATATTTCATCCCCATTATATCTAGGTTAGAACTATCAACAACTATTAAATTTCCTACAAAACTCATTATTACGGACTAGATACAATTCTTGAATAACAAAACAATTCTTGAAAAATTTGGTTTGTTGTCAACAAAAACAAAAGCTTTGTCAAAATAAATTGTCACAATGTCTATTAACAAATAAATGAGTTACATAAAAATATAATCTGTATAATAATAAAAATAACCAAGATAATAAATAATAATGATATAATTGAAACATATCCTTATTAAATTTTAATTAACATCAAAGGATGTAAACATATAAAAAAAATTCCTTCAAAATACTATTGGAATATTTCTTTATGAAAATACCCTTTTTATTTTTGAAGTCACTTTTTAAAATTTTACATAATATTTTGGAAAATATTTTCATTCAAAGTAACCATAGAAACATGTAAATGAAGATTCCAAAATATTTATTGGTTACAATGGTGGAAAACTATTTATATTCCATAAAACATAAAACAAATATTATGTTCACACCTTCAATAAAAAGTACCTTGTTCAAAAAAAAATCCAGAAGATTATTTTAACAAAAATTTGGAAAAAGTATATTATGGGCAATAATTTTTTTAAAAAATAATTTAATAATATTTAAAAAAACATTATCTAAAACATTTTATAAAGCATGGTTAAGGAAGGAAAAGGATTTCTTGATGAAATAGGATAAATAAGTTTGACTTTTACTAAAAGCATTTTCTTAATAATTTTGAGTAAAAATGAGACTAAAATGATAAAAAAACATTAAAATTATATAAATAAACAGATATTGATAAAACATATAAGGTTTTATGCATTAAGGATCAAAAAATTTACTCAATGTAAATTCAATCATAATAAATCTCAATTAGAATGGTATTAAAACAGATATTTATTACTACTTTAGTAACTTTTGAATTTTAATATCATGAAAGAGATTACCTTAAGTGGATATATAAATCCATATAATTTTATTGATAATAATCATAATATAAATTTATGGGTAGTATATACATCATATAAAATAAACAAGTGGTGATTATGGTTAATGTCTCACATAAATAAAATTGAGACATGAAACCCTTACCACAAGTTTAAATTTTTTTCATAGAAGCTATAAAACAATGTAACATATATATATATGTATATGTTAAACATACATTACAGAAATATATTAATTAAAAAATTACAATGTTTCATTCCGTTATAATTTTCAATTATTCTTTTTCTTAACAATTTCTTCATTAAAACTAACTTTTGGGTGAAAACTGATTCTATTCCATCAATATTTCTATTTGATGGTTCTGGTAATTTCACTTAGGTTATGGTTTCATCATAAACTGAATATTAATAAAGAAATAAATTTAATATTTATTCACTATACACACTTTTATAATTATTCCCATAAAGTGGTGATGAAAATGAATTAAATCTATTTGTGGAGACGGTAGATCGTACGTATGCATGAGGGAAGTTTTCAAATTTTGATAGATGGAATGAAATATATTTAGATAATAATTAAACATTATAAAATAATTAATATATCATATATATAATATATTTTTATAAAATCTACTTTTATTACCATCTACATACAATTTAAAATGAAAAACAAATCACATCTTTTCATGGAGGTGGTAGTTCATATATACAAACAAGTGATGTTATAATTTCTCAATGGAAAGAAATGTAATAAGTTTGATAAGATATAATAATTATAATATCATAATTATTTTATAAATATCACATATAAATGTTAAATATATAATAATAAACAAACTATAATGATAGTAGTTGAAAATGAATCATATTGCTACATGGAGGTGGTAGTCCATACATACACATGATTAATAATTTCATTTCCAATTTGATAGAAAAATATAAAAAAAATTTAACATAATAATAATAACATATAAATATATTTATTATAATAGAGTAATTATTTTATTATGGATAAAACATATTTATAGTATGCATAAGAATAAATAGTCTTTGGAGGGGTTGAGTAACATGTTACCTCTTCTTTAAGATACTTCCTTTATCTTACACATTAATACTTATTAAGATTTTATTAGGGGGGAGAAAAGAAGGTATAGGTTAATGGGATTTAATATATTAATGTATTAGGGTATTTATTTTAAAATATATGTGGATAAATCCTTGTGAATAAGGGAAGAGAATAGGTTAAATTTTATAAGTGAGGTAATTGACACACTTAAAATATCATTAAATGCTTAAATAATATATATATATATATATATATCATAATAACGTAAAGTGGAACCAAGGAACTAAGAATTAGAATATATGTTATTATAGGGTATATATAAACTTAACTAATAACATTTAATAATGTTTTGGATACATTTTAAGCCTTATCTCATAGTTAAACAACTTTAAATCCATTTTGAAACATAACATTGATTACTTTACTTTTTACGATTATAACATAATTATATGACCAGAAATAAAATGGTACATCTAATTTTTTTTGTAAATTATGATTCTGAAATTTTGATATATATTATCATATTTAATTTCTATATGTGGGAAAAATTACTGTTATATAATAAATATGAATGGGTGAATTTGTTTTAAAGAAACTACTATTTTTAGAGAAAAAATAAATTTACAATAAAAATAAAGTAAAAAATATTCTCTCGTGATTTTTTTTAGTTAAATAATAAAAAATGAAGTTTTTATACTTTTTTATCAATCCAAACCTGAATGGAATATTCCATCCATTCAATTAAATGCCAAAACTCAAAAATTGTTTTTAATTTGAATAGATTATAATCTATCTTTGCAAAGTATCTTTTGTTCAAAATTTCAAAATAATATATTAAAATATACTATTTGACTCTATAAAAACATATTTCGTTAAAAAATCCTAAAATAGGATAAATGAAAATGCAATAGAGTTTTTAAATATTTACCCCATAATTCCAACCAGTTTAACCTCTTTTATTGAGGTGAAAAATCATTACCATGGCCACTATTCATAATGAAAAAACAATTATGTTGACCATATCACATTATATTAAATTTTATGATTAAAATTATGGATATTTTTTTAAATATTCGACTTCTATGGTTGGTATGAATTCTTTTTAATATATTCATGGAAAAAGCAATGAAAATCATTTTTAGAAAAATGCATTTTTAAGCATGAAAATGGGTTTATTCTTATTACAAGGTTTGTAAAACCCATAAAATTTATATTTTATCATTAATATATAATATCTAAATTTTTTTGAAATATTTATTAAATAGTGATTTATTTTATTAATTATTATAAAAACACTTTTCATACATAAAAATTGTTTTTAGAAAATTGAGTTTTTATTCCTAAAAAAGAACTTATATGAAAATAATGTATCATTATTATTAATATGTAATTTATTAAATTATTTATAATTAAATTAGAATTAATTTAATTTAATATAAAATTAAAAATATATTGGGTCTTCTAAATAACTTGATTTAATGAAAAAAAATTGTAGTATTTAAAAAAACAGTATTTTTACTATTCACTTAAAAATCAATCATTTTAGAAAAATTCCATAATTTAAAACTAAGTTAATTTTGATATAATGACTTCATAAATAATGATAATTTAAAAAAATCTAAAAGTGTAAAAAATTAAATATAAATTCCACACACAAAATGAAATAATGAATCATTTTTCAGGAAAATAGATTTTTTATGCATAAAAATACTTCACATAAACATGAGTTCTTATTTTCTATGAATTAAAAAAACCTGTATTTATATGGAATATTGTACGTATATTTATTAATGGGTTAAATAATATTCATACCTAACTATTCAATGGATAATTTAGAATATATCATAGTTCATTTTAAGCTCAGGGTTGGGTGTCAAGAAATCTATCAAACACTTACAATTTATTTGAAGAGAAATATGTTCTAAAATATCAAGGTGTTACAAGGATGTATTATGGTGATTTAATTTATTCATCAAGTGTATATTTTATTATTTTATCAATAACACATGTACCATCTAATATGGTCAACCAAAAACAATATTCAAATGTAAAGTAAAAATATAAGCATGTGATGATTTTACTTGGTTTCATCGTAAGGGTTATATCCAAATAGAATACGCCAATGATTTATTAATGTAAAAAATAAAATCAGTTACTCATAATCATGATTTAAATGTATATGACTATATAATTTTTTAATCAAACGGGTACTCCTTATACTTCTACATTTTCATACATATAATAGAAAATGTAATTAGAATAAAATATACATGTCACTTAAAATGAGTGTGTTGAATAACATTCAATACACCATGAAAAATCAAGGAAATTTAACCTTATTTCCAATATCATCAAAGTATTAATCTTTAGGTATGTTGAATTTATTCATAAAGGCTCTTAAAAAATTTCTAGATTATCAACAACCTTCCATGTCCAGTTGTCCTCTCATCTTCAATCCTCTATACCCTTTATTATCGTCATAAAACATCATTTTTATTCTAATAAATTCAAAAATCTCATCAAGTTATTTTTTTAATATTTCACATTATTATTGTGTTTAAAAAAATTATTCCTGGGTTGAGTCAAAACTATTATAATAGATCATATTTTTCCTTCTATTATAAAAGTTCTACATTTTTAATTTATAATGAAATCATGAAAAATGCAATATGGAACCACAAACCATGACATGGTTTGGTGGTCAATTCTTTGACTCTGATACCATTAATTCCATAACACCACCTTACTAAAATTTATACACTTCATTCTCCTGATATTCACATCCATAACTCAACTTGGCACAATATTTCACTACTATAAATAGGAACTATACCAACAGTTTAGGAAAATCCTTTGGTATAATTCACTAATTTGGAGCTCTACCAACGGATTGGTGAAAACTATTGGTATAGGTCACTTATACGGACCTATACTAATAGTTTTGGCCAAAACCGTAGGTACATGTTCCTTATAGTGACCTTATACCAATGATTTTGGCCAAACCGTTGGTATAGGTCCACCCTATGCCAACGGTTTCACCAAAACCATTGGTATAGCTCAAAAAATTCTAAGAACCTATACCAATGGTTTTGAGAAACGTTGGTATAGGTACACATGTTTTTTTGGGAAATTATTTCCAATAACAATAAACCAATAAAAGTTAAAATACGTATGAATATATTAATATATATATATATATATATAATTATAATTATGGTCAAAATAGTCATGTTAGGTTAGTGGTTAGGTCATTGGATTATAAATAGGACGTTATGAGATCAAAACAAAGATGTTTTTTTGAATTAATTATACAAATTGTTTTATGAGGCCATGGGTTTAGATTTTTCATATGACCTATACAAACAATTTTCCCAGAACTGTTGGTATAGACCTGTCCAAATTCTAAATCAACCAACAGTCCTCAAAACTATAAGCATAAGATATACCAAAGGTTTAGAGACTTATACCAATGGTTCCAAACTGTTGGTACAAGGAATTTTCCCATTACTGTTTTTATTAAAATTTCATAATTTTTATCTAATCACCTCTAGTTAACTTCATTTGATTTTTTAGAAAATAGTATTCATTATGAACTCTAACATGATTTATTTGAATTTTTTTTAGAAAAATATTTCAAAAATATATATGAATTTTTCATACCCCCATTTAGATAGATATTATATACACTACCAAAGTGAGCCAAAAAATATACTATGACATGGTTTAAAAATCAACTAATTTTTCAATCATCTTTATAAACTGTGACCTTTAAACCTGGAATGGTAATAACTTAAATCATCAAAAAAAACTCTAGATAAAATACCACAAAATTTGAGAAATTCAATGGGAAATGTTTTGTGTTATTCTCATACATTAGAATCCCTATGATATGGATTTATTTATTTCATGGCATCCAATGAATTTATCAATTCATTTACAATAAAAACTTTAAAATCCATAATAGAGGTTTATAAACCATGACATGATTTATTAAACCAAAACACTCTTTATCCCTATGGTTCCCCATAGATTTAATTATCCTTCAAACAAAATATATTAAAGGATACACTTTTCACCATGACATGAATCCATAATGAAGTTTTTTCTACATCCCTAAAATATATATAAAACTTCACCAAACTAAATTTAGAGTTCTTAAAGAATTTACAAAGCTCATATTTCATCCTTTCACTCCAATTTATAAAAATAACTAAAATTGAGTATAGATGAAAAATATTACCTTTTGATTGAAATTATTTTGAACATTATATTTTTGAATAATTAATGTTCCAATAATAAAATTAATGTTTTCACCCAGATGTGGGGGTTATTTTGAGATTTTTTATTGTAATGGATAAGTGGTGTATCATTTGGTATTACAAACAAAATATACTATATTTCAGAATGTGGTTTATATTTCTAAATTAATGGAGTACCAGTATGATTATTTATCTATGTTTCATTATGATATTGTTAACATAGAGTCTGATGTCTCCTTTTTTGAAATCCTACTTCACATTTTCAATAAGAATTATAAATCCTAAAGTGATGGAGAAATATTTTGTTAAGATTTTTATAACCCCAAGAAAGGTTTAAAAGAGAGACATGGGTGATAAAGAAACAAATGGGATAAAAATTACTTGGGTAATTTGTAAAAAATGGTGTTTGATGAAATTATAAGCATTGAATGTCCTATGGTCGGGACAATTTCAACAACCTCAATTTTTTATGCGAATTTTCGCTTTAGTTTTGAGTTCCTTAAAGTTAAAATAACAAACTAGTAGGTCATTTGGGATTAAGAAATATTTTTTTCATGATATATAAACCACAAATAGTTTATAATGTGAGGAATTAACTCAAGAAATGTTTGTTGCATTATTGATAAACCATGCTAAAAATTGTTTTAGACATGGAAAATTTTCTAAAGATACCAGCATGTTTTGAAACGTTATTTGTAAACCATAATAGAAATTTCTCAATTTTTTTATTTATGTTCTAGGTTTTAAATTCTGTAAATCATCATTAAGACATATTGACTGATCCTAGATACACAAAATAATTTTAAAAATTCTCTAGAGAGATTTTGGGTGTTCTCTACCACCATTAAATATATATTGAGGATTTTTTCAGAAAATCACGGTGTGGATGAAAGTGAGTAAACATTGATGCATTTTCCCATTGTTATCTCACATATACCTCTCTTGAAATTATATTTATTGGATGAGATTATTATGGAATTAGAAATTTTTTATTTAAAAAATATATTTTATAATAATAATCAAATGATCTGATCAAGATAAGGATTTATGATCTATAATAAATTGGATTATAATATTTTTTAACATTAGGTTCATTGATTATATTTATTTTTTATATTTATTTTCATCCCTTAAATATTTTTTTCTGATGATTTATCTTGATGTATAACTTGTCAAATAATTATTTATTTGAAATGGATTTAAGAAATGATGGATTTTTTGTTCGTGAAAATAAATATTTGTATACTTATTGAAATACTTATTGTATGATATTGTAAATCATGGTATTACATTTCAAAATTTATATTTTTGGTAAATATGTGTTTTTTTATAAATCATGTTTTGATTTAAGATACTATATTTTAAAGATTTTCTTTGAAAACCTTTAAGGGAGCAATTTTTTCTTTATTGTTATTCAATCATGGGTATGTATAATGATAAAAAGTATTGATAGAATATTTTGGTGGGATGAAAATAAATGAATTTTTTAGGAATAGAAATAGATTATATAGACCATGGTGTGATATTGACAGTAATAGTCATAAAAGTTAGACATATAGATAGATGGATATCCATTGTGGGTAGTTATATGATCATATATAATATTGGTATTACATTGACATTGATAAGACTTGTGATGTTATATATTTACTAATAATATTGTATTTCATTTACTAGGGGTGAACTAAGTAGGGTTACATAAAATTTGGAATACAATTGAGTTTTTTATTTTAATATAATGTTTTTGTATTCATATTAAAATTATTTTAAAACTATTGATTTGAAATGTGTTAATCATTTTTCAAATAGAATTTATTTATCTGATTTTGGACAGATCCTGTATGATAATAATATAAACATTACGTAGAGGTGTGTATATATAATTTTTCATTTTATAGGAAAAGGGAAGGATTACTTGTTCATTAATAGATATTCATAAAAATTATATTTTGTTAGGGACATGCTAGTATCCATCCAAACATCAATCGGGTAGTTGAGATGTTAATATTGGATATATGTTAATCATTTTCATTTAGTTTTAATATAACTAATTACGTGGTCTATTTTTACTATATCATAAATGGATTTTTAAGATAAATATTTCTCCATTTAATAATGGTTTAGAATAAATGATATTACAATTCTTGTATTAAATATATTTTTAACATCGGTTTTAATAACAAATGTTACATTCCATTTACAAATTTTTATTTTAAATAACTAACATGAAAAATATAAGTTAAAAAAAATTAAGAGAGAACGCAGTCCCCCACATAGTTATTTTTGAGAAGTAACAACAACAAGAATTCAAATTAAAAATACTTATCAATTTAAATATTGAATTATTGTTTCATATAATAAAATTACTAGTTTTAAATTATGTGAATTAATTTAATTAAGATCACTAATAAAATAATGATAATATTAAATAGTAATATGGACTAAAAGAAAAAAAATAAGATAATAATGACAGATGAAATTTTATATATTATACCTTTATACAAGTTACTTTGATCAAATAACTATTTTTGGGAATATATATTTATCAGTATAATTTTTTTCAAAAATAATTTCACAACCTTATTTTATTGTTATCATATCCACCACTTTAATTTTCAACAATTCCAATATATCCTGTATAACTCTCACCTTTGGGGGTAAATTTCCATGATAGTTGAAAGTATGAAGTCATGATATTAATGCTAGGATTGAAGAATGAAAAAAATTGGGAGACGAAATATTTAAATAACAAAGTGGAAAATTATATTTTTGGAGTAAATATGAAATATATTGTGAGTAACATGATAAATTTGAAAGAGTAAAATATTTGATTGATAAAAATCTTTTGGAATAGGAGTGATTTGATATAAAAAAAGAATTAAATATTAGCGTTAGGGTTTCAATTCATAAATTATATATAACATCAATTATTTTTGTTCCCGAGGTCAAATATATTTTTAAATAAAATTTCAATATAGGTTATCGAAATAAAAGGAATGAAATATACTCACATTTTAGGTTTTCATTTAATTTTTTTAATTATTGATGAGAAAAATATTTCTAACATCAATTATTTCAATAATTGATGAAAAAATGCATAGGATGTAGGTTTCTATGATTTTAATTTAATAATTAAACTAGAAATTATTTTTTATATAAGTTATTAACTAAATTAAATATAAAATAATTTAAAAATTAATAAATAAATAAATAAGATAAAAAATTATACATTATAATTACCTTTTATAATAGTGTTGTATTCACATCAGATTGTTTCAAATTTTAATAATTCTGATATATGGTCTTGATTTTAATGAAAAAATTACATTTCATTTCATATAACTATTTATTTTATTTTATTCATGGTAAATTTTCCCCTAGTGATTATGTTTCTCTAATTTCACTAATTTCTGGTATCTTGTGACTATGAAATCTCCTTAGGGACTTATGGACACTCTAGTTTGGGTGTCATGATTTGATAATTAGAGTGGGGTTCTTATACTCTTTCAATTTCATTAATTTTATCAATACTCTTCCTCAAACAGACAAACCATGAAGGTTCACCATACATTTCACATCAATACTTCACTCATTCAAGGCATTTTTTACATGATCAATGGTCACTAATTTTTCACATCCCTCTCTCTCCACTTATTCTTTTCTTGGGAATTTAGTATTCTAAAAATATTTAATCATTAGATTTTTATTGGATCATGATGAAATTATTAAGTTTTTACCTCGGACTCAATAGGATTTAGATGCAAAATGATCTTATTAACTTGATTTAGATTATGAGTACTATTGCATCTCATGTAGTATAGAAGCACTATTCACTAATGGGACTTTGGGTAATAATAATGGGATATGTACTATGTAATGGGATTTCATTCTCGTTGGGAATATGGGATATGTAATGGGCTTCATTCCTACTAGGAATCTGGGGTATGTATTGGATTAATAAGTGTTCATCGGTGGGATATCCCCTGGGGGTATGACCTTCCTTTTGAGCCTGTGCGTCTAGTGTGTGCGTGTTTAATTGTAATTTTACCCCCAAGCACCAAATATATATATATATATATTGATAGGGATTATTTTAAATAATCAATATATCAATTAGATAATCTATGTATTTATAATTAAACTAAATTTAGAGTTATTTATAAATTTAGAAATTTCTAATTTTATTTAAAAAATGAAGACCCCTCCACATGTTTTTATGAATATTTGTTTCCATTTTATAATAAATATTAAAGAAAATTAATTATACAATTTATGGTAATGATTAATATTAAGATTATAATAGTTTATGGAACCATTTTTATTTTGAACATACTTGAATGTTTTTCGTTATTTTTAATTTGAAATGAAATATTTGAAAGAAAAAAATGCTGGAACACAAAATAATTCACTATCTCTTAATATGTGAATGTGTTTGGATCATAAAAATAATATCAAATACAATAAACTTATTTATCTAATTTATTCAGTCTTTTAAATGAAATAATTTATGTAAATTCTAATAATATTATATTAAGTAAATCTATGAATTTTATTGATTTAACATTATATGATAAATAATATTAAAACCCATTGTTATGTAAAATTATTGGGACTAATATTTCACCAACCAAATTAGTTTTTCCCAGTTTTCGAAATAGATTATATCAATGTGTAAAAGCATTGAGGTTTAAATCAATAATTAATTATAGTATTTATATATACCTTTTTAGTGATAATAAATAGTAATCATTTAATAGTTTTGAATTCCAGTGCTAATAAAAGTTTATTTCAGTCATTTCTGTATTAAAATGATTAATAATATAATGTTATAAAGAAAATAAAAAATGATATGTAATTCTACATTAAGTTGAAAATCAGTATATATGAAAATAATAAAAATAATTTTTTACATAACACTAATTTTAAATTAAAATTGTCATAATAAATTTAAACACCAAAAAATAAATATTTTGTATTCAATTTAAACAAAAAAATATATTTGTCTCTACAAATTATAAATATTCAAGGTGAATAGAAATCATAAATAAATAAGAAATAATTTGTTTTAATGTTCAATAATATATTGAATTTTTATGAAGAAAAACGTCACACTATTAGCCATAAATAAATAAAAAATATTAATATTTTTTATCTTTTTAGTAAAACATGCTTAAAATATTCTTTAATATAAAATAATTAAATAAACATTTTAGACATATCATGGACCAGATTAACATTCAGGTTTCGTTTACGAGTCACAAATTAATAGAAAAATGTTATATTAGATTTTGTTTATTATTTGATCTCATTTATTTTAGTTTAAATAATTTTATGCACATTTATGACATAGTTATAATTAAAAAATTTATTATTATTCTAAAAATAAATCACATCAAATTTATGTGAAATTTTGTTCATATTGGTCAGAATGTAATTCGAAATCATTTTTTTTCAAATTTTAATAATAAACCAATACGATTTTATTAGGTTTTGTTTCTTAATTCACGTGTAACATAAAAAGAGATAAAATTCAAAAAATTAACATGGTGAATTCAAATCTCATAGAACATAAAATTTACATGTGATATATTCATTTAATTCATAAATTAATTGATGACCGTTACACAAAATTTTAATGAAAATCCAAACTAATTTGTCTCTTTTTAATCATTGATGAACTATAGTAACTTAAAAATAAGTTAAAATTTAAAAAATATACACATGGGGCCAATTTAAGATAATTTAAAGTCAAATTGAAATTTATTTTGTTATCACAAATAAAAAATTATTCATCCATCATTATTCTAAATTTTTATCAAAATCTAACAAATTTTTTTATATTGATAAAATGACAAAATTATTAGTTTAAAAAATTATACTTCAAAATATGTATTCTTTATACTTATAGAAACATTTCACATCATATTGGCGTGGGGTTTTTTATAGGCTATGAATTAAAGAACATCTTTTCTATCAAAATTTTTAAATAATACATGATCGTTTTATTGATTTTAGTTATTATATTCACTTTAAAAGTTAAATATAGTTATAATTTAAAAAAAACATTATAATCATTTCAATCGCCTATATTATAAAATTTATACATGGTTTATTTCAATCAATAAAAAAAATTGATGGTTATTGCCTAAAATATTACAAGAATTCAAGACAGTTTTCTCAATTTAGATTATTTGATGCATGTTTCTAACTTGAAAATAGATTTGTGATTATAAAAAACATTTGGGTTCATTTTGATCTCCTGGAAAAATTGTTTTATGTGAGGTTTTTTTCTATGAATTAAAAATTAATCAATGATATTTTTATTACATTTTAATTAAAATCAGCGTCTCTATCTTTATTTGATCATTTTATTGTAATTTAAAATAGGGTTTTAATTTAAAAATGATATTTAGGCTACCTTGAGGTCACAAACATGGGTTTTTAAGGGGATTCAACTTATTCAAATGTATTGAGAATAACCATCAATAAAATATTACATGGGATCTTACCTTTATTGGTCAAGAATAATTATATAAATATATAGAAAGGATATACAATACTATTATTTTATTGAAACCATTGATTTTCTATATTGAAGATATTAGACTCTGTTACATGATGACTAGGGATATATTTCAATGGAATCCATTTTTTATAACCTAATTCCATAAATACCCCCACCTAGTTTACTAGTTAAATAAATCGTGACCCTAAAATCTAGCATTCAATAGGCCACGAGTTTAAAATGGAAATGAGAGTATCAATCTAAAAACATGGGGCATTATCCTATAAAAAAAAGATTTGAACAAAAATATTACCCAAAATAACAAGAATAATAAGGAATAAATGATATAATGATATCATAATAATGTATAAAAACAAATTTCATAAAATATAACAAAAAAAAACAATTCAAGAAATTTTTCCACAAAACATTTTCTAAATATTAATAATGTTGTTAATCCCAAGACACTCGATACCTCAGTGGTGTTGGGATCAACGTATATTATTTAAAATTATAATAAATAAATTTCATAAAACATAAAAAAAATATAATATAAATAGAACTTTATAAAAATAATTGAAAAATTTAAATAATTTTACAAAACCCTAAACACTAGTATACCAAAATGGTGTTGGGTCTAATTCTAACCTCTGATCTTCCATAAGTTATCCTCCAGGACTTCATTAGTGTGAAAAGTATGTCAATAAATTTCTACCATGATAAGAATCCATGTAAATGTTGTCTCTAAAACTAAGAAAAAAAACCCTCATCTATGAAACGTAATTCCATTAATAGAACATAAGTGATTTTTTTGAAGACAAATAATAAGTAAGAACATGTACATTATAAAAATGGATTACGAACAACAAATATAAATCATGTGGTTTATACTGTATTCATAATCCATAGGGGAATAGATTGAACATTCATTGTTGTAGAAACTGATTTAAAAGGGAGAACTATCTTCCAATTACCCTACCCAACCGAAGTTACAATATACTCAATCTAGATGAATCCTTATGGATTCCCTACTCAAATAACAAAAACAACACCTTCCCATAATAAAAACCCATCACAATTTCTCTATATGAAATCATCATATGGGGAATAATGATATCAAGTCGTCCTTCCTTTTGATTCTATATCACAACACCTTCAATCAATAATCTAGAACATAAGATCTTAGACTATAATTTATAGAGGATATCTATTGGAGCTAGTTGATAAATTTTTATTACACAACCTTATGATCTCTGTGGATAATTTAATGTTTGGGTATTATATTTATTGAAAACCCTTCATTTGGTTAAAGGAATCAACCACATCAATTAGTCCTTATAAAGAATAGTGCATGATTTCGAATACTCCCTGAGTTTAACCTAATGTAACATTCTAAATACCCTTATTCAATTATTTTTCCCCTCCACATTTTAACCTCACACAAAAATAGTCACTATCAATGACTACAAATCCAATAGAATATTATCCTATAGAATGTGACTGATTCTTAAGCGAATGTGTTAGGATGATCCTCTTTTTCCCTTCCCACACATGAAAAAAAAACACTTTTTTCTATATTGATGATCTTCTTGTTCTCAACCATATCCATTTTCCAAAATCATGACATCCATGGTGAAGTTGAACCTGTATCCATCTAGTTCTACGAAGTGTAACTTCTAGAGACTAAACATCCAGAATTCCTAGAACTTAACCAGAAAAAAAAATTTCACAAAGAAACCTAAAAATCCCTCTCTTGAGAATTTTTTTCATTGGTTAAGATATATAATCTACCACTTGAAGACAATTTTAATGCTTTCACCAAAGTCTCTCCAGTCAACTTTCATACTACACATCCTATTCTTTCTACCTTTAGAGTTTCACAATTGTTCCCCACAATGTCCATGATCTTCTGAGCCCCACAGAGACACATATTTCCTAATTCTACAAACTCTAGTCACTCTTAGGATTCATATAAAATTATTGATGTACAATTACCAAGTCATGCCTTGTACCAAATCCATGGACTCAATCTTTCCATAAACCTAGGATTCTGAAACTCTACCACTGAGCTTACACAATCTGATAGTTGTTTAGTATGTCAAACACTAGAAATACTACCAAAACCATCCATGAAAAAATATAAATTTTAGAATTACTGGTATTGTCAAATTGATGAAATCCACCTAAAAACAACTCATCAGATTTTGGTGACCATTTATTTAGTGAAACCAAGGAATGTACTAGTCATTTTATCCCAAAAGGTTTTATCCTATATCCATAACCATTAATGATAACCCCCCTTATATTATTCATTCAATGATAAATAAGTTTAGAAGAAAATTATTTTCAAAGAGAAATAAAACACCTTGTTCTTCATCCTGACTCATATCAAAGAAGCATGATCAGGACTACTAATATTCCTTCTTCATACCTCAAAATGCTTAGGGTGAACTCCAAAATAATTTTATATGAGATCAAAAAACCATATTTCATACAAACATTGAGTATTTTATGAATAAATTTCCCCAAAATAATTCATCACCCACTTCTTGACATCTTTTATTTCTCAAGGATCACTCTCCTGAAACTATTGGTCTTTCCACCAACATATATTTTGAAAACCCTAAGGATATAAAACTATCATCATCCGAGAATATTTTCATTAAAAACATTTATATCATTAGGTAAGAACAATAACATGGTTCTTTTCAATGAGGATTCCAAAACACCTTAATCTTATAATTGAGGAAACTTAAAAAACAATATCATATCTTCTAGAAGATACAAATTATAATGGATTCATGAGAATAATCAGAACTATATAATTATAGATTCATGTAACCTCATCCCTTCAGAAGAATAACACCTCCACTTCTAACCAATACCACACTCACTACAAGTCATATACTTCTTGATTATAAGTCTCAGAAATCTAGAAAGTGACCAGGCTTTTCACCCCTTATCACATCCATCATCATGACACCATAACATAGTTACCACTACTTTTGGAAGTTTATTTGACTTGGATCTCAATACAAATCATCTTTTACACTTTCTCATAATAATGGATCTACGTTTTCCAATCCCACTCCATCGTTTAATTTTTTTTCTTCCTTTGTTTATCATTAGATTCACCTTCTGATTGACCAGGACCATGCCACACCCCTTTTTAGTCTTATTATCCAAATAAAAAGAATTATTTAATTATAACATGATATTCCAAACTAAATATTTTAAAAAAGATCTACTTATTTTCTTTGTTATCGAATGCTGATAACCTCCATGTTATAAATCGGATCTGAGTTGGATGGAAAACACTAAGTAGGAAAATTTCCACTACATATCAGCTATCTGAGTTTTGGATCTTATAGAAATTAACATTTTGGAATGGACCCTAGGAACCCATAAATTCCTTATAAAATCCATTTCTTTTTGAAACACAATATTCTGAATTGGGGAATAACCAAATGTATTCTACTTGGTCTTCCTTAACGTTAATCTAATTGTAGTTTCTATCATCCATCTTCTGAATCATGTACTATTTAACTTGCACACACCTTTTAGAATAATTCCTTATAATTTTATATTATAGTTTCTTACTATTTTAACCATATTTCTTCTATTTTATTGATGATTATTGAAAATTTCAATCTCAAAAAGAGTAGAAAAACATGTTCCATCCAAAGTTCAAAACATCAACGATCAAACCATCCACCAGATCTTACCTATTATTATGCTATCTTTAATAAAATGAACACCCATGGAATAAAAAAGCCTAAGGATTAAGAACTACTTATTATAAATCTCTGACAATTATATAAGAAAATTATTCTTCTAATATGAGCTCTAAAACATATTTTCCATGTTTTAGTCAAACTGAAACTCCATAGACGATATCTAGTACCAGTTATTGGATTTTAATCAATCCTTTGATCATCTAGAAGTTATGCTATAGAAATTTTTCTTTGTTTAAATTATTTTCAAAACTTATCACCATTTAAATGAACCTGTGTATATGATTTCTCAAGAACTTATAAGAAAAAAACCTTATACGTCCGCCACAATGTAACATATAAACCATAAAATAAATTTTACAATACAATGAGAAATTAAGAACATACACACTATATAAATGGAGTTTCAAAAACACAGATAAATTACATTGTTAATATTTTATTCTAGATACATGGGGAGACATAATGAAATTTCATTATTTTAGAAATTGAGTTATTTGAGAAACCTATCTTTCAGTAACAATATGCAACCCACATTATAATGAAATTCATATAGATGAATCCTTTTGGTAACCCTACATAAATACATGTAGTAATACATTCCCATGATGAACTCCCAATAAAATAAATCCTTATGGAAGCCCCCATAGGGATGAACACTATCCTATTATCTTTCATTTCAATGATTTTTCAAAAAACAAAAAATTAGTACTCCAAAACTTATGTTCCAATAAGATTGTTTATAGATGATATCTAAATATACCAGTTGATGAATTCTAGTAACACCACCTTTAAATATCTATATAAAACATTACATTTTGATATAATCTTCATGGATAATCTTTTACATTCTTAAAAAAACCACTACCTCAACTTATCATTCTAGTAAATAGTAAATTCTATTGGAAACACCCTGAGTTTATAATTATATAGCATTATGAATACCATTATATAATTCCTTTACACATATTTTTATTCTAATCACATTGACATAGTCTCTACTAAAAACTATATATCATCTAGAACATCATCCTATGGAATTTTTTTCAACCTGAGTGCATGAATTAGGAAAATCCTCTTTATAGATTCACACACTTGAACACCACTTTACTGCAATATCCATCAAGCTACTTACCCTAAGATACTTCTTCTTAATTACTAAAATAACTAAAATCTATAAATACATAGTAAAGGGTAACCTATATCTATATGGTTCTTATATGTATAACTTATAGGTATTTAACTTCCAAAAATCCTAATATATTACTAGGAAATATATCTCACACCAAAACCTAACAATTGGTACATAAAACAATCCACAAACACCAAGATCATATAACTAACCCTGACCATCAAGTTAATATTTCCCTATAACTCCATCAAAAAAATTACAAATATATATATAAATTTAGGGGTGAGTATATCGACATATTTAGTATATTATTCTTAAAGTTATTGAAAAACCCATGAAATATCATGCATTCATAATAATACAACTATGAAAACATCCAAACACCATTCTCATCAATGTACATTAAAATCCCACCCCAAGGATATTTTAGGACCTTAAAAAGCCTAATAATAATATTATATATGATTCACATATCTATCTGATTCCTAGATCATTATAAAAAATAAAAAAATAAAAATATAATAAAAATATAAAAGTAGACACCATACTCATGAGAAAATAATAATTAGGCCCCCCATAAACCACTCCCCCAAACCTAGTAACACATAGTTATACCATCTAATGTTCTACCTCTACCCACCTTTCTATCATAGAACTCACCTCATATTAGTCACATAATGTACATCATGATCTGGTACTCCCCCTCATGACTATCTCAACCATATATTTACATTTATAGGAGTGGGTGGACAATGTATTAATGTTTTCTAACAAAATATCCACCCACTCAATGTGTGTGGGGTTGAACATGATAAAATTTACCTTAAAAGGTTGTTACATTGAAAATGGTACTCCCATAATTGGAAAAAATAAAAATACTAACAATTACTCACATATTCTATATCACAGTCAACCTTTCACATAAGTGGTACTCCCATTGGAATCACATGTGTCACTCCCACATCATGGAGTCTATCATAAATAGTATTCTCATGGTATGATTGAAATCTCAATGTTAATCACATCAGTAATATATGTGGTAATCTAATTTCTTCAAAATGTATAAGTTTTGTAATTTTATTGTTTGGTTAGACTCACTATAACTCTCCCACCAGCATCACATGTGGCACTCCACTTTCGTGGAGTAATTTATCATCCATAACACCCAACATTGGTGGTATTCCCACACACATGTAATCAAGTCATAATATTTTTCATGTATTTACCTTACCCTATATCAAGGAAGATTCTCTAAAGATACTAAACTTATCTAAAATATCCCTAAAACAAATATCAAGATAAACAGTTCAATATACTAACTACATGTCATAGAGATTATCTTTATCCAATGTCCTAATATCATAATTGAAACCATACCCATATTCATTATTTATGTCTTTATCTACCAAATCATCTTAAAACTTAATAAAATGGTTCTCCAAACACATATCAAGTCATTATCACATTAACCCTTGGACCATTATCATGTACACCACTGGATATATATAATAATTATCAAGATCAAATCATTATATTAGTAATTGAGTAATCTTATTTAGCATCTCATAATTATTACACAAATATTTATGTTGTGTTCTATAGACTATGGTGTATATCATGTCCTTATTATAGGTTTATCCGATGATCAATAAAGCATCAATACATTTCATCATATAACTGGATATTCCTTTACTATATCAAATAACTCCATATAGTATACACCATATTTATTATCAAATTTATAATTAATACCAACCATAAATCTTGACTAAAGATAAAAAAAATTATTTTATTGAAATAAATTAAACATACCAAAAGTCTGATTTCATGTCATAAGACTAATTAAAATTAATATTTATTATATTTTTCATGATACTGGGTCCCAATATAAAAAAATCATGCATCACATTCATCGAAATCAACGATAGATTCCCAAAGAAGACATCCAAATTCAAAATTATAATTAAATAGTTTTAATAACAGGGGAGTTCCAAATAAATGAACAATGGGATTTATAATTTTTTACTCATTAAAATGGTCTAGATAGTGGGATCAAAATTGTTTTGGGATAGATAAATGTTAAATCCTAAAACATGATATCTTTTAATTCCTAAAATACCCTCTAGAAAAACCCAAACTTCCTCATATCCTTGTAACAATTCTCTCTGTAGAGACACAATTTTAGTGTCAACTATATTACAATTGTATAATTTATAATGTATGGCATCACCAAGCGTTTATCAATTTAGTAGTATTGATGAACTAGACAAACATGATACCCATATTACATTAAAATTATATAAAACATATCCTAAGGAACATTCTTTCATCCATGATATCAATCTTCATACCATGGGGAAAGTAAAACACAGAAATTGTGAGATAGAATACTTCATATGTGTTACATATAATGGAAGATATTATGGTAAAATATGGACTAGTAAATGTGTAAAGGTAAATAAAATAAAACATGTGTCATTTAATTAATAACATGATCATGGTATATATCCATGGATAATATCATTGAAGTAAAATCAAGGATAATAATAACTAAATTATCAATAATGGAAATGATTAGTGTTGGAAATCATGAGCTCATATATAAATATATTTTTACTATCAATGTATTTCTCAAAGATAGTTTAATCGATGGATGGTTATACCCAAAAACCCATTAAAATATGTTAGCAAACTAGTTTATCTCATAAGACATGACAATGGATTGAGGAGTTGTTTTATTCTAGGCCTCACCCATCACGGCATTTCCAATGAATTCCTCGTATATTGAATGATAAAATTAATTGAAAAATAATATGTATTATTTAAAAATTATTTGTAATGAGTAAAGAATATTGAATATTAGGATTTCCCTGGTCAATCAAATAGCATTCCTAGTAAAACACTTAATACCAAAATGTATACATTTTAGGAAATAATAATATACATGAATATAACTAAACACATATTTAAAAAAAATATAATATCCAATGAAAAATAATAATATGAAAGTGAATGTTTCAAGAGAAATTTAATGATCCAAAAATTAATAAAAGATAAAATATAATCATCAAGTCATCCAAAAAGTAGATTTTGTAGTAAAATAAAGTATTTTGGAGAATATAATATAATGAAAGGGGTATATTTTAAATGAATATTAAATAAATATTTTTCTTTTTACAACCATAAAAAGTAGGTTAAAAAATCTAAATAACATAAAATAGTAATAGTAGTGAGAAAATAGTTTAACACCAAATACATTAAAAATAAACATTCCTTTTGAATTTTAGTAAATAATGTAGAAATTGACTCTTTAAAAAATAGATTCATTTAATACCATATAAATATTAAAGTGTAATATAAAATTTATTAATAAATAATTTTAGTAAATAAAAAGGAATTTTTTATAATAATTTTTAAATATATTAACATAGAAAAAAACTATACCTGATCAAAAAGAGAAATATGAAAAAAAAAATATTTTAAACATTAATATTCAGGATTCAAGTGGAAATAGATGAAAAGTTTAAATAAAACGTGTAAAATTCCTAAATATTCAAATGATAAAAAAATATATGGATTTTATGAAGGATTAATTATAATATTCCTTCATCAAAAAATATAAGAAATCCAAAAAATGTGAGGTTAAAATAACTTGTTACCCCTTGGGTAACATTCTAATTGTAATAAAATGAAATAATAATGAATAATTTGAACTTTAATCATCCTAGAGAAATATATATTCATAATAAATAAATAATAAAATCTGTATATACACCACATAAAAGTAAATTGGTGCATAATACCAAATATGTCTCAATTGAGTAGAAATTGAGACAAAATCCACTACCTCATTTTTAAATTTCCTTGTAAGTGATTTTAACCTAATTTATAATAAATTTGTATTTACAATATAATACATACCTAAAACATATAAATATTTATCATATAATATATCATATACCTATAAAATCTTACCACTCGTTTGTTAACAGTCTTTTATTGCAATCATCGTTTTAACTGTTAACTACTTTGTTTTTTAAATATGTTTTGATTGAGAGGTTATGGTAATTATATATCAATAATGGTTATATCATATATATAATTATAATAGTGAAATTTAAATCATACAAATTAATTATATACATATTTAGAATCATCTGTGAAAATGATACAAGAAATAAAGAATCAAATCTCTTTATATAGGTGGTAGTCCACACGTATGCAGGAGCGATGTTATCATTTTATAATTGGTGGAAGGGTTAGGAAGTAAAAGATATAATATATTTATAGAATTATAATTATGTATTTTATATCATATATCTTTATTATCTCTATCATTACTATAATCCATATGTGGCGGTGACGGAAAACAAATTGCATTGGTTCATGAGGCAGTGTTCTGTTATACACAAGAGAGACTGTATTGTTTTCCATTTAATGGAGAATAAGATTGATAAATATTATGAGATCAACATAATGAAAACATATTATATTGTAGATATGGTTAGTATTATATTTTAATGATTTTGAAAAAAAATGAATGTGGTAAAAATGTATAAAAAATAAAAGTGTTTGGTGAAGATAATTACTACTTCTTTGGAAGAGCTCCATTAGATCGCCTCTTAAGCGGCATAGGAATAGTATTTTGGAAATAACAGAACACGTATAACTTGAAAAAGGATTTTAATAAAAGGTTTTTTTTGTTTTGGTCGAGATAAGTGACTATATGTGTTGTATAAAAGTGAAGAGAGGGGGTACCATCTTATTGTGAATGAAAGGACACAGTTGGAATTAATAAAATGATAGAAATATAATAAATTAAATTTCAAATTAAATTTGAACCATGTTGAACGTATTTATATGATATGATAGAATATAGTTTAAATAAATTTAGAAATAAAATTATCGGTTCAACTATAATTTTAAATAATATCTTTTATTTTAACCTCTTTAATAAACAATTTTATCCTCAACTATAGTAACTAATTTTCCAATCATAAAGGGTAATAATTTTACATATAATGTTAGAATTTCCACATAAATGGAAAATGTATTAAATTTTAGAACAATTATGATCCTAATTTTCCTATTTTGAGAATATTTTTATGTTATTTGAAATAATTTAATAAAATATTATTTAACTCTAAGTACTATTAAATTCATTTTAAGATCATTCAAATAATTTGACATTAAAGAAATGAATAAAAATAAGAAATCAAAATATAATCCATTTTAATATAAAGAATAATTTTTTTATTAACTATAAAATTATTATTCCACCAAAATCAATACTAAATAAATTACATTTAATTCTTTCAAAATTATTTTCATTTATTTTTCCACTACTTTCATAAGCACCGCGTCAGCGTTGTATATGTGTTCAAGGTGATTATATATTACCTAAAAATTATACATAAATTACCATTATAAAAAATGTTCATTTTGATAAAAATAATCTGTAATATTAATTCATAACTTATTTCTATACTTATCTAAACATATAAGATAAATTTAATGAAAAGAAGGTTATATTGTGTATTTTTCAATAATTTCTATAATATTAATATATTTATCAAAGGTAAATGGAATAAAAATGAAATATAATATATGTTAGGATTTATATGGAATAATTAATCACATAATATAAAATAAATTTAATTGTTCGATATATTTTTAATTCCTTATCACTTTATCAATAACCTTAATTACCATATTTATCCTTATCCAGCGCGATAAATATAACCGCAGTTACTATTCATAAATTCTAAAAATAAAATAGACCTATTTACCAAATTTAAACCTATTCATTAGAAATATAGAATAATGTTTTCATGATTAAAATTTTAAAAGTGTAAGAAATTAAATTTAATACAACTATCTGAAATGAAAAAAAAATAGTTTTTTGAAAAATGTGGTTTGAAGACTAAAACATAACGCATATTAAATTTATGTAAAATGATGTTAAAAATATAATTAATAATATTATTATAAATAAAATGGACCATATATAAATTTAATACCAAATCTAAAATATAATGGTACTTTTAAATTTATGTATTTTTATAAAATAAATAATAGTTTTAGAAAAATTTGTTATTTTAACTATTCACTAAAAAATAAATTTTTTTAGAAAAAACCGCAAAACATCATCCTAAGTTAATATATACATACTAATTTAAAAAAATAAATATAACATAATAATATTTCAATAGTTTATTATAGTTCATTTAAGATATCTAGGTGTGTAAATAAATCTATCCAACAAATTAAATTTATTTAAAGAGAAATATATCATAAAATCTTAGGGTGTTATATTTTACCAACATTATGTGAATATTTCACTCAAAATTCCATTCACTGTAATACAAAAGATTTGATGATACTTATACCACATCACAACCATAGTTTCCCACAAAGCATCCTCAAATTTATGTTTTTTCCATGAAACATTGACTAGATGAGTCATCTTGTTTCATTGCACTTCCACCCTTAGATCAAGAATCTCTACCTATGATCCCTAAAAAGAAATATCTTTCTCTTGTTGTATGAACTATGAGATCATCACATATGAATGATTAGGTATTTTGTTATCCCAATATGGTTATATACTATAATTGGGTGAGGGGGTGAATCAGGGTATGAATGATTTAAACTACCACTATATCGAATCATGTTTCCTTTTTAAAGAAAACACTCTTCTCCCCCTTTCTTGTATAAATCTGTGAAAAAATGTAAAAACACACGAGACAAAGCAATTTTACTTGGGTCACCCATTCTAGTTTATGTCTAAGGAATATACAAAGGTAATTTCCTCATATACCAAATCCACTAAAGTGCACTAATATTAAAATTTTCAAAGAGGACTCACTATAAATTCTATTATACAACTATTCACAATTTTAAATCTACGTACTATTTCAACTGAAGTATACTCATGAATCTTTCAAAAGAATCATCCATTAGAATGAAACACCACAGAAATTCTTCTCACATGAGTGTACCATAGCAATCTGTTTTCATTCGATATATGAATTACAATTCTATGTGTGGATGTTTCGATATAGAAATACATTTCATGAAATATTTATGATAATTTGAGAATTTACTTAATCCATCCACAAAATTCCTTGCACCACGTATCACGAGTTCTTCATGATATCATTTTCCTTTGTAAACTTAATTTCCCCATAAAAACCTTTCCCATAATGAGCTTTATTTTTGGATTTTCTCCTTTTAAAGAAGATGCTATGTGGACCTCTTCTTCTTTGTGGACTACTATACCCCACAAAAACCTTTTGAAAACTACTTTCAGATATAGATGAATTCTCCCAGAAATAATGATCCCTAATTAAATTCACTCTCTATAAAGATAAAATTATGGGTAATTTATATAGGAAAATGATTTCAAAAAACCTGATAATCATAAATACCCAGAAATCATTTGTTTCTGGTCCATCATCACTTACTTCACTCACTATGAGGTTCACATTACACATTATTCATTCTCGGCGAACAAATCTATTTGCAATCAAAAATACCATTTCCATCACCAATTAAATCACTATGTTCACCTGAAAATAAAAACCTATTATGGTGACCTTTAATAAACAACTTTTAATCCCAAATGACACCCCTTCTTTTCAGTTCTAATTGAACTAATTCTATATGGAAATCTAATTTTTTTTTCTTTGTGGTTCTGTAAACTCCCTATGCTATTCTCATACCAAAAATGATATGAAAAAATCTCAATTGTTCTATGAAGTTCTGAAAACTTTCTATGAATTTCACATAGTGATCCATTTTAACAAAAAACACCTTTAGGGGATATATAGTCTACCCATTAGCTATATAGGACTCCATCAATTTCTGTAAAACAAATCCTAATTTTGAGGCCCATAAATATGAAAACTAGTAGGAAATGACACCACCTTGTATATATAAATTTATATACCAATTATAGATCATCAATTACTTTATATTGGATATTTTTCAACATACATTGTCAATAATATCTCAATAACCAAAAAAATGACCTCATAAACCTTATAGTTCAACAAACACAGGCAACCCAAAAAACACATCAAAGTTACCATGATTGATGTTTTCCCAAAATCACTCCTATTGGGTTTGTTGAAAACTCTTCCCTTTTTTACCACATAAAATATTCTTCTATATTCTACCAAAAAAATATTCATTTGATTCAAGATAGTGATCAATGATTTACCAATTACACAAACTAATCACACATAATCCATGATCCATGTGAGAAATAGGAGTAGCATGAAAAGTTGATCGATAAATCACTTCATTCTCATAACACACAACTTCTTTCACAATGAACCCCATATTTAATGATATATAACCATTAATTGAAAATCTTTAGCATTATTATATTTAAATATCCCACTACTTTCATGCTCCATCTATTTTCATCCTCTGTCATGACCTAGATGTTTCCACCCCTTTTTCAATGTACCCAAAGGTCACTCCTTTGTGGATAAAACATCATAAATAACAAATATCGTCACATATGATAAAACACACAATAACTCGGGATATGGGGTCCCACATTCACGCTTTTATAGTGTTTATAGTTCATTAAATATTAAGAGCATATAGATTCCACTCAAATGACTTAATTGGTAAGTCCTTTATCATAATGTTCATAATCTTTAGTTTTCTAGGAACATACTCCAACATCACAAGACCATGGTCCAACAACTCCTTGATAATATGATATTAGTTTTCAATGTGATTTTTTCATGTGTTATGGAATGTTTTTTCCCTAATTTATATAACATGAATTATCATAATTAATTTCGATCGGAGACTCCATATAACAACCTTGTTCTTTAATACACACATAAACATGATTTATTACAAAAACGCTTCACTTGATACAACATGGAAGATCGAGAGGTCTCGTGTATTTTGGGATTAGGAACATTACATAACAACTTAAAACATTGAAACACATAGCCTTTATTGAAAACATCCTTTCCATGACCACTACATTCCCTCGTACTTAGCATTGCATTGGATAACCAGAGGACATGAATAAGAAAAGGGTGAGCTATAAAGCCCATTTAAGGAATAAAGTTGGAATACCATGAAGAATATAAAACATGTTATAAAATAGGCATATAAATGTAGAACAAGAGAAAAATTAACATGAAATCATGATAAATAATGATAATCACAACATGGAAATGTTACAACAACACATAACATGGAATTAGCATGAGCCAAGGCCCATTGCATATGGAGCATGAGTAATCCCTCATTTCACATGAATCACAAGTAAACCCTCATTGAACATGAATTATCATGAGTATACACTCATTGTACATGACATGTCATGATACTATACTTTACCCAATGCATTGGAGCCCTATCAGGGTGTACCCTCTTTAAACATTTCATTTCATGCATAAGTGTGCCACATGGATCATAAAACACGGATTCATTAAAACCCATCATTTATTCCATGATAATGAAATGTGGATTTCATACATGAAACTATATAATCATGAAGTATATGTGAATAAAGTAGAATACCCATGATATAGAAATGGGAATGGTATTCACTACACAATGACTTTGTCTGGGAAAAACATTGTGCAATTTCAGCAGCAAAACAGCGTGACATAAGAATTCATAAAAATGGTTGATAAGAGAGAAAGGGGTGTCTCATCATATATATATGAAACCAATATTAACGGGTCTATATAGATACATTTCTCAATAAGTGCAATGGAATTTTGATTCATAATACAAAATAATTTCTTGAATGTAAATGTGGAGAGAGAAATTTCATTATGGAATTTTGGCATGGTAACCGGTGTACATGAGAGGCATTTAATGAGAGATAAAGGGGTTTATAATAATTAAAATATATATAGGGTAGTATGGGGGAGGTAAGAAATCATACCCCAACATTTATAATTGAAAATAAAATGGCATAACAATATTAAGAAAATAGGATATAAAAGAGAAAGGTTGGAATCCATTACTTGGATGTGTGATCCCAAACACTTGGGAGAGGCTTGAGAGAGGATTATTGGGATATTAGAGCACCTTGGGAGGATTATAGAGAGATGAGGGAAGAGGTTGGACAAACTCCAATGTATTTGAGTGAATAAAAAGCAGGAGCTTGGGTGGATTTATATAGGAAAGGAGAAAGAATTGTTTATTATTTAGGTTTGGGACACCTCACATTAAAATAATCTAAACCACAAACCAGCCCATTGTTTTTGCCAATGGTTTTTTCAAAAGGGGAGTATAAAGAATTATTTTATAAGTAAAATGGATTGACTTCTTAAAATAATAGGGTTTCTTATGTGGAGGTGATTCACACTCTCAAGAAAAGCAATTTAAAAAGACAAAATGTTTTATAAGTCTTTAAAGGTCCAGTAAAGCTCTATAACATAAACCAAACAAACCCACAATTATATTATTCTAATGGTATAACATATATTGGCCGGAAATAATGTTTATATTATTTTATTACATCATTATTGGTTCATTAGGATGTCATAAAACACATTATATATTTAAATAGTATTTAATTTTTACCCAAAAAATTCAACTCTCTCAGAAAATTATGAAAATTTCACCATTGGATAATTTTTATTTACTGATTCCAAAAAGAATATTCATTTTATCTAAATAATTTTGAAAATATGTAAATTTTCACTTTTAAAATAAAAACATACATTTTTAAAAAAATTCATAGGTTTGGACAAAAACGACTTTCATACCTTAATAAAAATTACAATTTAATTCATAAAATTATATGATAATTTAAATTTAATTAAAATTAATTTCATATTAATAATATTATATTATTAAAATATTTTTAATTCAAAAATCCATTAATTCATCAAAATAGATTTCTTAGTTGAATATTATCTAAAAATCCAATTTGTGCTCTAAAAAATATTTACAAAGTTACAATAATAAAAAGAATGTATATTCTCTATACAAAAAAATGTATATAATCATAGTACTAGGGTCTTGTTACATAACCCCATAAAATTCCAGCATAATACATTTGGGTAAGTTGTGCGATGTTGACCATCTCTTGGGGTGTCTCAGGTAACATTGCTCGAGTGGTAATCTCTATCAACTTCTACTTCTCTCGTATATGTTTCCGCTCAAGCTTAACGTATTCAAGCTCTGCTTAGGATTGGTCAAGAAAGATGCCCAATGTCGCCACCTACATTATGAGCTCCAACAAATGGGAATCATACGGTGCAATCCTAAAGGATGAGGCTATCACTTCCTTTGTTTGAGTAAATTGGATTTGTTAAAGCATATATTTATACCAATCATGTGATCACAGTTCAATATCTATATTAGCAACAGTCACAATTATAAATAGTATTTTAAAATCCAAAAAAATAAAACCAAAGAAGTTCATATTTTTTACATAACCTTTAGAATACATTTTAATAGTCCAAGAAGAATTTTCCTTAATGAATTTTTGGGTCGTTACAATCTTCCCCCCTTAAGAAATTTTCCATCAAAAGTTCCTTTTCCCAAACAAAAATACATGTGGGAAACTATGCTTCATTACTTACACTGATTCTCAGGTCACTTCTTCAAACTTCTGGTTTCTCCACAACACCTTAATGAGGGGCATTGTATTATTTCACATAACTATTTCTCTACGATCTAAGATCTTCAATGGTTACTACTCGTAAGAAATATCATCCCTTAACTGTACTAACTCTGAAGAGAGTACATGTGAAGGGTCAGGTATGTACTTCCTTAAGAGGGATACATTAAATACATCATGTGATTTTTCCATGGTAGGTGGAAGTTCTAGTCGATTGGACATAGCCCTCACAAGATCAAAAATCTTTAAGGGGTTGATTTACCTAGGACTTAACTTCCCTTTATTTCCAAACCTCATGAACATATTCCATAGAGATATTTGAAGAAATACCAGGTCTTCAACTTTAAACTCAAGGTCTTATTGATGATTATCTGCATAACTCTTCTATCGACTCTGGCTGCCTTGATATGATGTTGAATGGTTTTCACCTTCTCTACCATTAATTTTACCATTTCTAGTCCTAAGATCTTATGATCAACAACTTTATCCAAACATGCCAATGTTCTACACCTCATCATATACATGTCATTATAAGGTGCCATCCGAATGCTTGAGTGGAAACTGTTACTATAGGAGAATTCAACTAGAGGTAGATGTTGATCTCATCCTCTTTTAAATTCTATTGAATATGATCTTAACAGATCTTCCAGTGTCTAAATAGTTCGCTTAGATTGGCCATTAGTTTGAGAATTATAGGTCATACTGAAGTTCAGTCCAGTATCAAGTGCATGTTGAAGACTCTACCAACACATAGAGGTGAATCTTGGATCTCGATCGGATACAATAGATAGTGGTACTCCATTAATCCCTACCACTTCTCTGATATATATTTGTGCCATTTGATCCAATGATAAATCCTCCCAAATCGCAATAAAGTGTGTAGACTTTGTAAGATTATCCACAATAACCCAGATTGCATTGTTGCCTTTGGATGTCTTCTGATGTCCGACAATTAAGTCCATTGTGATGTTCTCCCATTTTCATGATGGTATGGACAATGGCTACATCATCCCCTTAGACTTCTGCCTCTTTTCGTTTACTTGCCGACACACTGGTCACTTTGATGTATACTCAACGATTTCCTTCATCATATTATCCCACCATTAATTCTCTTAGATATCTCAATACAAATTTGTGTTTCCTATGTGAATAGAAAAATTTGAACTATTTGAATCATCAAAAGGTTCCTTCCTCAGCACCGTACATGATGTAACACATAGTCTTTTTAAAAATCTCACAATTCCTTCTTCATTAACATTGAACGCTGAGGATTTCCCTTTCCTGGTAGCTTCCACTTTCTTCTGAATTCTGACATCATCATTTTGTGCATCCTTTAACCTTTCCAAAAGGGATGGTTGAGAAATAAATTTTGAAATTATTGAAGATGTTTCCTTATTTATGATTAAAATGTCCATCTTTATCAAATATAAGAAGATTTGATCCCTTTCAATTCTAATCAATGATAGAATCACTGGGTCCTTTCTACTTATTGAAGCTCCCACCTTGTTCGCTTTCCCAGGGAGGTAATGGATTGAGAAGTCATATTCTTTTATCAACTATAACCATCTTCCATGGCGGATGCTCAACTCTTTTTGTGTCAATATATACTTGAGGATTTTGAGGTCCGTATATAGTTCACACTTCTCTTCAAAGAGATAATGCCACCAAATTTTTAATGAAAAGATCCCCACATCCAACACCAGATCTTGTGTTGGATAATTATACTCATGAACTTTCAATTACCTTGAATCATAGGAAATGAATTTGTCATTTTTCATCAACACAGATCCCATACCCTTCATCAAAGCATCAATATATAACACAAAAAAGTAATCCACTTGTGGTTGATGTGATAATGGGCACAATGATAATCCTATTTTTCAACTCCTGGATTATTTCTTCGCATTCATCACTCCAATAAAACATTACTCCCTTCTGGGTTTTCTTGGTAAGACGGTTGGACAATCATGAGAAATTTCTCACAAATAGTTAATAATATCTAGATAACACCAAGAATCTATGGATATCCATTATTAATGTTGGACTCGGTCATCCCTCTATTGAAGTTGTCTTGGAGGGATCCACAGATATCTCATTGCTTGGGATGATACAGTGCAAGAATGAGACCTCCTTCAAACAGAACTCACACTTACTATAATTTTCATAAATCTTTTCCTTTCTCAAGGTCTCAATAATAATTATTAGATGCTCCTCCTAATCCTCATTGGTTTTGGAGTATATTAGAATATCATCTATAAATACTACCACAAATCTGTTGAGGTAATTTATAAATACTCTATTTATCATGTCCATGGAGATTTCTAGAGCATTAGTGTGTCCAAAAAGTATTACTATTAATTCATAGTGCCCGTAACTTATTCGAAAAGCAGTGTTCGAGATATCCTCCTTCTTCACCCTTACATGATAATATCGCGACTGCAAATCCATCTTGGAAGAAGTATTATGATCTACACAGTTGATCGAACAAGTCATCAATTTATGGGAGATGATACTTGTTCTTTATCATGATTTTTTTTAGCTCATGATAATTGACGAAGATGTGCATTGGTCGATCCTTATTCTTGATAAAGATGACCGGTGCACCCCATCGTTAAGCACATGGGAGTATAAACCCTTTATCTTGATTTTGTTAAAGCTATTTTATCAGTTCATCAATCTCTACAAAAACCATTCTATACAGAGTTTTGGATATTGTTAATGCTATAGGTATAAGATTAATTTAGAATTCAACATCTATTCTAAGAGAAAGACCAAGAAATTCCTCGGGAAACACTTCAGCGAATTCCCTCATAATAGGAATGTCTTCAAGGATGATGGACTCTTTAGACTCAATCATCTGATATAGATATTGGTTCTCATAGGGAAATAATATTTATGTTTGAGATGATATCGCTAAAGAAGATTCATTTCCTCTTGCACTTGTATAGAATCATTAGTCGATTCTCCACATGGGGAGTGATTTCCCTCTCACAGCAATTTATGTTGGCTCTATATAGGGAAATCCATTCCATGTTAATAAATGCTTCAAATTCCACCAGGGGGAGTATGATGAGGTTCGTTGGGTTGTTCAATCCACCTATTATGACAGGGGAGGATTTATATTCATGGGATGCAATGATTATTCCATTTTCCATACTCATTGAAATATTTATGTCCATGACTTTTATTGGTGCTAAGATTGACCTACAAAAATTTTGGGATATAAAAGAATGCGTACAACTATAGGAAATAACCCTACCTTTCACTTTTTGATTCTAGTTCTACTCTATCAGATATATACATATGTATGAGTATCTTAAAGTATTAACACATAAAGGGGAATCCAAGGAAAAAAATAGATGACTTATAAATTGCTTTTATTTCCTAAAATTATGAATCTATAGGCTTCAATATATGTTATCCAAGATCTAATTTATAACATATATTCTTAGGGGATTTTATTTAATTCCCTTAATAATGGTTCATTCTATGCTTGTGAATTTACCAATGCATATACAATGGGAGTGTCATAACCAAGAGTGAAACAAGGCATGTTGTCATATACCAGGATACCCCAGGTCAAACCCGAAACTCCTTGTTGGGGTTTTCACACCTACGTACATATGTGCCAGAGCCGCCTCTACCTGCTCGTATCCTAAGAGGGATGTATTTGTTTGATAAACCGCTTAGTCAATTCCCACCAAAACATAGGTATTTTTTATAATACTTAGTCATGTCTCTAATGCTTCACTATGGTTTTTTAATCCCAATCCGAAAATTAAATAAACCTTCCTCTGATACCAACTATAACAATAATGTTTTTATTACACACGTAAACATGTTTTATTACATAAACTCTTCACTTTATAAAACATGGAAGATCGAAAGGCCTAGTGTCTTTGGGGATTATAAACATTACATAACAACTTAAAACATTGAAACACAACATATTTATTGAAAACATCTTTTACATAACCACTACATTCCCTCGTACTTAGCATTCCTTGGGATAACCTGAGGACATGCATAAGAAAAGGGTGAGATATAAATCCCAGTAAGGGAATAAACATGGAATAACATGAGGAATAAAATACATGTTAGACAATAGGCATATCAATGTATCACAAGAGAAACATGAACATGAAGGCATGATAAAGCATCATAATCATAACATGGAAATGTGGAAACAACACTTAACATGGAATTAGCATGAGCCATGTCCCATTGCACATAGAGAATGAGTAGTCCCTCATTGAACATGTAGCATGATTAAACCCTCATTTTACTTGAATTATAACGAGTCAACACTAATTTCACATGATGTATCATGATATTATACTTTACCCAATTCATTGGAGCACAATCTGGGTGCACCCTCTTTAAACATTTCATTTCATGCATAGGTGTGGAAAATGGATCATAAAACATTGATTCATTAAAAATCATCATTTCTTACAATATAAAGGAATGTGGAATTCATACATGAAACTCTATAATCAATAATTAAATGTTCATAAAGGTGAATACCCTTGATAGTGTAATGATCATGGTATTCACTACACAATGACTTTGGCTTAGAAAAACAATGGGCAATTTCGGTAGCATAACGACCAGACATAAAAATTCATAAAAATGGTTGATGAGAGATAAAGGGGTGTATCATTATATATATATGAAATGTGTAGTAATGTTTTTTTATAGATACATTTCCCAATAAGTGTAATGTAATTTCGATTTATAATACAAATGAATCGCTTGAATGTAAATGTGGAGAGAGAAATTCCTTATGGAATTTCAGCACGGTAACCGGTGTATATGGGAGGCATTTAATGAGAGTGAAAGGGGTATCTCATCATTAAAACATAAAAAAGGTAGTATAGTAGAGGTGAGAAATCATACCCCAACATTTATAATTGAAAATATAAGGGCAAAACAATATTAATAAACTAGGATAAAAAAGTGAAAGGTAATAATCCCTTACTTGGATGTGTGATCTCAAAAACATGGGAGAGGCTTGAGAGAAGATTATTGGGAGATAAGGGCTCCTTGGGAGGATTATAGAGAGAGGAGGGAATATCATGGACAAACTCCAAAGGATGTGAATGATGAAAAAGAAGAATCTTGGGTGGGTTTATATAGGAAATGAGAAGGAATTATTTATTATTTCGGTTTGGGACACCTCATATTAAACTAATCAAAACCACATACCAAAACATGGTTTTTGAGCATGTTTTTTTCAAAAGGGGAGTGGAAAAAATATTTTTTAAGTCCAATGTCATATCATCTTAAAATAATATGTTTGCTTATGTGAAGCTGAGTCACACTCTCAAGGAAAACAATTTCAAAATACAAAATGTTTTATAAGTTTTGAAAGGTCCACTAAAGCATTGTAAAATAAATAAAACAAACCAAAAATCACATTATTTTACTGGTAAAACTTATATTTGCCGAAACTAATTTTCATAGTATTTTATTACATCACTATTGGGTCGTTATGATGTCATAAAAACATTATATATTTAAACAGTATTTAATTTTTACCCAAAAATTCAATTGTCTCAGAAAAATATGAAAAATTCACCATTGGATAATCATGATGTCCTGATTTCAAAAATAATATTAATTTTATCAAAATAATTTTCTAAAATGTGAATTTTCTCTTTTAAAATAAAATCTGACATTTATAAAAAAATCATGGGTTTGGACAAAAATAGCTTTCAAACATTAATAAAAATTATAATTGAATTTATAAAATTATAAAATAATTTATATTTAATAAAAATTAATTTAATAATAATAATAAAATATTATAAAAATATTATTTAATTCAAAAATCCATTAACTCATCAAAATAGATTTCTTAGTTGAATATTAACTAAAAATACTATTTGTGCTTTAAAACTGTTTACAATGTAACTACAACAAAAAGAATGTATATTCTATAAACAATAATAATGTAAATAATCTTAGTACTAGGGTCTTGTTACATAACCCATTAAAATACTCCCATAAGTCCTTAGGTTAAGGTGCACTATGGTGATAGACTCTTTCGGTTTCTCAGATAACATTGCTCGAGTAGTAATCTCTTTCAACTTTCACTTCTCTCATAGGCGGTTCTGCTCGAACTTAACGTATTCATGATCTGCTTGGGATTGGTCAAGAGTGAAGCCTAATGAAAATACCTCCTTTCATAGCTCCGAAAAATGGGATTCCTATGGAGAAATTCTATTGGATGAGGCCATTTCTTCCTTAGTCTGAGTAAATTGGATTTTTTAAAGCCCTATATTTATACTAATCATGTGATCACAGTTAAACAACTATATTAGAAATAGTCACAATTCTTAATGGTATTTTAAATTCCATAATAATAAAACCAAAGAAGTTCATATGTTTTACACAACCATTATAAGACATTTAAATAGACCAAGAGTAATTTTCATTAATGAATTTTTTGGTCGTTACACTCCACTTCATCTCTCATATATTAAAGTTGTTTCTTCGTCCATAATAACTATGTTCAGGCTTGAGTAGCTAGAATATATTCAGATTATGTTGTGGTAAATGAAATATAATCCAATGTCTTACTTATCCAAGAAATACAAAACCCACTAAGATAAAATTAACTATATGAAATTTATTTCTATCATCTGCTGAACCAGACAAATATGCTCTTGTATAGCCCAATAACTCTTGCTGAAATTTTTCATTATATAGAAAACTGTAATCAACCATGCCTATGATATATTGAATTATTATTTTTAATATAAGTAATTTTATTTATTTGTTATTTCTTTGATACCATGCTTCTTGACTTGTGGAAAAACAATATTGGGTCATTTTACAATTAAGTACAATAAACTTCCAATAATCAGGATGTATTCTGGTACATTAACCATTATATGATTATCATATCATGATAGTATCATATAGGTATCCACCATAGTTGACATATATTTGTAATTATCCATTTCAAATACTTCCATATCCTCCATGGAATATTTTTATTGAGAAATAAATGTTCTATTCCTTCCTTGTATCCCCTATAAGCAAAGAAAAAAAGCTCATTTTAGTAATCCTTGGTATTTTAAACTCATTTTTCATTAAGTCTGTATAATTTTTACACTATGCTTCATCTGATCCACCAAATATTATGTCATTTATGTAAAATATAACCATCATCCTTTTGCTACTATCAATTTTGACCTACATATTTTAATCAAGTAGACCATTTTGAGATTTACAAAAAAAATGATAGAGCCTTGAATACCACACTCTTGGTGCTTTCTTCAACACATATAGTGTCTCCCTAAAATAAAAAGATTTTTTTCATATTGGTGAATGAAACCCATGTTATTTTATTAATATAAACATATTCTTCCAAAAACACATTAAAAACGATGAATTGGCATCTTTCTGGATAGACTTAAATTTTCTTTTCATTGTTTTGGCCAAGAATTGGTGAATAGTATAAAGTCCTATAACAAGTGAAAATGCCTTATTAATACTGATTCCCTCGACATGGGAGTATCCCTTATATACTTATTATAATTTTTCATGAATTTCCAATCCGTATTCATTTAGTTTGTTCCAAAAGACCCATTTGGTATCAATGAAATTCTTATCTTCCAACATCAAGACAATATCCCATGTCTAATTATACTCAATTTGTTTAGTCTCTTCATTCAAAGCCTAAAATCAATTCTCATATCCAACTACTTCCTAAAAAATTAGGCTCAACGTGATATGAGAAATATGATGTTATAAAGAATTCATTATCCATGATTTAACAGGTGTAGCCTCATCACTGATGATATTTTTCTTGTCAATTTCAACTCTAATCTTATTATTATGTATAGATATATATTTGAACCCCTAATTATCATCATTAATATCTTATTCTAAATTACAATGTTAAATTTATACTATCCTAGAGTTATTTATCTTTTCATCATAGTCATGAGGGAACTGTTCACTGTGATGTTGAACATTATGTTCATTCCCTACTATAGTGACACCGTGGATTTAAACTGCTTTTCATAACCTCTTATTAAAGAATTTATAATATTTTCTTTTTCTTGAATATCCAAAAAATATATCACATCTATATTAAATTATTATTTCAAGTTTTCTCCTTTTTTTAGAATAAAACACTTACTTAGAAGGATTCAAGAGTATTTAAATGTTGTCTTCTTTCCATACCATAGCTTGTACAATGGTTTTTCTTCTTTTGGACACATAAAATCCCTATTCAATATATATAACAATGTTAAATGTTCGTCCTTCTAGAAGTTCTCTTATATGAAATTTTCAATAATGTTGTTCTAGCCATGTTGTTTATGAATTGATATATCCTCTCAACCACTACATTTTATTAGGATCTCTCACTAGTAATACTTGATTCCTTGTCCCATGCTTCTCAATATAATACTACCCATGGATATTTGTGAATTATATAAAATTATTTGTATGAATCATTAGAATATTCTGTCTAATAAACCTTTCATATTACCTATAATTTTGTTTTATGAAAATTAACACATTAGACTTGTGGGAAATGAAAAAGACCGATACCATCCTTCTAAAATCGTCAATGAAAAGAACATAGTTCCTCTTTATACCAATGGATCTTGGTGAGATTGGTACACATACAACTGCAAACACCAATTCAAGCACTCTAGCTAACTTTTATTACTTTTCATAGTGTGGATATCTAATAATACCCCATTGTTGTCAAGAATCACATATTTGAGTACGGTCACATATTGATTGGGGGATCTCGAGCTCCACCACTTTTGACCAAATATCCCATGGATGGTTTGTATAGATAGATCAACCATTTATGGAACAATCTATTTTATTATTACCTAAACAGAAATAATATATATTCTTCTCCACTCAGAAGGTATAGATTACACTTCTTAGACATTCACTATAAAACAACATTACCATTTTCCCTTGATGATACACAACATCCTAAAAAGGCTTATAGCAAGACCCGAGTCAGAAAATTGAGTAAAACTTAGCATGTTTTGATGGAGACCTTTCATAACTAAGACATTATCATGTCTCATATATTTCCCCCATATTTGGATTTTCTCAAGCCAACAATCTTCAGTCCTTCCCCATCTCCAAATTTTAAAACACATTCCTTGTCATACATGATTTATGTAACAAGATCATTATTTCTTGTCATATAGGATTTGTATACACTATAAATGATACATACACCAACACAATCTGATGCTTTAATTATAATATCTAAAACCACAACCTACTTAGTTATTTTATTTTTGATCCATTTCATTGATTCCATAACTTGATATTATTTATCTTTCTCAGAGTATGATAGACCAACTTCATATTTTATAGGTTCAAATTGATTTTCCATTTTTATATCATTGAATTATTCTTTTAGATTATTATTATGACCACATTCAGTCGACTTTAGCACATTCCTCTTCATTGTGGATGAGAAATATCTATCCATGTGTTCAAATCCTCTACACCAAAAATAGTGACCTTCGAAATCCTTCCCATAATATTGAACTCTATTTGACCTTAATTGTATTCTTTGTTCCCTTTAGTTCCTTTTAAGGATGAAAAATATATTTTTAAAATGTAATATCTTTCCACAATAATAACACATGATACATGGAGTATTCTTTAACATTATTATAGGAACTTTTGTCCTTGGTTTTTGGAATTATTTGATATTTATTTATACCCAAATAATTTTTCATCATTTGTGTGGGCACATGCATTATATTATCAGTCATCATAGATTTATTTTGGAGATCATGCCCCATACCAGCCTAATCAATTGTATATTATTTTTTATTATGTCTTGTTGAATTTTTATACTCCACTTACATCTTTTCTATCTCCTGAGTGATCTTATTTCCTTACATCATATAGGGAGCAAAGAGTCTCTCCTGATCGTCTAATATTCTTTATAAGTTTATAACATCCTCATCATGTTTTTTTTGATATATTTGATTTGATCTTTCCCAATGTAATTCAAACCATCAATAACCCTTCTCCTTTCATTAGATTTTATCATGTAATCGGTGACTATTTTTGAGTTCTCTATAATTGAGGAATTAGAATTTTCAATTTATTACTTTAGCTCAGACTTATCTTCTTTCATACACTATATATAAATTTTGTAATCATGAACCACATCATTTGATTTCTTTTATTTTGGATCTCCAAACATATACCTTCTCAAGAGTGGCTTCTAATTCAGTCAAAGATCATCTCTTACTTTGAATTATTATTCATCATTGTCACTTTATTCTCTTTTCTAGGAGCTACCCACAACTACCACCATATCATTTTCTCCATTATCCTTTCATTTCTTCATCACTTCAACCTCATATTCTTTTGAACTATAATTTTATTATGAAATAATATTCTTATTTTTTAGAAAATTTCCCATAAAAATATTTTTACCACTCACATAGGATGGATACTTATTCATGGGAATTGAAAATTCATCCTCATCATCATCATGAAACTTATTGGGGCACCTTGGTATAATATATCAAACATTTCGACATTGAAATCATGAAAGCGGAAGTTTACCTTTGAACTTTATATGTTCTATTTGATGATTTGAGGAAACGAATGACAGGACGTCATCCATATTCTCTTTTTCCTGGCCATCATAAAAAATTGTCTTCTTCATAGCCTTGAATATGAACTATTTTTAATTCCCCTTTTCCATAGACTGAGTATCATCATTTCTCATCCTATATGTGGAATCAGTAATGTATAGGATATACATTGCTAAATCCATTGGATTTTTATATTCTAGTATACTGGATTTGAAATTGAACTAAGGTGGAATCCTTCTCAATATGTGCTTTTCGATATTTCTATCTTCAATAATTTCTCTGAGACCACGCATGTATCCAACAAAAAAATTCGAACTGTCAAATACTGTATCTATATACTCACTAGAGTTCATTCCAAGGTCCTCATTTTTGTTCTATATATCATATGATTTTTCTTCTCTGAGTTTTGAATCGCCATAATTGATATTTTACAGTTTTCCCAAATGGAATAAATTTACATACATGACATCCCTTTGTGTATATTGACTTGGAAAATGTGCCCCCAAATGCATTGATTATTATTCTATCAGCATCCAATTCCCTTTATCTATATTCTAATAAACCACCACTTTCTATACAAGATAAAATATCATGCATTGTTTTTGTAAATACAACCATACCTAATGACCATATTTATTCCTACATAATATTCTTCCATAATTTTTTTTTTCATATAATATCAAAATGTATTTATGATTATCAACCTCCATTGAAACCCTTAAGAGAGAAACACCGATTTTAATCTTTTTGTCAGATACCAATTTTTAACCAAGCTGGGTCAAATACCCTGAGATAGGGGGGGGTGAATTAGGGTTTGGTATATTAAAATTTCTATACATTCAGATATTTTTTTTCCTCGTTAAGCAAAACAATCTTCTATTCCTTTGTCGTAGCAATGTATGACCATAAATAAAGAATGAATGAGACACAAAAATTTCACATGGTTCACCCACAATGGGATACATCCAAGGAGCATACAAATAATTTTTTTATAAACTAAATTCTCCAAAGCATAGTGCTATTAAAAAAATTTGGAGTGGTCTCACTCTCACTCATGGTTTACAACCATTCGCAATCCTAATGATCACTTCTCTCAAAACTGATATATGCTCACTTCTCCTTCATAATAATATTCCATTGATTTGAAACACCTTAGAAATATTTCACACATGAGTTTTCCATAAATCTCAATTTTCACCTGATATATGAAGTACACATGACTGCATATAACTCACCATTTGGTGAGACCTTTCACAAACTGTCTTTTCTCCTTCACAAACTACCTTAATCCTTTCATGAAAATCATTTCCACTAGGTCATTTTTCATTAAAAACATTAGTTCCCTCCAAAACACCTTTCATCTACTGATATTTCTTTGCATAAATCCCTCTCTGTATGATAAATATTTTCAAACATCTTCCCCTTTTCATAATATTATTCCTTGTAAATACCTTTTGTAAACTTCTTTCAAGCTTAGTTGAATTAACTGAGTGATAATACTCTATAATGTAATTTAATTCTTTTAAACATGTGATTAAGGGTCCTTTAAAAAGGAAATGGAATCTAAAAAAACTTCTAATAAAAAATTCATAGAACTCCATTTTATATTGTATATCACCACGTATTACACTTTCTATGCAGTTCGCAAAACACATTATTCTTATATGTTAGCTGCTTTCATTCAAAAAGATACCCTTTGTAGTAACCGTTAAATCAAATCATTTTACAATACCCAAAAAACCATTTTTTATGGACTTTAATACAATTCCATCAACCTTTAATGACACCCCTTATCTTATGTTCTTATAGTGCAGCTACTAAGTAAAAATCTGAACTTTGCTTTGTGGTTCTGGAAACTCCCTATGTGATTCACATAACACTGATTCTCTGTATAAATATAAACATTACTTTCTATTTCTAAAAACTCCCTATGTGATTTATATAGTGATCCATTTTATTTTTAAATACTTTAGGTTCTATGAGTTTCACCCATTTCATATGATGTAATCCTTCATTCTCCATAAAAAGTCCTAATTCTGTGGCCTAAAAATATGGAAAACACTAGGAAATGGAACCACCTTGTATATGTAATTTTCTATATCACTTCTATAGAATCTGTTATCTTAGATATTTTTCAAAATATATTTTTAATAATATTTCCCAAACTCCAAAACTAATCTTGGAAACCTTCTTTTTCAAAAAACACAATCAACAAAAAAAACACTACAAAGTTACTTTCAGGGGTTTTACCACAACATAGTTACTTAATTAGGGTTGATACGTGAAACACGTAGAGAACTTGATATTGATTTAGTGGATGTTCCATGTGATAAAATACCACCTCATTATAATCAAAAAAAATTGAGGAACTAATATATATAAGGTTCAATATTAACTTATTTCCAAATCTCATACCATTCTTCCAGGTAGATATTCACAAGAATACATTTTCCCCAACATTAAACTCTAGATCTCACTAAAAAAATTTATCATAATTTTTTTCGGAATATAAGTTTCCTATACATGTTTTTGAAGGGTTCTAAACATTATATAAATTTCCTTGGCTAGATCATGTCATGATATATTTATTTTTCCAAATTATACACAACACATTTGAGTTAATCACTTCCTTACATTGTGGGATTTATAAAGATCCATATGAATTCTCGGTAGTGATCCATTTTATTTCACATTATTGTCCATATCATGGATGGATGGTTGATCCTTTTAAGATAAGTATTTTTTATGTACACTTTTGTAAATATTTCAAGACTTGTCTTCCTCAAATCCATAAATTTTGGATCTAATTTAATCATCATCATGGAAAATCTAACATGGTCTTTGTGACTCAGATCATATACCACATTGTTCACCTTCCCAGGGTGGTAATGTATTTAGATATCATAACCATTTATGAACTCAAACTATCATATCTATATTATATTCAAATCATTATATATAAATATATACTTCATAATTTTTTAATCAGTATATATATCACACCATTCACCATATAGAAAATGTATCCAAATCATTAAGGAAACAATTACCACTACTCACTCTAAATAAAAAGTGGGGAAATTTTTCTGATGAATTTTCAATTTTATATCATAAAAATCTATCACCATATCATTATACATGTGGACATATCCATGATATTCTCTTATGAATCACTATTTATCATAAACCCTTATTCACTACATGGTAGTGTATGCACTGGTGCATAGACCAAACTTCTTTTTGGTTCTTTGAAATACTCCTCACATTCTATTTTCTACAAGAATTTTTTGCTCTTTTGAGTCGTCTTGGTAAGTGGATTAGATAGTCATGAGAAGTATATCACAAAGCATCGATATTATCCATACGACCAAATAAAACTATAAATATCAATTACTATGGTTTATCTGGGTCATTGATTAATAATGTCTTCCGTTGAGGGATCAATTGATAGACACTAAAATGAAATTATATGACCTAAAAGGAGGCTTTTTAGGAAAAAATCAGACTTAGTAAATTTTGAATTTAACTTATCCTTCTCTAGGGTCATTAAAAAATTATTAAATGTTATTTAATCTATTCCTTTCTATTCTAATATAGAAGAATATAATCTATAAAGACTTCTAAAAACTAATCAGGGTAATCTAAAAATACTCTATTAATTAAATCCATGATGATGACAATATCATTGGTGGAAATACCCTAATCCCAGTTGCCTGAATCTAGTGCCCTACTTTATTACATTGGAATTATTACAATGAATTTTTATCCTGAAAGATTAAATAGTTTAGTAGTTTTGGATAACTAGATACAAATATAAAATTTACATTACAACATAAAAGGAAATAAAATATAGTAATTACATTCGATTCATCCATAACTCCTAGTTTATTACCTACAATCCATTCATAATATTCATCTTCACATCCTTTGAAAAAATGAAACAAAAGAAAGGAGTGAGATCAGATTCTCAGTAAGGGTAAGTAATAATTAAAATTATCATAAACATAAACCTTTAGCATGGTGAATAAATAAAACAACATTCCTAGGCATGAGAATAAAATCATCATCCTTGTTTATTTTTTATTCAAGGAAAATAAGTACAAAGAGAGTGGGTCGTAGGCCCGAAGGAGGTCTAAAGTAATGAAGGCCAAGGGAATCCCATGTGCTAAAATTGACCCCCTCCACATTAAATTTTAAAATTTTAGAGAATGAACCTTAGTCATGGATATTATACTAGTAAAATATGACTTTGTATATCAATTAATAACATCATAATGAGGTAATGCAAAATTCATTACATCATAAACATATCTTCAAGGCCTCAGCAAAGACCTCTAAAAATACTGGGGTAAGGCCTCGACCAAAACACAATTATATTTTGTCTCATGATAAATACTAATGCATATATGGGTTATATTGGTCTCCACTTATCACTTTATAAGTCCACCTAATTCCTCATATAAATGGGGATAAACATAAATGACATGAACATATGAATTTTAAATAACTTTCCCCAACCTGTAATCATAATCATTATACAATCTGAGTAGCAATATGAACGGTATCAAGCTAGCACATCCATAGGCAAAATGATCATAAACCATATAATGACATATGATATATGAAAATATTAAGCTATAAATCTCAATAAAACCTAAATTTAAATAGAGGTGTGTTGACAATCTATTCCATCACAGCATCCAAATATTGATTAAGGGGAATTCCTCGAGCAAAGAAGAAGGAAGATTCACCAAATATTGCAAAGGAATTAAGGAGCACAAGTATATCTGCGTTCCAACCTTGTGCGCACAAGTCAATTATGCGCCAGATATGAGGTGCGCAAGTCACTTCTGTACCCTATTTGAAATTTCTCCCAAACCACAGGTGGCCTATAAATACCCCATGTGGGCCCCCCATTTCGAAGATGAAAAATCCAAAAAACTCAGATTCAAGCTCTGGTCACCCAAGTCTTTATCTGAGATCTTCTGAACACTTGTAAGGTAATTTCTTACCTAGAATGAAAGATCTAAAGATGATTAATAAGGCCTATGTGTTAGAACACATCAACACTTGTGCGCCGAAGTGTCTACCCTTAAGGGAAATGGAAACACTTACGTGCCACCTTTCCCTCTCAAGGGAACTTGTGCGCCGCCCTTCTGAAATCATCTAGGAAAAACAATAAGGGCTTGAGCCAAGTCTCACCCAAGTATTACCCTACAGATTCTCTATCACCCAAGTGAACTCATGTCGTGCAAGTATACTTGCACGAACAATACTTGTGCGCCCAAACAGGACTTGTACGCCTGCCTCTTTTTGGATGCCCCTCCTGCTTATTCACCTCTTTTCATCAAATCCACCTTTCCTCTTCAAGATATAGCCTTCAAAACCCTCTTCAAATCCACTTATGGCATTGTTTCTATGTTGGATTCCTTATTTGAAAAGAGTTATGTGGAATATCTCCCAAAACCTTGTGATTTATATAACTTTATATCACTACGGTTAGAGGGTCCCTTCATTCAACCTCATCCCTTAAGATGAGAAAATCATTGATCTGGGCATCCTTATTAGGAGTAATCCCTAATCATTATTCCCCTTAACCTTGGGCTTCTTTCTTAGGAGTATGCCCCAATCATAAGTTAAAGTCCCCCTTAATCTGGTCATCCTCCTTAAGAGTAAGCCCCAAATTAAGAATCTAAATCTCGATATAGCACATATACCTTTATGGACCATGTTAATGGGAATCCTCTTTATGAGTAACCCCCATGTCCCCCCCCCCTAAATTTGGAATTATCCTTAAGAGTAAGCCACAAGTTAGAGTATCCAAATATCCATAAATCACGAATATTTATATGGACCTTGTTCCTAGGCTTCTTTCCGAAAGTAAATCCTAGTCCTCATCTACTTGGACAGTCACACATACATAAGCCCCATATCATTTCTTGTGATCACATATTTTGTTGCAAAAAACGCCAGGTTTACTGATACCTCATGTTTCTAACACCGAGCATGACTCACGTGAGCTTAGAGTGTAAAAGTAACCATGACACATCTCTTTGGGTCGTTAATCATATGTAAGCCCCACACATCTTAATCGAACTATGTGGACTTTGATCTCTACCTTAAAAGTAGAGTACGTAGGAAGCCTTTCTAAGGTTAAAGCCCATCACCCATTAATTATCATCCATCCCATATGACGTTAAACTATATCTTAATTTCCGAACTACATGGGTTCTGATTCCTCTTTAATAAGGACATGTAGGTAGCCTATATATAGGTACAATCCCAACTCAAAAATAATCTCTATCCTTCTAAATGACAATAAACATCAAGTGACACACTGGGTGGCTTTAAAACCAGTATCGTCTTCATAATGACCAAGATATTTCTATATAATGTATTAAAGGATACCGTTGAATAATAATCTCCAATAAATATGGATGATTATCCATCGATGAAGAACCTCAAATACATATAAAAGATTCTCCAAATGTCATACATATCAATCATTTATTGCCAAATATAATAGAAAACTAATTTTCATGCTTTTTAAATTAATAAGGATTCATGAACATAAATTAAATCTATAAGAGAGTCCCGGAGTAGGTAATAATTTACCTCAAAAAAGGTATGATGAGCCTGACCACCCATCCCTTCGACCAATGCAACTTCTTAAGCTTCATTGGTCCACAACTAATGAAAACCTACCTTTAGAAAGTAGTTCCAAATGGATATAAAATCATTGGATGTATCCGGTTCTACGAATAAACCCATTAGAAACTGATTAGAATGTTTGAACCTTAAACAAACAAGGTCATCCCCATTTCATGAAGAAACAAAAAATGGTGAACCCGACATGAATCATGAACCATGTTAAAATGAGGTTTTACTTATTTTTTTGCCCCTATTAAACTCAATATGAGGGCCAATAGAGTAATCAATCACATATGTGTTCATCCAAATGATGTAGTCTGGACTTATCATGATTATGTCTACTATATCAAACAGGCACTCTTTTCCAAGATCTCTCTACAAAACAGAATGGATTCTTTAAAATTCACACCTATGAATGCTTTGGCCGCTACTCCTATTGGATCCTCGTCTGCTCTGAGGATGACATCACTTACTCAACATCTTCAATGCTGGGTCTCAAGTGCGTTGGTGAATGAATACCATCAACATGGTACCATCCCGACTCTGGAGGCTACTCAACAGGCCCTCCAAGTTAATAACTCACCCTGGTTGTCTGGACTGCGACGACCAATGATCAAAAGGCAGTCGGTGCCAACCACCATTTCCAACCATTTCAGGTCATTATCCCTAGAACTAAACAACCATTCCCTCCCATATTACAGTGAGGTGAATAAAGAGGTCACTCAAGGCCTCAGTTCAAGAAGATAGGAGTACTTCTCGAGGACTCCCATCAATAATCACCACCAGATTTTTTCAGTAGTTCACCCTCAACATAATGAGGGTATCACCTCTAGGGGTTTGGCTTAGTTCCCTCAGACCCAAGAATGAAAGACAAATCGTCAGAGGTGAAATTAGGCCAACAGGGAGGAGGTTATTACCTTTTCCCCCTCCGAAGAAGTCCATCAACCTAACTTGATGGAAAGAAATGAGCGGGCACACACACCGATCCGTTCTAATCCCACTTTCCAGCAGACTCGTCTGGCAGCAAGCCAACAATACTATCAGGAAATTATGATGGAGTACTATAGGCAGGCACATACACCTGTTTATAATTCATCACCAGTCAGCATGCTCATCTAACTGTATCCAAAGGATCTCACCAACCAAATGTGGTTTCCCCCTGTAAACAGGAACATACACCTGCTTACAATCACCAATTCTATCAGCAGTCTCATCTTCTAGTATTGAAGGAAATTCGTCAACAATACTTGATGAAGAATACACAGCAGGCACATACACCGGCCAATGTTCATCAAGCCTTCCAACAGTCTCGCTTGGTAGCACCTGGAGAAGTCAGTCAGAAAGCTCCGACGACAAATTTGGAGCAATCTCAACTCTCTACCCCTATGAATAAGTAATTTCAATATCTGATGATAGGAAAAGGAGAACAGGATCAGGAACATACACCTAATCCTGACACAGAATGGACGTATATTCCCGTTCCGATAGCTGAAGTCACCAAGCCCATTCTGAAAATGGTGAAAGAGCAAAAGAAAATCCCTACCCATATTCTGGATACTTGTCAGAATATTATAATAACTTTAGCAACATCATGGGAAAATAAACATAAATATGTCTCTATCAGTGAAGTGAATCATCAACATGTCACTCCTGAGCAGATACAGACCTTTTTTCCACTCTAGGAGTGTTTTGGGGCATACTCCCTCATATCATACGGACAATCAAGCTGGGCACATACACCCAATTTGAATGGAGATAATTAGCCTAACCTGAACATTTCTCCTGACCAGGCACATACACCTGCCCATAATAACCACTTTCGTCAACAAGTGCTTTTCAAAGTGAGTAAGAAGTCATCTAACAAAAAGACCTATCCAGCACAATTGAGAAATAAAGTGCCAATCTGCAATAAGGCCTTGCTCGATGCTGGAGTTCTTAACGCACTCAGACAATTTCCTATTGTAACTCAAGATTATACTCTCTCATTTCAAGATTTCGGAAGTAACAACAATAATTCTGAAGGTCTTCATCAGACATTTTTCATGAAGTCTTTCATTATGACAGTTTGGTCGATCTCGAAGTATTATCTTCAGATGAAATCCACAATAACCCTCTACGTGGCTAGAATACCAAGGAATAAGTGGTTTCATCTTTTGTTGTAACTCACCATGGTGGTCCTCCCAATGATGATGAATTTATCTATGAAAGTACTCTCCGCAGTAGTAATTCGCATTTCCTGGAAAATTCATTAATTGACAATGTAGTAACGATAAATACTTCTTATCTTGAGGCACTTGAAAATGCGAAGTCAGACATGTCTAATGCTTTACCGCTAGTGGGTGAAATACTTTCTCAATCAGAAGATAGCCCAGAGTGTAAGTCATTCTGCAAACCATGCCTGGGTCATTCATCTTCTAATTTGATAAATGAATTCTTTACCAATACTGTTGAATCTGATAAAGCGACAAAGAAGCACCAGATTTGGTCTAATTAGGTAGAAGAATATTCATCGAGTGAAAAGGAGGAAGTGCTGAATATGAGAAAACAACCGGCGAAAGGTGAAATACCAGTCATGTTTTGGCATTTGGCTAACTCTCAGTATGATATTTGAAAATCATTGATAGAAGATTTTATTCATGATATTCATCTCAACATCTGGAAAACTATTTTTCACTTAAAAGGGAAAATATTATCTTTGATGAATATGAAAATCATATCAAGATAATAGAAGGGTTACAACGCCACATTGATTTGGCGTCTCTCTCAGTTTCCCAACATCCAAAGGTTGAAAAGCAGTAGAGAGCCCTTCAGTGTTCATGCCTTGGCGCATTAAAAAGGTTGTGCCAGTTAATCACTAATTCCCCATCGGTATTCATATCAGGGGATGGGGTGTTCATGGATCAATGCATTTCACTGTACTCTCGAGTTAACAAAGCCCACCAAAAGTGGTCTCATGCAATGTTATTGCCCATGGCTGGCCACAGATACCTGGTTTTGCGTGTAATCAAATGATTTCTCAAGAACAGGCCTTAACTACTTCTTCTCAAAAAACAGGCATATAAAGAACAAGTTGTTGAATTACCCTTGCATCAAGAAAATAAGAATATCAAACAGGCTTCTTGTTTAGAGAATTCACATCATCGGGTAACAGAAGTGTCAAAAATAATCCAACGGTCATCTGAACCAGGTGATTTGAGCGGATGTAGGTTGATGCATTCGGCCAATTTTCAGAGTAAAGTCTGCAAAATCAGGAGTGATTTTAATAATGTCTCAGATATAGAAGCTCAAGAGCCACCTCAGCTTTCCAGACTGGGGACTCTTTTTAACCAATCCTCAGGATCAACAGATAGGATTCAAGGAGTTGAGAAGGAATAGTAGGAACAGCCCCAGTCCACCAAACTAGGGACCTTTTCAAATTCTCAATCTCTTCCTTAGTGAAAGCCTGTCTTCTCTCAATTAGGGAAGAAGCCACAAAAGGAACGCAGAGCCGGATTATCAAGAGATTCCCTCCAAATAATGGTTCATCACGAAGTTCTTGAGGGATCAACTAAACAAAAGGCAATGTCTCATAAAGGACACGAAAGAATACAGTATCACAGAAATGCCGACATAAGTGATGATATGCATTATGCATCGATAAATTTCCTCAATGCCATTTTCACTGATCCCCCAGAACATGAGGTTCACTCAAATGATTTGAATGAAGAAGTTCATATTCAAGAGACTGTACACATAGAAATAAATGAAGAAGGTGTGTGTACCAGAATATAGAGGGCTGCCCAGAGGTAAGATATTCCTTCGGGTAATGCTCTTCCATACTCCAGAAAGGCACATGCCAAGGAAAAGGGTAAAAGCCCGGTTACATCCCACCCTACATATGGAGAAGGCCAATCACTCTCATTAGAGGAAAGGTTTGCACATCAGGAATAAGAAATGAAGGAGTTAAGGAGGTTAAATACAGAACTACTTCATGGTATACTTCCTCCTAAGCATGATGGAGTGAGTCAGTCAAGGAAATTTGTTGAAGATACTAGGATGGATCTAGAATATCCTCTTTTACCCTTGCACCATCATAGGTCCAATCCTATGGGTCGTACGCGACAACAACAGGCAGTACTACCATCAGTGGCAGTCCCGGTCGCCACACCCATCCAAACTCAAGTTATTACACCTGCTCGGGTCCAATCTCAACCAAATTCTTCTCAAAAATTAATGAATAACATTGAGTCATTAAAACCTTAGTTAGAAGCTATGGAAAGAAAATATTTACAAGTTCAACCGGAAAAGAAAGATTACCCTAAATGGGTTGATGCAATTCCTCCCCCATCAAATTTTTTGAATACCACATGCCTAATTTTTAATGGTTCGGGAGATCCAGAACAACACTTAACACATTACATTTCTTGTTGTGACCCAATTATGGGAACTCCTAAACAAGAAGAAGCAGTTAAACTCAGATGTTTTGTGGAGTCATTACAAGGGACTGCTTTTGTCTGGTATACAAGTTTGCAATATTTGTCAATTATCATGTGGGAAGTTCTCCGTCAAAGATTTCTTCTTCAATTTAGAAAAATGTTTCCAAAGACGACATTTTTTTGTCTTAAAAATTGTAAACAAATGGAAAATGAAAGTTTTTTAGATTTCATTGCTCGATGGAAGGGATTAACATATTCCTTAAGTTTAGAACTCCCTCAAGAAGAATTTTTTCCAATCTGTGTGGAAAATATGCACGATGAATTACTCACACCGTTGATCCATGTGAAATATACATTAGGGTTTCGAGAACTTACTTGAATCTCCCAGTAGATTAAATATTCTCTTACAAAGACTAAGGCTAAAACTCGTTTAATTCCATCAGTTCTAGGAAGGAGAATAGGGAAAGCAGAGACTGCTACAGTTACGCTTAAACATGCACCTGTACTTGTTTCCACTTCAAAACCTTCGTAATATCGAAGGGATCCACCTCCCGAGCATCAACAAAAATGGCCACCTCGTCAATATGATCAAAGATATCAAAGGAAAAAACAATTTGAGGATTTGAAGAATAAAGTTTATTCTTTCTGGAATGAAAAAGATCATGGCTACTTCATCTCGGCTCTAGAAAACAATATGGTTCAGTTTCTGAGGCCCAAAAGTCCGAACAAGGAAGGAGATGAAGACCTCCTCAACTATTTCCCATTTCATCAGATGTCGGGGCATCCTATTCGAGATAGTTTTTTCTTAAAAGACCTCTTGCAAAAGATGGTGGACACTGGACAGTTAAAACTGAAAGGTTCTTCAGCCCTGGTATCATGTGTTACTGCTACTGATCAAGAGGAATAAGGCAAGTGGAATGAAGTCAAAAGTATAAATGCATAGAAATATGATGATTGGATGGTCAGGTAAACTATCAACCAAACTCATGCAATTTCATGAACACAATTGACTCAACCAATTGTGCCTTCTTCTATGAATGCCACAGCAAAACCCCCTTCATCAAAAAGAAAATTTTCAAAGAAGCTGCGTAATTTGAAGAAAGAAGAACAGTCAGAAGAATATGAGTTCATGTCAAAGCCTAAATTGTCTTTGACTCTGAAATATTTTATGCAATCTACTTCAAAATCACGGGAACCTCCCCACCAAACGGCACGGCCTGAATTGGTTAATCAGGAAGATTCTTCATTAGATGAAGATTTGATCTTTGGTTTTATTAACATGATTCATTTAATAGATCCTTATGCTAGTCACAATTTCGACCTTGATGAGCATGAGTTCCCTATACCAAACAAAAAAAATCAGAGGAAGAGATAGAGTTCTAAGATACTAGGGAAGACATGGATATTCTAGAAGCCACTATTTCAATCTTACACCTTCCAAAACTTTATATGCGGCTAAAACTCATGGCAAGTCCCTTCAACGAGCTCAACAGGAATAGGAAAGTTCTTCCACACATAGTAGATTCGGTCCTGACAAAGTTATTTTGGAATACTGGTTAGAGGTCACCCATTATTCCTCTTATAAATAGATAGAACTAGTAGGTCTAGTCTACCGAAGCTAGAAGTATTTCCAACTCCTACCCCGATACGGGTTGCATCTACTTCCAAAGCATCAACATCTAAGGCACCTGCAAAACCACAATTTCCTGTTGGGAAACGCAGACATTTGGACCAAAAGTATGATGTATTGAAACATTTGACCCAAGTATCAGCCAAGTTATCAATTTTGGATGCCTTGAATCTATCAAAAGATCTTTGAGAGGTGCTTATTGAGGCTTTGTCAAGTCCTCGGGAATTCGAAACTAAAATTGTTGAGGCATAGGTCCACCATATAGAGAATGATCCGGTATAATGCCACACAATGATATCTTTTACAGATGAAGATGAAGATGATATTGTACATTGACATATTAGACCTTTGTATTTATCTGTAAGGTTCAATGACATATACATCTGACGAGCTTTTATTGATAATGGTTCAGGAGTCAATATCATTCTTATTTGTAGACTTTGTCGATTGGGCCTCACCAAATCTGATTTACCTCCTTATACTTTGATGTTGAAAGTATATGATAAGAATGAACAAGAACCTCTGGCTGAGATTACACTCAGAACTCAGTTTGGAGACCTTGTGTCTAATTCCGATTTCATGGTTGTTCGTCATGAAACAACCTTCAACATTTTTCTTGGAAGACCTTGGCTACATCAATATGCGGCTATAACTTCATCATACCTTTAATGTCTCAAATATTGCTTCAATGGTCAAACTGGGACATTTTATGGTGATAAATCCCCATTCAAAACATGTGAATATCAATACATTGAGGTAGAATTCTATCACATAGAGGGAAAGGAGAAATCCATGAAAAAGGAGGTTACCGAAATTAATGCTCCAAATGGTTTGGAAAAGATTCCAGTAAACCCATTAATACATGTGAGTACAGATTATGTGTTGCCTATTATTCAAATTGACAGGATAGACCCTAATCCAAACACTTATGGAAACTTCCATAATGTCAATTACGGCAATTGATCCAGACATCATGGGAGAAATTGTTGATTTTCCAAGCAGTGATGAAAGCTTAAATGGAGATGTCTTCATTTCATCCACTGAAATCCAGCAATTCTATACTTCATCAACCAGGACAAAACAAGTCATAGCAATGATAGAGGAAAATAATGATGTTGATTATCAATCCATTATCTCCTCCCTATCACCTCAAAAACACACTTCATCGTCAATAGGGTCAGAAATGGAAGCCTCTGCTCCAAGATGTTCAAATTTTAACTTCTCCCCTAACCATGGAATTTCTGGTTTTCATTTACTATGCAAGTAGAAAGAGAAGAAATAACACATATTGAAGAAGAAGAGAAAGATCTCATGGCGGCTCCTACCGCATTTGAAGAAGTTATCTCTACCACTGTGGATGAACTCAGAGAAAATAAATCTGGGTAAAAAAGAAGATCCACGCCTCACTTTAATTAGTGCGTCCATGACTGCTGAAGAGAATGAAATGTATACTTCTTTTCTAAAGAAAAATAGATATGTATTTTATTGGAATTATACATAAATTCTAGGTCTTGATCCCAATGTTTCCACTCATCATTTGGTTGTTCCAGAAGAAAATCGAGGATTCAAGCAAGCAGTAAGAAGAACACACCCAAATTATTCCTCCAAAATGGAAGCTGAAGTGGATAAGCTTATCAAAGATAACTTCTTCAGAGATGTTCAATATCCCAAATGGATTGCTAATATTGTCCCTGTGAAAAAGAATAATGGACAAATTAGAGTTTGTATTGACTTAAGATATCTTAATCGGCATTTTCCCAAGGATGATTTTCCAGTTCCGATCACAGAACTCTTAATTGATGCAACAGCTGGATACGAAGCTCTTTCCTTCATGTATGGTTATTTTGGGTACAATAAAATACGAATGGCCCCAGAAGATGACGAGTCTACAGCCTTCAGAGCCCCTCAAGGTGTGTTTTGCTATCGGGTAATGCCCGTTGGCCTTAAGAATGCAGGTGCAACGTATCAAAGTTCCATGCACCATATCTTCAAACCCTTTTTAGGGAAATTTGTTGAATGTTATGTGGATGATTTGGTGGTTAAATCCAGAAATTGTTCTGATCACTTGGCTTATCTGGAAATCATATTCCACAAACTTCGACAACACAATTTGAAGATGAACCCCTTGAAATGTTCTTTCAGAGTAACCATAGAAAACTTTCTCAGATTTGTGGTACGCAATCATGGTATCAAAGTTGATCCTGAGAAGACAAAATCAATCCTTGGTATGTCACCTTCTCAAAATTTGAAATAATTAAGAGGACTTCAAGGAAACATGTCCTATATTCGGCGTTTCATTTACAATTTGGTAGGTAAGTGTTTACCCTTCAAAAAATAAATGAAGAAGGGATTAACCTACAAATGGACTGAAGAATTTCAAGAAGCATTCGATATTCTCAAGAGATATCTCTTGAGTCCACCGGTATTAATGCCCCCTCTTGAAGGAAGGCCACTTATTCTCTATGTGACAGATTTAGAGCGATCATTAGGTGCCTTCCTTTCCCAAAATAATGATGCTGGGAATGAAAACAACCTTTACTATCTTAGTCGAACTATGCTTGAGGAAGAAACTCGATATTCAAGTATTGAAAATTGTTTCCTAGTGTTAATCGTTGCAGTTCAGAAATCCAGATACTACCTACAACATCATGAGGTCCAATTCGTATCTCTAAATAACCCGCGCAAATTTATCCTTCATCATCCAATGCTTACAGGACGTCTGGCAAGATAGGTATTTATTTTGCAGTAGATTGATATCCGGTATGTGTCTTAAAAAGAACTAAACGGCCAAGATCTGGCCAATTTCCTTGTTGAACACCAATTGGTAGAAGATACATCTTTAAATATTGAACTTCTTGATGAGGAAGTATTATCTATTCAAGATAATCCTCAAACATGGGAAATGTAATTTGATGGTGCTTCCCGAAGTCCAACAGGAAAGAAATTAGAAGATCCTAAATTCAAAAAAGTTGTGTTAGCAATGGTGCTTATTTCCCCAGAAAAGACAGTGCTACCCTATTACTCCTTATTGTTGGGAGGCAGTACAAATAATGAAGCCGAATATAAATCTCTCATCATAGGCATGGAATTGGCACTTCAAGCACAGGTGAATCACTTAAAGGTTAAAGGTGATTCTTATTTGGTAATCAAACAAGTAAATGGGTACTATGCCATCAGAAAATAAGAGTTAATCCCTGTGTATGATTACATTAGAGAGTTAATGGCAGAATTTCCTTCAGAACTGACATTTTCTATTGTCACGCGATCAAAAAATTCTCAAGCTGATGCACTGGCTAATGTAGACACAACTCTGGCAGATACAAACTAGGATGAAAAAAGCATAAGAATTTCCCACCGTCGTACAGTTTTACCATATGTGAAAATTAGAACAGATAGAATCAATGAAATTAGTCCCATTTCTGAACTATATGGTCATACTACGGGATGGATGACACCTATCAGGGAATACCTTCAAAATGGAACACTCCCACCTGATAGAGCTGTGAAAGAAGAAGTTTGGTGACGTGTGGCCAATTTTACACTTTATGATATCCATGATCACCAAACAATTCTCTACAAGTGATGTTTTGATGGAATTATCATCAGATGTATTGATGGTGAATAGACAATGGTTGTCATGAATGATGTACATACAGGAGTTTGTGGTTCCCACCAGTCCGGACATAGACTATAGGGTCAAATTTGAAGGCTTGGATACTTCTGGCCTTCAATGATCAAGATTTTGTTGATTTCATTAAGAAGGGTCATTTGTGCCAAGTATATGCCAATTTCATTCATTAACGCCCAGATTTTCTCTATACAGCTAAATAATCATGGCCATTTTCCACATGGGGAATGGATGTAGTAGGACCTTACCCTTCGGAAACATCCATGTAGTTTAAGTATATTATTACTACTAATGGGTTCTTTTCCATATGGGAAGAGGAAATACCTCTCAAAAAAGATAGGTCTAAAAGCATTGTTAGCTTCATCAAGTCTAACATCATTACTAGGTTTGGTGTCCCTCATACCATATTGACGGACAATGGAACCAACTTCTGTTCATCTGAGGTAAGGAAGTTGTATCAAGAATACAACATCAAATCCAACCATTAATCATAGTATCATGCAGTGGCCAGTGTCCAAATAGAATCCATCAATAAGACTCTTTCAAACATACTGCAAAAGATGGTGGATAAAGATAAGAAATCATGTTCTGATAAACGTTTTCATGATTTATGGGCTTATCGGACCACCACCCGCACTACTATGCGGTCAACTCCATATTCATTGTTATATGGAATATAAGTTGTCTTCCCCATTGAATTTAAATTACTTTCACTTAGACTAGCCATTTGTGATCAGTCATCTATAGATGAACAATCTTAAAAGTGATTGGATTAATTAGAACAATTAAATGAAAAAAGATTGTGCACACTACACCACTTGGAAGTCTATCATAATCGAACAACACAAGATTTCAATAAAAAAGGTTCTTCTTCATTCATTCATTCAATTAGAATTGGTATTGGTCCTCATAACTCCAATGATACCAGGGAAGAAGCCTCCAAAGAATGAGAAAAAGTGGAATCAACCTTACTCAATACAAAAGGTCTACTTCAATGGAGCTTATTCTTTAATCTCAATGGATGGAGAACTCATTATAACTCCAACCAATGCAAGATTCTTGAAGAAGTATTTTGTGTAACACAAATACATATACATACAACATGACTTTAAAATGTGTTGTCATAGCTATATGACGCTAAACTGTGCAGCACTGGTCCATGCATATGACCTTAAACTATGTTAGTCTTTACTACAAGACTTTAAATTGCACGGTCCCTTTATTCCTTACTACATGACTTTAAACTGCATGGTCCCTTTTTCCTTACAGTAGAACATTAAACTGCTTATCCCCTCATTCGTCCAATGTGATGTTAAACTATGTTCCCTTTTTTGTTCTACATGACATTAAACGGTACATATTCATCCTTCATGACGTTTAAACTATGAAAATGTCCCTAAATATGTACTATATGACATAAAATTGTTCACATGTCCTACATGACATTTAACTGTGCATCGTTCAGGTTGTTTGTAGAGACCCAATGCATGACGTACATGGAAATTACATTACTTTTGTGGAATACTTAATACATAACAAAAACCAAAACTCAAGGATTGTAATAGTTTAATGTCTTAGGAAACTTGGAATATAAACTTCTAATCATGTTGAAAGATCTTCAACATCTCCCATAACAATCCTCCCCTTTTTTTCCTTACCCGAAACCTTTCTTTATTTCTTGGGGAATATAAAACGTAAAAAAGGTGAGATCAAATTCTCAGTAAGGGCAGACATAGAGAATATAAAACAATCCATAAACATTTGAAAGAAAAAACTTGAACATGAAATTTAAACATCAAAATCTTGAGCAAAGACATAAATCGCGGAAGTACGTAAGTCATATATGATAATGGAACATCAACCATGATCAAATATAATAGGAATAAAACATGTAATTGTGAAAACCATTCAGTACATGTTATGATTTCCATATTAGCCAAGGCATTTCTTCCAAGATCATCTTGGTGGACAAATTCCCTTTCTGAATCGAGTTCACTCCTCGTTTCAGTCCTATAACACTGAACCAGATTAACTTACCATTCCATCCATGACTATCGCATGAGATATAAATCTTTACCCAATGCATTGGAGGGAGATATAGGTCCCACCCATCTCATTATGAAATCATTCTTACTTGTGCCATAAAATAAACTTAAAACGTTCATCATAACCCAAAGAATAAAATGGGTTCCACAAACATTATCCCATCATCAGATAATCCATATAAAACAAATGAATATTCCATCATAAGAAAAGTGAAACCATTTAAATCATAGATACATTATACTTTAAATATACACATATGAAATAACGTCATCTAAGATGGAAAATGGTTTTGATAAAACACATGAAATGAATTCTTGAGGAAAATATCCTTTCTTATTCAAAATCATTTTCTTTTCACAAAATTCCATGAAATTTCAAAAGAAAAGTATTTTTTTGAAAATAGTAATAAAATCTTGTAGAGTAAACTTCATGAAAATGAGGCATTATGAAACCGTAAAAATCTTTTCACGCCGTATATGTTAAAAATAACATTCTTCTCGTACTTTTGTCAGAAAAGTCAAAACATTCCTCATATGGTAAACAATAGAAATATTCCTTTCATAACTTGTGGTAAAAGTCAAAAATGGGTAAAAAGGACTTTAAACATACATAAAAAAAATTTAGAAAACATGGGCTTGGATGATAACAATAACCCCAGTAAATACTTACGAATAAACAATCTCGGATAAAAACTAGATTTGAAAAGTTATCCCTTACCTTAGGTCCGATATGCTTCGTAGGTATACGAAACTCCTATATAATGATTTAAACAATGTCATTTACTTATTAAAGAATCATATTCATTTTTATGATATCATATATGGTTCACTTATAACTTTATATTACCCGTTCTTTTGTAAATTCCATGTTAAAGAGCATTTTGGGTAAAATCGTTTCATTTGTCATCTGTGTTTTGATTTGTAATTATTCATATGATTACTTAGATCATGATTACATAATTCCAGAATATAAAACATGATTTATATATAATATATATTCAGAATATACATATATATAATAGATCGATAAATGGAAAGAAATACACCGTTCATGGAGACGGTAGGTCGTACGTACGCATGAACGTTGTTTTCGTTTCCTCATTGAATTGAATGGAATTAATTGGATGAAATAAATACATATATACATAAATCCAGTATCATTATTATGTCATATATTTCATGATTACTTATTATATATACTTTATAATCATTCATGAATGGTTACTCGTTGAGAATGAATCTCATCGCGTCTTGGAGACGGTAGTCCGTACGTACGCACGCGCGATGATATCGTTCCCATAATTATTTTATTGAATTGTAGTGGATGATACAATATATCAGATTCATTATGATGTTATAATAACTATTTATAGTTATTATTTACACCATTATACCCATCCAAGTAAGGTGGTGTTGGAAAAACAGATTACACCACGACATGGAGACGGTATTCCGTACGTACGCACGCGCGGTGATTTCATTTTCTGTAGGATGGATAGAAGGTGAATTGGGGTTGTTTCATATTTATAATAACATATCAGTATATTATTGACCCGGATGTTGTAACGCCCCGACCCCAGTTACCCATTGTCGGTGCATTATTGCGTAACATTGGCATGATCACAAAAGAACAAGTCTCGAAAGACCGATTAGTTTAGTAGCCTTAGAAACACTAGATACATTCATAAATGTTAAATTACATCATAAAATGGAAAACTACAATAACAAAGTCTCTATAGTCCACACTCATATCCTCTTCTGACTATCCCTGCAGGTCATTCATACAATACTTCTTCACATCCTGGAAAATATTAAAACATTGAAAGGGGTGAGCTCAGATGCTCAGTATGGATAACAATATTGCAGAAGATTTCGTAAATAAACATTAACATTTAAGGCAATGTATAACTAAAACAAAATCCATTTTAAACGTTAGCTTCAGCATAATATGGCAAAAATAAATTAAATAATTCCATTTACTTACTCGAATGGATATTCTACTAGTCGAATAATCACATACAATATCAATAACCACTTTCATAATGATGGAATGCATAATGCCAGAATATCATAACCACGTAGCCAAGGCCTCGTGCCAGGACTACAAATAAGATTTTTTCAAGGCCTCATGCCAAGACACTAGTTTGTCTCATGAGACCTACCGATGCATCGAGGATCTATAGCGGGCTCCACCCGTCACTTATTAAGTCCAATGATTTCCTCATATGAACAGGTTTAAACATATCATAAACAATAAAATAATCGTATCACATAAAACATGCATAAAGGAAACATAACATTTCCACATTTCAATCACAAGATATCAATACAACATATTGATATAAAAAAAAATTCAAAACCATTTTCAACACCAAAATAAAAGAAAATTAAAACTTTGTAATTGTTTTTCATTAAAAAAAGGTTATGGCTTGTAGAGGAAGTCGAAACTCAAATAATGGTCATGGCGGCAGAGAAGTCGTTGTCTCCACATACGTACAACAAGAAAACATTCCTTTTTTCGTTTAGTAAAACACTTCTTATAAAAATATTCCTTTTGAATAAACATAAAAGTCAAAGGGGTTTATACACCGTATAAAAGAAATTTGTGTATATAATTAAATATGCCTCAATGAATGGAGATTGAGACAAAGTTCCTTACAAAGATCAATTTTTTTAAATAAAATAGATCTATTATGTGTATTAAATATAATTAAACATAATGAAATTAAAAATACAAGATAGGATATAATAATATCATGACATAATTTGAAAGTAGGAGATTAACCCAAAGAATGGAAATTGGGTTAAGAAGTTCCCTTACCTCATGTCTGAATTCACTCGACCGTTCTTTGATCTCTTGAATAATAAACTAGAGTTAATCTATACCTTCATAAGAACCTTTTTCAAGTTCATTTTTCCTTTTATATCACTTATTACCATGTCGTGAACATTATGTAACTATTTAAGTTTATAACGGTCATTTTGTCGATCTTAGGTACTTGAGTAAAAAATAAAGTTCTTATAATTACACTTTGTTCATGTGGTAAAATATCCATTATATCCATAATTATATTCCTGATGTATATATCATATACATCATATATATCCAGTATATACATTCATTTATAATATTACATAACATTTAGAGGTAAGAAATGAAATGCACTGTTCATGGAGATGGTAAGCTGTACGTACGCAAGAACGCTACTTTCATTTCCATTTCATATTTAATGGAATGAAGTTATAATTATATAAAGGTATAATATAATTACAGTATAATATAATTTATAATACCATTTACTCCATCCTTTATACATCCCACATATGGCATTAATGATTCAAATCACTTTGAGGGGGCGGTACTCCGCACTTCCTAAAATGAAATTATCACGTTTACCCATAATGGAAATCATAAAGTATTCCATAAATGAGAAATACAGAAGCATAAGGGAAATATAAACATAATATATATATCATATATGAAAATAGTGTCATCAAAATTTCCACCATTAGAGGTGTTAATAGAATATTGAACAATCATCGTTTCGTGAGGCAGTATTTCGCCACCCACAGAAATAGTATGTTCTTTAACCATTAGACGAAGGTGTGTGTAAGTGTAAACCAAATACTTATCATACAAACATCCTAGTATATTTTAGATACTGTTGTTGTTTCAAAAGAAATGAATAAAAAGAGTTTAAGGGGTTGGAGAAGCAAAATAAAACAAAATAACATTAGAGAAGACATTACCTTAAAATTGGGTAACTCTTTTTGATTTGAGCCAAAGGCTTCCTTGGGAAGACTTCTGACCAAAGTGAGGCTTCTAAGATTAATGGAGGGAAGTTGAGAGAGTATTTGGGTAGAGGTTGGCCGAGCCAAAAGGTTTTGATGGTGTGAGTAAGGTGGTAGTGGCGGGGGCCTTTTATAAGAGGAGAGAAGGGGCACTCTTGGAAAGGTTGAAATGTTACATTATTATGAAATGTTTTTTCGGATTCTAAAGGTCCCACACTTATATATTTCGAGGATAAGGTGATAAGGGTTCGAAATGTACTCATCCAATATGTTTTTGACAAGTGTATGTTTTAGATTTTACATTATCTTTTAATTTTATTTAAATCGTTAATTAATGAGGTAATCGTTGCATCATAATGGTGTCATAAATAATTTAATTTTTTTAATGTCTAAAAATTATAAAAAAAATATCATGATGTATAAAATATTTTTAGATTTCTAATTAATATTTATAGTCAAAAATATGACTTGTATAACCTCATTTAAAAATTGTATTTGTAAAACAACTCTTGTTTGTGACATGTTTATTTCAACATTAAATAAAAAGTTATTTATGTCATTTTCCTACCAAAGTGGCTCCATGTTGTCCCCAAGTTGACCCATGGATTGTCTTGGTCATCCATGACACATCAAATAGTGGTAGGACAAGTGAAAAGTTAATTCCATATTTTTATAATACTATTTTTACCTTAAATTTCACTAATTACCTTTAATCGCGATTAATTAAACTTAAAAGTTACTATTCACCAAAAAATTATTTTAATCCCATTGAACCACATTTTACTTTATAATGAAAACCATGTATGTCAGATATTTGAAAATCAAATCACAGAAGTGGTAATGTTTCATTTAAAAGAAAAATTAGTTTTTTAACTACCACTTAGTGGTTTCACTATTCATCAAAAATTGATGTTTTTCAAAACAATGCCAAAATTTCACCCTAAGCTATAATTGATATTCAGAATTCAAAAATTATGTCTATTTTAAAAAATTCCAAATATATAATTTGCATTAATTAATTTTATAATTAATTCCCGCTGTCACAATAAATAGCGTGTTTTTAAGAAACAATATATATCAAACGATTGACAATTGTTTATGTCCAATTTCAAAGTGAAATTAATTCTAATGACCACCATTGGATAAAATGGTACAAATATATTCTAATTATACTTTAAAACCACTCAATAGTATAATTTATTTCTATTAATTATTTTGATTAAAAAAGATGTTTTTATGTAATTTTCACTATTCAAAGCAAATTAGAAGTTCTCAGAAAAATACCAAAAATTCAACATAGGCTAATTTCGATATTCCAAATCCAAAAACGAAGTCCATTTGGCAAGATAAAATTTATAAAATTTCAAAAATTAGGTATTTCTATTCATAATGACTACTTTGATTGGTTGTGGTGTGTGTTAGAACTCAAAGTTGCGTACAACACACGCTACTGTATTATTCAAAGGGAAGTGTACCGTAGAAGCTTGGGGTGTTACATTCTCCCCTCCTTCAAATAATTTCATCCTCGAAATTTCATATAATATCACTGTGTAAAAATACTCGGGTGATTCTTCATCATAAGTTCCTCGGGTTCCCACGTTGCATCCTCCATCTTATGGTTTCTCCATAGAACTTTTACCAGATGAGTCGTCTGGTTTCTTAGCACTTGTTCTCTTATATCAAGAATCCTGACAGGCTCTTCGCAATAAGACAGATCGGGTTCCAGTTCTAATTCCTCATAGGTGAGTACATCCGTTGGGTGAGGCATGTATTTTCTCAACAGTGATACGTGGAATACATCATGAACTTTGGAGAGACTTGGCAGCATTCACAAATGGTAAGCTACAGCCTCAATTCGTTCTAGAATTTCGAAGGGTCCGATGTACCTGGGACTCAATTTACCCTTCTTACCGAAACGTATAACTCCCTTCCACGGAGATACCTTCAAGAAAACATGATCTCCTACCTGAAATTCCAAATCCTTCCTGTGGTTTTCAGTATAGCTATTCTGCCTACTTTGAGCTTCTTTAATGTGGTTTTGGATTACTTTCACCTTTTCCATCGTTTCCTCGACCAGTTATGGGCCTACAAGTTTTCTTTCACCAATGTCATCCCAACAGGTTGGTGTGCAACATCTCTTTCAGTATAACCCTTTATATGGTGCCATCTGAATACTTGAATGGAAGCCATTGTTATAGGAAAATTCTACCAGAGGTAAATATTGATCCCACATTCCTTGAATGTCAAGTGAGCATGATCTCAACATGTCTTCTAAGGTTTGAATAGTTCTTTCTGATCGTCCATCTGTTTGAAGGTGGTAAGTAGTGCTCAAACGAAGTTCAGTATCCAAGGCCTTCTGAAGAATTTTCCAGAATCTTGATGTAAAACAAGGATCACAATCCGAGACAATCAACTGGGGTACTCCATGAAGTCTCACAACTTCATTAATATACAGTCTTTCTAGATTTTCAAGTCGTAGATACTCCCTTATAGCAAGAAAATGTTCTGACTTCGTGAGACGATCAATAATGACACATATTGCGTCATTTCGTCTAGGGGTCATTGGTAGTCCCATGACAAAGTCCATCGTAATATTATCCCACTTCCACTCAGGTATGGGAAGAGGTTGAAATACTCCACCAGGATGTTGCCTTCCAGCTTTCACTTGTTGGAAAACCATACATCTTGACACAAAATTGGCAATCTCTCTTTTCATGATGTCCCACCAAAAATTTCCCTTTAAATCTCTATACATTTTAGGGCTCCCATGGTGTACAGAGAAATTGGAACTATGAGCATCATCCAACAATTCCCTCTTTAAATCATGTATATCGGGAACACAAAATCTCCTCCCAAATTTCAAAATTCCATCTTCATAAACAAAGTCACTCAACCGCCCATCATTCACAGCTTTAATATTCTTTTTCAACACTTCATCATCATATTGAGAAAGCTTTATCCTTTCTAGTAAATATGGTTTGGAAACAATTTTAATTTTTTGATGTTTCACCCTCCATGGTGATTCCCATATCCATCTTTACTAGATCCATGAAAATAGGATCCCTTTCTACTCTTATCATGTTCAAAACTCCATGATCTTTTCTACTCAAAGCATCTGCAACCTTATTTTCCTTCCCTGGGTGGTAGTGTATCGTGCAATCATAATCCTTGAGTAGTTCAAAACATTGCCTTTTCCTCATGTTGAGTTCTTTTTGTGAGAAAATATATTTCAAACTCTTGTGATCGGTATATATCTCACATTTTTCACCATAGAGATAATGTCTCCATATCATCAAGGCAAAAATTACAGCAGCTAACTCGAGATCATGAGTAGGATAGTTCTGCTCATGAATTTTTAGTTATCGTGATGCATAGGCAATAACCCTATCATTCTGCATAAGGACACAACCAAGTCCTTTCATTGATGCATCACTATAAATAACAAACTCATCATTCCATGATGGTAGAGTCAGTATAGGATCATTGACTAATCTTCACTTCAGTTCTTCAAAAAATTCTTCACACTCTTTTGTCTAGACAAATCTAACCCCTTTACGTGTGAGCTCCGTCAATGGGTTAGCCAATCGGGAAAAATTCTGGACAAAACGTCGATAATAACCTGCCAAAACCAATAAAGCTGCATACCTCAGTTATACTCGTTGGTGCTGGCCATTCTTGGATTTCCTTGGTCTTAGAAGGATCAACAGAAATTCCATCCTTAGAGACAATGTGGCCAAGAAAAGAAATCTCCTGAAGCCAGAATTCACACTTGCTAAACTTCCCATATAATTCATGCCTTCTAAGAGTCTTCAAGATAATGCGCAAGTGATTTTCATGATCTTCGTAGCTTTTGGAGTACACCAAGATGTCATCAATAAATACCACCACAAAATCATCTATATATTCCTTGAAAACTCTATTCATTAGATCCATGAATACATAAGGTGCATTAGTCAATCCAAAAGGCATTACTGTAAACTCGTAATTCCCGTACCTTGTTCGAAATTCTTTCTTCAGAATGTCTTCCTTTTTCACACACAACTGATGGTATCCAGATCGAAGTTCAATCTTTGAAATGTATTGAGTTCCATGCAATTGGTCAAATAAATCATTAATGCAAGATAGTGGATACTTGTTCTTTATTGTTATAGCATTGATCTCCATGTAGTCAACGCACAACCTCATAGATCCATCTTTCTTCTTAACAAAAATGGCAGGGGATCCCCATGGAGAAACACTAGGGCGAATAAATCCCTTATTACTCAATTCCCCTAGTTGTTTCTTTTGTTCAACTAATTCCACGGTGGCCATCCTATAATGGGTCTTCGATATAGGCCTTGATCCAGGAATTAACTCAATGGAAAACTCAACTTCTCGTTCTGGAGGATGTCTAGGTAAATCTTCCGGAAACACATCTTCATGTTCTTTCACAATAGGTACATCCTTTATTTTAACATTACTTTCCTCGCACTCAGTTATTTCATTCTCTTACTCCCCAATAATTGACTTTAGTAGAGCTACTTGGGGTGGATCTAAATAAGAATTAGGTGGTGACGATTCTGCTCTAAAAATAAGGTGTTCTTTATCATCATCATTAAAAATCGTAACCTCCTTCTTCTTATAATATATCTTTGCATCATAGTCTGAAATCCAATCCATACCAAGTATTATATCAAACTCAATCATAGGTATGATAATGAGATCAGCGGACAATGAACAGTTATGTGCTCTAATGGGTACTGATTCACAAAACATTGTTGCAATAATACTTCCCTTAGGAGTTTTGACTGACAATTCTCTTGTTAAATAAAATTGGAAATATCTAATTTTCATAGCAAACTGGGTAGATATGAAACAATGTGGTGATCCAGAATCAAATAATGCATTTTCTAAACTTGAGTAAACCATTAAAATACCTGCCACCACGTCTTTCGGAGCTTTAATCTCAGCAGTAGTGATAGCATAAGCTTGGCCTTGATCCCTTGGCCTCTTCGGAGGTAAGTTCCCCTGACGCTTAGGACATTCATTTGCATAATGTCCCATATCTCTACAATTATAGCATTCCACATTGACAAAAACTTTCTTTCCCTTACAATCATGAGCTTGGTGGCCTTTTTCACCACACTTGTAATAGACTCTCATTCCCTTCAAGCAAGTACCGGGGTGTTTCTTTCCACATTTTCTGTAGGTCTGATATTCAACTCTTCCCTTCTTCCCCTTATTTCCATTTCCAGATTGATCAGACGATCTCTTCTTTTCTTGTTTTGCTTTAAACTCATAAGACTTCGAGAATTCCTTTTCCATCTTGATAGCACATGAGACAATATCTTCATATGACGAGAAGGTTTGTGAGACTAATGCTCGATGGAGAAATGGTTTTAACCCATAAAAGAAATGATCAATATTAATTATTGGGTTATGTATATAATCTGCATCATGCCTCGCTAACCTTGTAAAGTTAGCCTCATACTTTGCGACATTCTCATCCTCTTTCTGCCTCAGACTCAGAAATTGCCTTTCCATATCTGCTTGATGGTCATGTGGAAAGTATTTTTCTATGAAAAGATATTTGAACTCTCTCCATTCCATATTTGATACTTCATCATCTTCCTTTGTGTTTTGAATCAGCAACCACCATTGATCGGCTTCTCCAGTGAGGCGGTAGACTGTCATGACAACCTTCTCCCTTTCGCTACTCCCCAAGGCATGGAATATTTTTTCTAAGGAGTTTATCCATTGCTCAGCTACTAATGGATTTGTACCCCCGTTAAATTTTGGTGGTTGTTGCCTCATGAAGCGGTCTAACATTGATCCTCCACGTTGCGGATTAGGGTGATCCATATGAGTAAGTTAATTATTCATAACCTGAGTGAGTTGTCCCAGTATGGTAATAAGTTGATCAGCACCAGTTGTATCTCCAGATCCACAATAATTATCTTGAGCAGGAGGGAAATCCCTACACGGAGTGCGTACATTGATACGGTTTCCATTCCTTCCACTAGGTGTCATATCTAAACAATGGCATAAACTAGATTAGTTTATAAATCAAAATACATAATTCCATACTTTTAAAATACTTAACATAAATGGAACTATTTATGGATATAATCCATAAAAATGTTTTCTTGGAGAAGTATATACTCATAACTCTTCATTGTGGTTTGTAATGAGAATGAGAATTATCCTAAGCATATCCCCTGGGAGTGTCGTAACCAAGAGTGCAGCAAGGCCCGTTGTCGTGCACCAGTTCCCATTTGAGTATAGCTCAAAGCGGTGTTTTCGGGTTTTACCCCTAGGTACATCTGTGCCAGAGCCACCTCTACCTGCTCGTATCCAGACAGGGATGTATTGCTCGGAAAACTCACAAAATTTCTACAACAACAAAATTCTAGGAAGTTCTTCTATACTAATCCTCAAAGTCTATCTTGGGGCTATGTGCTCTGTTTAAAGTTTATCTAAATCTAGCTTCCAAGGTTAGTACTAAACTGCCTATGATACCAACTGTAATGCCCCGACCCCAGTTACCCAGAGTCAGTGCATTATTGTATAACATTGGCATGATCACAAAAGATCAATTCTCGAAAGACCGATTAGTTTAGTAGCCTTGGAAACACTAGATACATTCATAAATGTTCAATTACATCATAATGTGAAAAACTACAATAAAAAGTATCCATATTCCACACTCATATCCTCTTCTGACTATCCCTGTAGGTCATTCATATAATACTTTTTCACATCCTGAAAAATATTAAAACATTGAAAGGGGTGAGCTCAGATGCTCAGTAAGGATAAAAATATTGTGGAAGCTTTCGTAAATAAACATTAACATTTAAGGCAATGTATAAGTAAAACAAAATCCTTTTTAAACTTTATCATCAGCATAATATGCCAAAAATAAATTAAATAATTCCATTTACTTACTCACATGGATATTCTATTAGTCGAATAATCACATGCAATATCAATAACTACTTTCATAATGATGGGATGCATAATGCCAGACTATCATAACCACGTAGCCAAGGCCTCGTGCCAAGACTAAAAATAAGATTTTGTCAAGGCCTCGTGCCAAGATAGTAGTTTGTCTCATGAGACCTACCGATGCATCGAGGAGCTATAGCGGGCTCCACCCGTCACTTATTAAGTTCAATTCATTCCTCAAATGAATAGGATTAAACATATCCTAAACAATAAAATAATCGTATCACATAAAACATGCATAAAGGAAACATCACATTTCCACATTTCAATCACAAGATATCAATACAACACATTGATAAAATAAAAACATTTTCAAAACCATTTTCAATACCAAAATAAAATAAAATTAAAACTTTGTAATTATTTTTCATTAAAAAAAAGGTTATGGCTTGTAGAGGAAGCCGAAACTCAAATAATGGTCATGACAGCAGAGAAGTTGTTGTCGCCACATACATACAACAAGAAAATATTCCTTTTTTCGTTTATTAAAATGCTTCGTATAAAAATATTCCTAATTAATTAATGTAAAAGTCAAAGGGGTTTATACACCGTATAAAAGAAATTTGTGTATAGAACAAAATATGCCTCAATGAATGGAGATTGAGACAAAGTACCTTACGGAGATCAATTTTTTTTAAATAAAATAGATCTATTATGTGTATTCAATATAAGTACACATAATGAAATAACAAATACAAGATAGGATATAATAATATCATGACATAATTTGATAGTAGGAGATTAACCCAAAGAATGAAAATTGGGTTAAGAAGATCCTTTACCTCGTGTCCGAATTCACTCGACCGTTCTTTGATCTCATGAATAATAAACTAGAGTTAATCTCTACCTTATTAAGAACCTTTTTCAAGTTCATTATTCATTTTATATCACTTATTACCATGTCATGAACATTATGTAACTATTTAAGTTTATAACAGTCGTTTTGTCGATCTTAGGTACTTGAGTCAAAAATAAAATTCTTGTAATTACACTTTGTTCATGTGGTAAAATATCCATTATATCCATAATTATATTCATGATTTATATATCATATACATCATATATATCCAGTATATACATTCATTTATAATATTACATAACATTTAGAGGTAAGAAATGAAATGCACCGTTCATGAAGACGGTAAGCCGTATGTACGCATGAACGCTACTTTCATTTCCATTTCATATTTAATGGAATGAAGTTATAATTTTATAAAGGTATAATATAAATCCAGTATAATATAATGTATAATACCATTTACTCCATTCTTTATACATCCCACATATGGCATTAACGATTCAAATCACTTTGAGGGGGCGGTAGTCCGCACTTCCTAAAATGCAATTATCGTGTTTACCCATAATGGAAATCATAAAGTATGCCATAAATGAGAAATACATAAGCATAAGGAAAACATAAAGATAATATATATATCATATATGAAAATAGTGTCCTCAAAATGGCCATCATTAGAGGTGTTAAAAGAATATTGAACAATCATCGTTTCGTGAGGCTGTATTTCGCCACCCACAGAAACAGTATGTTCATTAACCATTAGACAAAGGTGTGTGTAAGTGTAAACCAAATACTTAACATAAAAAAATCCTAGTATATTCTAGATACTGGTGTTTTTACAAAAGAAAGGAATAAAAAGAGTTTAAGGGGTTGGAGAAGCAAAATAAAACAAAACAACATTAGAGAAGACATTACATTAAAATCGGGTAAATCTTTTTGATTTGAGCCAAAGGCTTCCTTGGGAAGACTTATGCCCAAAGTGACGCTTATAAGAGTAAGGGAGGGAAGTTGAGAGAGTATTTGGGCATAGTTTGGCCGAGACAAAAGGCTTTGAAGGTGTGAGTAAGGTGGTAGTGGCGGGGACCATTTATAAGAGGAGAGAAGGGGCACTCTTGGAAAGATTGAAATGTTACATTATTATGAAATGCTTTTTCGGATTCTAAAGGTCCCACACTTATATATTTCCAGGAAAAGGTGATAAGGGTTCGAAATATACTCATAAAATATGTTTTTGACAAGTGTAAGTCTTAGATTTTACATTATATTTTTATTTCATTTAAATCGTTAATTAATGAGGTAATCGCTGCATCATCATGGTGTCATAAATAATTTAATTTATTTAATGTCTAAAAATTATAAAAAAACTATCATGATGTATTAAATCTTTTTAGCTTTATAATGAATATTTATAGTCAAAAATATGACTTGTATAACCCCATTTAAAAATATTTTTAGTAAAACAACTCTTGTTTGTGACATTTTTATTTTAACATTAAATAAAAAGTTATTTATGTCATTTTCCTACCAATGTGGCTCCATGGGGTCCCCAAGTTGACCCATGGATTGTATTATTCGTCCATGACACATCCAATAGTGATAGGACAAGTGGAAAGGTCATTCCATATTTTTATAATACTATTTTTACCTTAAATTTCACTAATTACCTTTAATCGTGATTAATTAAACTTAAAAGTTACTATTCATCAAAAAATTATTTTAATCTCATTGAACCACATTTTACTTCCTAATGAAAACCATGTATGTCGGATTTTTGAAAATAAAATCACAGAAGTGGTAATGTTTCATTTAAACTAAAAATCAGTTTTTTAACTACCACTTAGTGGTTTCACTATTCATCAAAAATTGAAGTTTTTCAGAACAATGCCAAAATTTCACCCTAATCTATAATTGATATTCCAAATTCAAAAAATATGCCTATTTTAAAAAATTACAAACATATATGTTTCATTAATTAATTTCATAATTAATTCCCGTTGTCACAACAAATAGAGTGTTTTTAAGGAACAATATATATCAAAATATTGACAATTGATTATGTCCAATTTCCAAGTGAAATTAATTCTAATGACCACCATTGGATAAAATGGTAAAAATATATTCTAATTATACATTAAAACCACTCAATAGTATAATTTATAACTATTAATTATTTTGATTAAAAAAGTTGTTTTTAAGTAATTTTCACTATTCAAAGAAAATTGGAAGTTCTCAGAAAAATTCAAAAAATTCAACATATGCTAATTTCGATATTCTGAATCCAAAAACAATGTCCATTTGGAAAGATAAAATCTATAAAATTTCAAAAATTAGGTATTACTATTCATAACGACTACTTTGATTGGTTGTGGTGTGTGTTAGAACTCGAAGTTGCGTACAACACACGCTACTGTATTATTCAAAGAGAAGTGTACCATGGAAGATTGGGGTGTTACAGATGTTATTACAATATAATGAAAAAAATTATGAAGAATCAGTTGAAGAAGAAAAAAAATGAAAGAATCGGTAACGGATATTACCTCTTCTTTGACACACCTCTTTGAAACCTCCTCTTAGAGTACTAAAATTGGTCTTTGAATAAGACCAGTACCTCTAATATGTTGCTAGGGAAGTTGAAAAGGGAAATGGGTAGGGTTTGGCCGGGCATAAATGCCCCAAATTTTGTGAGGTGAAGAGGGAGGAGATGACCTTTTATAAGGGAGGAGAGGTGTACCTTTGGAAATATAAGAAAAAATTAATTTATATTAAATCCCAACCCCACATAAAAACTTCAAAAAAATGACACAATTTGAATATTAGATGAGATAGGGTTGTAATCTCATCAACCAATAAAATTTAGACATTTTTTGAATTTATTTTAAACATTATCAACTTGATTTATCATTATTTAATCAATTTAATTTTATTTGTGGTAATAAGATTCTAAATTTTAAATTGTTATAAATAATTACATATGTGTTGTGAATTGTCCATAATTGGATAATTGAGGAAATGTTGGACCATATAAATTTTAATTTATAATTTCTAAATATTTTTTAAATTTTTAAACAATTTTATATTATGTTATTTTTATAAAATAACAATAGTGTCAATTTTGACACTATTCATTTATTTGAATTTAAATAAAATCCTCACAGAATTTATGTTCAAACTAAAAGCTTTAATAGATTTATAACATGTCATATTTATCTAAAAAACAAGTGGAGCACATTTAATAGTTCATATAAAATTTATTTCAACATTTTTAAAACCTTTTATTTGGTATATCTCTTAATAAAATAATTACTACAACAATTGTGTATAATTATTTAATATACTTATTTGTTGCATAAAATTTAAAATAAAATCCTATGATTAAGATAAATATAATACCTTTCATAATAATATTCTTACTTGAATTTATCATCCTAAAATCACAACATTTAAATTGTTATATTTATTAAATTATGAAGGTGACATCTTTGACATCATTTCAAATAATATAATACAAATGTCATAATCGATTTTATAGGGATTGAAATGGTCCAAAAATCGACCCTTGGATTCTTAGGGTATTTATATACTCGACCAATATTTTTTTGTTAAGTTTCTGGTCCTTTTGGGAGGTATTTTTATTTTAATAAATCTATATTATTGATTTTCACTAAATAAATAATTTATGCATCATGATTGTGTCACCATTAATGACAATTATTTAATCCCTAGAAATTCAAAATAAATTCTCATGATGTAGGTACTTTAGTTAGATTTCTGGAGACTATTAATGTTCTAAGTTTCAATAAGTTTATCACTAAATTAAAATTATTATACTTATAAGATTTAAGAGAGTGACAAGTTGTCACTTTCTTTGGTTTTAATAATAATTAAATTATTTTCATGGTCAAAAGTCCATAAAATGAATCTAACATGACCCTTAGGTGATATGGGTCGAATTTTAGTCATCCAATATAATTTTGGCATGTGTTAGGGTAATTTTAGAATCTTAGGTTTACCCTTAATTACCCGATTTATCTTTAACTGAAGAAAATAAAAATAATCGTAGTTACTATTCATAATGCCCAAAAATAATAAGTAGCTTATTAAAATAATTTGGAACCACTGATTCAAAATATGGAATCCATTTTTCCAAATTCAATACACCAAATTTTCAGAAATATATTTTAAATTAATCCCGTTGTCGAAAGAAAACGGGTTTTTGTTTAAAACATTACAAAAGACTGAATTTATTTAACCTACGAATTCAATCTAAAATCAATGCTAATGACATAAATTATATTAAATGGTAAAAATATATTCTATTTATACTTTTAAACCATTTAATATTATAATTTAACCACATAAGTTATTACCATGAAAAAAGTTGTTTTTAATTAAAATATGGCGTGTTTTTACTATTCATTAAAATATGAAAGTTATCAGAATAATATGAAAAATTTATCCAAGGTAAAATTTTATATCCTGATTCCAAAGAATAATTCAATTTTGTAAAATTTAACTTATAAACATGTCAAAAACTAGATTTAAAGTGGGTGTGCCATCAAAAGGCGGTAAAACTGTATTTTTTGAGATATACTTAGTTTACCCGAAAAATTTATTTTGTTCATATACCATGTTCTAGAAACTGTGTAAGATAAATAATAATGTTATAAAATTCAAAATTTAGCTAATACTATTCATAACGGCTAGTTCATAATAATATTATAACCATACATTGTTGTTTAGTGAAACCTAGTATTGCGTATAACACACGCTATCGAGGAAGGTCATGATTGCATGTAATGCAAGCCAAGTCAGGGTTGCGTGTAGTGCAAGACTTCTTTTTTGTTTTGTATAATAGAATCCAACCATATTTCATTTATACATTGAATATATATATATATATATATACTCAATGTTTCGTAGAATGACTATCATAAAACGAACATGAGATTGTGTGTAACACAATCTAAGAATAGTGTTGCGTATACAGAAAGTTAATACAGTGTTGCGTATAGCACAAGATAATCTTGATTTAGCATAAAACACATGACATAAATAAATTAAAAACAATATTTATCATAAAATATCAGGTTGTTACATTCTACCCCACTTAAAATGAATTTCTCCCCCAAAAGTCGTCCGGGTTATACATGGTTTTCTACTTGAATGTTTCTTTAATTGAAACCCACATCTTATAATGAAATATCAAAACATAACTTTAAAAACTAAAGTATGAAACATAATGGTCACCCAAATTAACTAATCACTGGGTTTCCACATAGGATAACATAGGTGAAAATATGGATATGGAAGAAAAATATAACCACCAACTTCGGATGGAAAGTGGTAGAGAACATGCCTATGAAAAATCCATCAATCACAAAGCTAGAAATTTGTGATGATCTAAGGTACCATCTGATTCATTGGATATAAGAGCACTAGGACAACATTTTTGGTTTTCAATATCATTTCCCTAAAGTTGAAAATTTTAATTATAAGAAATACTTGCTTGATTTTTGTACAATCTCACTGTTGTTCATGCTTCGAAAAATTTCCACTTCATCTCTTAAATATGTGAAGATGAAATTGTTATTTGTGAAGTGTTAATAGATCATGTGATAGAATGATGGGTCATTCCATCTGTTTTAGCAAAAGTTATCAAATATACATAAGTCTATTTATGGTGAGGTTAATCATATACAATTCAAAAAATGAACTTGTACTTCATATATCATACCACTTAATAAAATAAAACTAGTTTCTATTAACCAGGGACATCCTATAGGCCAGTGGTAGGCGATAAAGGCTAGTCACACTTCAGTTGTGGGTTCGATTCCCACAGCCTTGTCCGACGCGATGGTCTGTCTCCCGTCTCTCATGTTGTCCTTTTTCTAAAACTACATTACTATAACATCCCATCAATAATATAGAAAAAATTTCTATCCTTAAACAATACTAACTTATTTCCAACATAATTCATTCCAATCTTTAGGATTATCTAAAATACTTTGGTCCAAGCTCATAGTATAAAGAAAACAATTACTAGAAAGGTTATCTACCAAGAATGTGAATACAAGCATTTATCTCACATATATCATAAGATATATATTGTTGGTTGCATTCCAAACACATGAATACCTTAGTCATATATTCTCTTGAAACATAAATTACCATAAAACCTTAGTGAAAACATGAATACTATCAAAAGGTAACTCTTTCCTCATTCCAAAATCTCAAAAATCTATATAATCAAACCATAATATCACTTAGTCCTTATATCAGTCATGAGCTCATGAATACAATCAAACATCTCATTATCTTATTATCCCTTCATTATGCGCATATCATCTACATTCCAAAAATATCTGAATATCTTTTCATGGTTACCAGTACCATATAATTAGTGAAAACCAATACATAGATATTCCAAAATTCCACAATACCATAAATGAGATTCCATGATACTATTTTGAAATCCCATTACATAAACACTTAATCATTACACAACATCATTTTCATACTCAACATCACAAATAGTGATCGCATGAGACTTCCCATTATCCTTTGCCTTAAGAGGTTGCTCACATTCATCATTATTAACCCATGGATTAGGGCATTTATTAGCATAATGACCCATTTCCTTGCACTTGAATCATTGAAGTGTTGGTGGAGAGTTCTCTGTAGTCTTTTCTCTATTCACATCTCTAGACGCTGGAAAAGTCCGTTGTTCCCAAACGAAGATCCGGATGCAGAAAGCGAAGTGATATTTGGAGTCAGAGGCACGTTCCGGAGGGCCCGGAAGGGTTGCGCGAAATTTCAGAGACCCGCGCGCAAAGTTGAGCTTTGCGCGCAATCCTCCCGGGATGCGCGCAATGCGCTGGGCCGGCGCGCTATTTTGCGTGCCCGTGGCCTGCGCAGGCTCCTTTGCGCGCCGGGTCCTGATTCCGCGCCCGTAAAGAGAATTCCGCGCCCGATCCCGGATTCCGCGCCCGGGGTTGCCTATAAATACAAGGCGACCCCCAACGTTTTAAAGGTTGCTGGAAGTCGAATGGTCTCTCGTGCGCGCAATTCAACCCCTTCCGCGCGCAATGTCGAACTCCAGGTAACCTCCTTTCTTTCGCGCAAGAGAGCCTCGGGGCCCGCCTTCGCGCGCAATCCCCCCTGGCTCCTTTCCATTAAATAAACACTCACCCTAAGGCCTTTGCGCGCAAAAGAAGCCTCTTGCGCGCAATTGCCCCCGGGGTGCGCGTAATCCGGCCCGATTGCGCGCACCCCCCCTTTCTTTCAAGTGGCCATCCATTAGAGGATGAGCCGTTTCCCCCGCGCGCTGTCCGAAGCCCGGTGCGCGCAATCTAAACCCTCTGCGCGCAAAGCGCTGACCCAATTGCGCGCCAGCCCGCACAATTGCGCGCCGGCCCGCGGTATTGCGCGCAAAGCTCTTCTTTTGCGCGCAAACCGCCAGGGTCGCTCCTTTTCACCCCCCGAGGGTACCCGCCTGCGTGGCGCCCGATGATCTTCATCCTGGGTGCCCGCACCGTGCGTTGTCTTTCCGTGTGGCCTTCCAGGCTTGCGCGAAGTGACACGGACCCATCGGCAGCAACAAACGTCCCGCATGACGTTAAACTGCACATACGTCCCGCATGACGTTAAACTGCACATTCGTCCCGCACGACGTTAAACTGCATACGTCCAAGCTGCATGACGCTAAACTGCCTAGCCCCCAACGTCCGCGCTGCAAGACGTTAAACTGCCTAGCATATCGTCCTCAACACACGACGCTAAACTGTACTTCGTCCGGCAAGACGTTAAACCGTCCGCTTCGTCCTCAACACACGACGTTAAACTGTACTTCGTCTGGCAAGACGTTAAACCGTCCGCATCATTCGATCCCGTGCCTCGCACGCAGGGTCTCCCCCGGTTTGGATGTGGCCCCCACCCGCTCGTCTCTGCAGGGATGTTGGGATTGTCCCTCTTTTGGGACGATTTAATGGGAGCGGCTTTTCCCTACGGGGGCAGGGTATTACAAACCCCTAGTTTCTTGTGGGGGGCTGCACATGTGTATCTCCATTGCGCTCCCCCACTGCCGAAGCCAGTAGAGGGTGTGACTGGGATCGAGGTGTCTCCTACTTTCGGTCCAGGTCCCTTCCAACTGAGTTTTGCCGCATCCGGGCTGCCTCAAGTGCGTAAGTCCTGACAGAATGAACTACGTGGACTTTGATCCCTGTCTTCTAAACAGGGTACGTAGGAAGCCTTCTTGAGGTCCAAGCCCGCCACCTGGTCGTCCCGGTCGTATTTACATCGGTTCGTCCATCAGTGGACCCCTCCAGGGTCCACGCTTGCGTCGATTCACTTATGAATCCGCTCCTGTGGGAGACTGCCCGTGTGTATCTCCACGGTGCCTCCCCACAGCCCCCCTTTTCCATTTCTCCTTTCATCGTCCAGCATGACGTGAAACTGTGATCCACCCGGCCGTTCCATCCCCCTCTGTGTGAGGTGGTTCGGTTCAATCCTCCGCCCGGCGGCCTTGACCCCTTCGTGCGTCGGCCTGCCAACGTCCAGCATGACGTTAAAATGTATACCCGAACTACGTTGACTTTGATCCGTGCTAACGCGCGGTACGTAGGAAGCCCCACGGGGTCCAAGCTCTTCACTCCATCATCCATCCTGATCCTTACCCGGGCCGCCACATCCCGGTGAGGTCATGCCACTTCACTCCACTCCACATCACTTGGGAAGCCGCCTATGTGCTGGCCCCAGCGTCGGAGGTTCCCCGCAAGGGGTTCTGTCATCTGATCCACTTTTCGTGTTGATCGGTCCGATGCCGTCCCCGCTGGACGTTAAACTCGCGGCATACCCCGTGTTAAACACGGGAAGCTGAGGAAAACCTCAGGGGACACAGTTCCCCGCACCCAGTGCGGGATGCCTCAGGCCATCACGCCTTCGAGAAGCCCTACTAGGGATGGAAGACAGACATGCAGAGTCGCAGTGTGAATACATGCCCCCAACACCCAGAGCCAACCGGCCTTCTCACCGCAGGTTGCTGCCCCGACCAGACTCCTTGGAGCGTCCGGGCGGAAGCAGCGTAATTAACCGGTGTCCATGAAGATATGGCGCCGGGAACGAGATTCACGAGCATGTCTTAAATCTATGAGGGAGACTCGGATTAGGCGACGAGTTCCGAGGAGACGTCCAAGGAAGGAGGAGCCGACATCCCATCATCCCGGTTTCGATCAAGGAGCAGACGCCCCTGAATAAGGGACGGATGCCGCCCGCCTATGGAAAGCGGGACTGCGGGACCACAAGCCGCGCGCGCTCATCCCCTCGGGTTGACGGGTGCACGCGCGAACGCGTCCTGGCGGAACAGCGTAACCTGACGCACATCCGCACCGAAACAGAAAAATGGTGAACCCGACGTGAATCTCTTCTCCTCGACACGAAGACCGATGACTTTCAGAGGTGTTGGAAGACCGGCATGTTGCTCGACCGAGCATTCAGTCTTACCCGCCAGGGGCTGGGGAAGGGACATCGGGCAGTCCGTCTCGCAACGTCGAGGGCCTGGGTTCCCCCCACGGAAGGCGTCGTGGCACTAGCGGTTGGTTGTCGGTTCCTTTTCCTGTCAGTGTTAATGGGTTTTTCTCCCTGCTTCCAGGAATCAAGTCACCCGACCCAGTGCCCGATCGCCACCCGCCCACTGGCGCAGGGGTAGGGGAAACGCCAATGCGGCTACTCCGCACGGCCCCGCCCATTCCACAGTCGTCCCAGCAGCCGCAATTGCGGGACGACCATGCCCTCTCTCCCCCTCGGGGGTCATCCAAAGAAGGGTGATCAGCGCCCTGGTGCGGAGATACGAGGAAGAGGGAGTCATCCCCACTAGGGACATGGCTCACCTAGACCTTGAGGAGGCTGCACCTCGCCACCACCGCTGCCCCCGAGGGCCGCGCAGGGCGGTGCCGCTGCCTACCTCAACGTCCAACCGCTTCGGGAGCTTATCCCCGGAGCGCTCTGACAGTTCCCTTCCCTATGCGGATGAGGTGGAAGATGCCCGGGATCACCCTATCCGGGATTCGCTCCAGGGATCTACGGTAAGGACTCCCGCCAGGCCACGGCGACACCGCCGCCGGGCCTCTTCAGTCGAAGAGCGGGCTCTCCACCTGCCCGCGCCGCTCATTCCGACTCGCTTGTCCCGACGCCAATGTCGGGCACGAGCGGAAGAGGATGCCCACCTTGGGGCTCTAGCAACAGCGGCCGCATTGGCCCAAGCCGCTGCTGGCTCCAGTCGCCAGGTCTCTACGCATCCTGAGCAGGGGAACTCCTATGCCCGACCTGGATCGAGGCTCCGACCGCCCCAAAGGCTGGTTGGGTCGACTCTCCCGGTTGTTGGTACAGACAATAGCCACCGCGGACCACCTCGCGGCAGTGCTATTCACCGGCAGGATCTACCCTGTGTGGCCGATCCAAGAGGCATGGGTCATCCCACCTCCCGATCCCGGCCCGGAGGCCTGCCCGGAATCATCTCTCCCCGCGTCCCATTTGATATCTTTCCCGGTGCACCTCGCACCTTGGTTTCCAGTCCTCTTGGCCCCAGCACCGGTGCGGTCGGAGGACGCCAGGACAGAGATCAGCCCTGCCCCGAAGAACCACCCAGGGGCAGGAAGGCAAGGCGTCGACGCCGAGGGAAGAATGTTACGGAATTCCGGACAGAGATCCGACCGGTTCGCTTCTCTGATTCAGAGGCGGAGTACGATTCGGCGACAGAGCCCTTTCCCCAATCCCGCCAGTCAAGGGCAGGGGTAGGAGTGCGGCACGTCAGCCTCGTGCTCCCCGAGAGCGAGATCGATATGATCCCCGCTTCTCTCCGAAGGTACATCCGAAGTAGTGAGGGCCTGGTAGACCCCCAAGGACCAAGCTTGCGGTTGGCACCGGCCCCCCCGGAAGCACCCTCAGCCTCGATCGGAGACGCCGGAGACTTTTTCTGGGGACCGACGGTCGAACCACGATCTAGTGCACCCTCGGCGAGCACCGACGCTACGGCAAGATGTACGCTCGCCGGCCCGTCCTATCGTGATGTGGTAGCTGGGGCACCGCCACCCTCAGAGGGCGGCCCGAGATATGGAGGCCAATCGGCCTGCTCGCCGTATTCACCGCCGGCCAGCCCGTCGGCCCGACGGCCTGCCTCGGCACCACTTCCGGTTCCCCGTCTGTTCCCAGCCGTTGAAGATGACCAAGGAGACCTGGGTCCCGAGTTTGAGTCGTGGAGCTTCTGGACCGTCCTTGCAGAGGGCCACTTCCCTGAGAAGTTTTGGCAAGTCGCAGGACTGGACTTTGATGCGCCCGAATCACTCACCCCGGATGAGTTTGAATGCTTCCGCCGAACTCTCCGGGAGACTCACTCCCGTCTTCACCGCCTAAAAATGCCATACCCCGGGAGTCAAGCGCACCTGGAGGGTATTGGTGAGCAGTGCCGTCAAATTGACCTGGCCATGCTCCCCGCGGTTCGGCACCCCGGGTCATTTGGGCACCACGAGGCCCTCCAACAACGATGCGTCGAGTGTTTTCAAGTACTCCGCAAAGTTATCGAGGAAGCCGCTCCCCACGTGTATATCCGTGGATGGGGGCAGTATGCTGCCCTACGCTTCAGTGCGATTCGCCGACAGCCCGATTCACTGGGTGGCCCTGAGGGTACATCCCCAGGGACAGAAACGGTCAATATGGCTGACCTGTCGGGAGAGGGGAACGACTTGGAACTTCTCGACGGGGGCTCTCCCCCCGAAGACAAGCCGTCGTCAGAGCCATCAGTGAGAGTCACTCGTCATCAGAGGAACATCCTGGGGCTCCCCGCACCCACTGAAGCACTGACGTTGAGCCGCAACGTCAGCAAAGGCAAAGAGCACGGCGGGGCTATAAAGCCCGCCGACCCCTCCACCTCCATACAGAGGGCAGATGAGGATCCCGAGAAGGCTACGCTACGTCAGCAGCTCGCCGAACAGAAGAAGCTGGTTGACCAGCTCCTCGCCGAGCGCGCTGCAGAACCGCGGCCTGACTACGGTGATCCTAGGCCAGGACAGCAGGGACCAGAACAGCCACTCCTCGATGAGACTCTCCCGGGCAACCGCGACTACGCCGTGTTCGCCGACAGGAGAGAGGCCATTGCCTATGGCAAGAGGGCGCGGTATGTTTCGCCACACCCTCCCGAGCGGCGTGACTACCTGAGAGACCCCGCTCGGATTCCTCCCGCTGCCCCAAGGGCCGCTCCGCCCGCCATCCCACGAGCTGCCGAGTTCGACGATCCGGTCGACGACCCGATTGAAGGGCCGTGCAATGCGCTCGTGGTTAGAGATCCTCGCCAGGACTGGAACCCATGTCCGGACGATCCGATGGCGGCACTCATTGCCCGTTTGGAAGCCTTGGAGACTCGGCAAGTGGCGATCCCACCGGACGGCAAGCCATACCCAGCATGGGTGGATGACATGCCGGCACCTCCGGGATTCGGGAATCCCACTTTCGCCCCCTTCAACGGGACTGGAGATCCGCCACAGCATTTGGCCCATTTCAACTCGAGATGCGGGCCTATGCTGGGGACTCCAGCGCAGCAAGAGGCCGCTAAGCTTCGCTGCTTTGTTCAGACACTGGAAGGGCCAGCATTTGTCTGGTACAGCCAGCTCCCCGTCGGTTCGATAACTAGCTGGGAGGACCTCCGTAGACAGTTCCTCTACCAGTTCAGTTCCACGACCCGGAAGACAAGTATCGCAGACCTCTTCAAGTGCAAGCAGAGGCCTGATGAGCGAGTCGCGGACTTCGTCGCCCGATGGAAGGGTCTCACGTATTCCCTTGACATGCCATTGACTCAAGAGCAGTTGCTGACAATGTGTGTCGGGAACGTCAAGACCGAGCTGGTCCCTTCCCTGATCACTCAAAATTACCCCGGAGGGTTCAGGGACTTCTCAGACAAAGCTCAGCGTCTTGAGGAATCCCTGCAACAGGCCAGCCAGGCACACCCGCTGCCTCCTATGATTTCTGCAAGGAGATTCAGCAGGGCTGAGCCCGCTGCTGTGGCCCAGATAGAGGCCCCCAGGCCGTTGGAGCTGCTGCCGGCGAGGCTAGCTCCACAGCCTCACAGGAATCCGCCTCCACGGGCCCAGTTCCCGGCCCAGCAGCGGCAGCCTCAGAACCGGCCGGCCCCTCCGCGTAATGTACCGCCGCAACCCAGGCGAGATAATCAGGGTCCACCTCCTCGGCCGGCCCCTCCAGCCCCTCGACAAGACCGCGCTCCCAGAGGCCCGCGACACCTGACTTACTCATTCCACGAGGATCAGGTCCCCGGTTATTTCCGGAGCGCCCTGGAGCAGAGGATTGTACGACTGCCTGAGTGTTGGAGGCCAGAGGAGGCACATCTCACGGATAACCCCCGCTACTGCCCTTACCATCGGGCCCTGGGGCACACCATCCAACGGTGCTATGTGTTCAAGGATTGGCTCCAAGACCAGATTAACAACAATGTAATCAGGTTGGGTCCAGCTCCAGCACAAGTGGCGGGTGTATTCGTGGGATCAGATGACGATAGTGGCGATGAGGACGAATGGCAGCTGGTCTCCAACCGCGGGTCCCAGAAGTATAACAACTGGATGGCCCGCAAGACGATCGTTCGCGCCCATGGGATCATCCGTGCGCGCTTGAATCAGCCTGAGCCCCCAGAATCTGCGGGTGCTGCTTCGGCGTCGTCATCCCAGCCTGCCTCTTCCAAGAGGAGCAAACGGCGGCAGCGCAAGAAGGAAGAGCGCGCCCCGCCAGTCCCGCCACTATCCCGCACTCTCGGCGATTTCATGCCCCCGGAGATGGGGGTCCCTCCTCGGATCCGCCCGGTGATGGATGATTCGTCCGATGAAAGTATAGGGTACGCTTCGGTTAATACCGTCGAGCTGGTAAATCCCTTTTCGGTTCCCGACGTTGAGGAACACCAGGTGGACCTCCCTAGTGTCCCCGGTCGTCGCCACCGTCGGAAGAACCGCAGCAGCAGGAGTCGCTGGGGCACAGCCGCTGGTACCTCCAGCCAGGCCGTGCACGCTACTGAGACTAGGCAACAGGTTCAAAGCCGAGCTCAGCGTGCGTAGCCCCCCCATCCGGGGATGACGGATTCGCCTCCGCCACTGTTTGTGGTGTGGGACCAGGCAGAACCGCCTCAGCCGCGTCGCGATCAGCTCCGCCCTGCCACGAGTCCATCCCGGCCTCCTGACCCCAGTACGGTGACCATTTCCCGGACTGCGACCGGTGAACAGCGAGATGCGCCAAGTACCAGTCGGCCTCCGATCCAACCGGCAAGGCCCGTCATACCGCCAACCGCAGAGCAACCTCCTGCAACCAGGGGCTCGCGCTTGGCCAAAAAGTATGATGTCCTGAAGCACTTGGCCGACATCCCAGCAAGGCTCTCCATCCTTGAGGCTCTGCGCATGTCATCTGAGATGCGCGAGGCACTCGCTGAAGCCCTGAAGAGCCCCCTCCAGTTTGAGACAGAGGTTGCGGCTGCAGAGGCCTTTCACGCCGAAACGATCGAGGACGCCGAATGTCAGGCAGTTATCTCGTTCTCTGGTAAGGATGAAGACCCTCCTATACAGGGACACATTCGTCCGCTGTATGTCACTGGCCAGTTCAATGGCCTTGAAGTCCGGCGCTGTCTTGTCGACACAGGGTCCGGGATTAACCTGATTCCAACTCGGACGCTCCGGAGATTGGGGTTGTCTGAGGATGACTTGATTCCCTCCGACCTCAGGATCCAGGGGTATGACCGCACCGAGCAAACCCCGGTCGGCAAGATACGTTTGAAGACCCAGTTCGGTGACTTGGTTGCCAACACCGAATTCATGGTGGTCTCTCAGGACACTGCGTATAACGCATTGATGGGCAGGCCATGGCTCCACCTTCATGCGGCGGTTCCCTCGTCATACCACCAATGCCTCAAGTACTCCCTTAACGGTCGAGTGGGCGTGCTTCAAGGAGATGCCTCTCCCTTTGCCTCATGTGAAGCCCGTTATCTGGATGCGGACTATTACAAGAGCAAGGACAAGCAGATCCTGGCAGGTGAGGTTGAGCCTGTCGCTGTTGCAAGTGATCCCTGGGCAAGTCTGGATGACGCTTACGTCCTCCCGATTCACCGGTTGGACGTCTCCATGGTATCGACGGCCCGCGAGTCTCTGGATGAGATGACCGCGACCGCCCGCGCCAGCACCAGTGGCCCAGCAGGATCTGGTAGCCCCAATGCAGTTTCCAACGTAGTCTCTCCCGTGGACGATCCCTCCCCGAGTGGAGAGGACGTGGAAGATGCACCCCCAGCCTTCGAGGAGGGCGTCCCCGCCACGGTTGATGAGTTAGTACAGGTGAATCTTGGAACCGAAGCCGATCCAAGACCCACATTGGTCAGTGCCTCCATGCCCTCTGAGGAGCGGCAGCAGTACGTGGACTTTCTCAGGCAGCACCGTGATGTGTTCGCTTGGGGTTATGACGAGATGCCGGGGCTAGACCCTCAGGTAGCCGTCCACCGCCTTGGTCTCCCGGTGAACCATCGTGGGTTTAAGCAGCCTCCCAGGAAGATGCACCCGTCCCACGGTGCCATGGTTGAGGCCGAAGTTGACAAGCTTATCAAAGCCAACTTCGTGAGGGAAGTTCAGTACCCCAAATGGCTAGCCAACATTGTGCCGGTCAGGAAGAAGAACGGGCAGATCAGAGTCTGCATCGACTTCCGCGATCTCAACCGCCACTGTCCGAAGGATGACTTTCCCCTTCCAGTGACAGAGCTGTTGATCGACGCTACGGCAGGGTTCCAAGCCCTCTCCTTCATGGATGGATACTCCGGATACAACCAAATCCGGATGGCCCCTGAGGATGAGGAGTTCACTGCCTTCAGGGGCCCCCAAGGTACCTTTTGCTACCGGGTCATGCCCTTCGGCCTGAAGAATGCAGGTGCCACCTATCAACGGGCGATGCACCGCATATTCAAGCCAATCCTCGGCACACTGGTGGAATGCTACGTCGACGACCTGGTAGTCAAATCGCGCCAGCGTCAGGACCATCTCAAAGATCTTGAGAAAGTGTTCGGCTTCCTCCGGTCTCGCTGCCTGAAGATGAACCCGTTGAAGTGTGCCTTTGGGGTCACCTCCGGAAAGTTCCTTGGATTTGTGGTAAGGTACCGGGGTATTGAGATCGACCCAGAGAAGATCAGGGCGATTAGCCAGATACCTCCCCTGGGTAACCTCCGGGAACTGCAAGGGTTCCAAGGCCACTTAGCCTATATACGCCGATTCATCGCGAATCTGGCCGGCAAGTGTAAGCCCTTCTCTCGGCTCATGAAGAAAGGCGCCACCTATGAATGGGATAAAGAGTGTCAGACCGCTTTCGAGGGAATCAAGCTGTATCTGCTTCAACCTCCGGTCCAGATGCCGCCCGTATCCGGAAAGCCGCTGGTCCTCTACGTGACCGCCCTGGAACGGTCCCTGGGTGCCCTTCTCGCCCAGAAAAACAACGAGGGAACAGAGAATAGCCTCTATTACCTCAGTCGCATGCTCCTCGATGCGGAAGCCAGATATTCCCCCATCGAGAAGAGCTGCCTGGCGCTCGTATTTGCCGTACAGAAATTACGACACTACTTGCAGCACCATGAGGTAGAGTTGGTTTCTCGAGTAGACCCGTTGAAATATATCCTGAGCCGGCCTATGTTGACTGGCCGTCTAGCACGGTGGGCTGTGATTCTCCAGCAGTTCGACATCAGGTATGTGTCTCAGAAGGCCATCAAAGGGCAAGCATTGGCAGACTTTCTGGCAGCTCACCCGACCTCCGCGGATCAGCCGCTGGATCTAGGCTTTCCTGATGAGACCATTCTCTCGGTTGATCGAGCCGATCCATGCTGGCAGATGCACTTTGACGGTGCCTCCCGGAGCCCCACCGGTAGAAGACTTGATAATCCTAAGCTCAACAGAGTGGGCTTGGGCATCGTCTTTATTACCCCGGACCGAGCCGTTCTGCCATACTCTTTCCTGTTGTCAGAGGGCTGTACCAACAATGAGGCGGAATACCATGCCCTCATCACTGGCCTCGAGTTAACTCTCGAGATCGACGTGCCCCATCTGTGCGTGAAAGGAGACTCCGAGCTGGTTGTTAAGCAGATCAATGGCGACTATGTTGTCAGGAAGCCGGAACTCGTGCCATTGTTGGAGTGCACCCTCCTTCTGATGGATCGATTCCCTTCTCGGCCAGAAATTGTCCATATTCCCCGGTCGCAGAATGGTCGAGCAGATGCTTTGGCCAGCCTTGTTGCGTCACTTGCGGAGCCTGAACAGGACAACCTGGTCGTCCGCGTGACGCGCCGCAGGCTCATCGCTCCCGCTATCCCGGAAGAAGATCGCGGCCCGTTGGTAAGTAATCTCACCACGGTTGCCCCTATGCCCGGAGCCCCGAGTACCCCAGATATGACAGTCGGATCAGCCCCTGATTGGAGGACGCCTTTGGTTGAGTACCTCCAACATGGCATTCTTCCATCGGATCGGGCCGAGCGCGAGCGAATTCGACGCCGCGCATCGCAGTTTGTCCTCCAGAGCAGTCCCGGCCTGGAACAGATCCTCTACAGACGCGGATTTGATGGTGTTCTCCTCCGTTGCCTTCATGGAGTTGAGATCCCACGAGTCATGCAAGAGGTTCATGCTGGTTCATGCGGTGCCCATCAGACTGGGCCGAAGCTGTCCCACCAGATTCGGAGGTTGGGATACTTCTGGCCCTCTATGATCCATGACTGCATCGAGTATGCCAGGAGGTGCCATGCATGCCAGGTTCATGCGAACTTTGTGCATCGGCCGCCGGAGCCCCTCCATACCACCAGGTATTCCTGGCCCTTTGCAGTCTGGGGTCTGGACGTTGTGGGACCTTACCCGCCGGCGACGGCTCGCCAGTGCCGGTTCATTCTGACCGCTACGGACTTCTTCTCCAAATGGGCAGAGGCGATTCCGCTCAGAGAGGTCAAATCCTGTTCGATCGCTGACTTCGTGACCTCCAACATCATCTATCGATTTGGAGTGCCTCACGCTATCCTCACGGATAACGGAACCAATTTCCGAGCAGCCGAGTTGAAGAAGTTGTACGCCAAGTATAACATTCGCTCGAACCATACATCTCGCTATCATGCGCAGGCGAATGGACAGATCGAGGCGTTTAACAAAACCCTCTCTAACATTCTGCAAAAGATGGTTGGTCAGAACAAGAAGAGTTGGCCGGACAAGCTCCCCAACGCCCTCTGGGCTTATCGGACGACGACTCGCAATTCCACCCAGATGACCCCTTATTCCCTGGTGTATGGAGCTGAGGCCGTCCTGCCCATCGAGATCCAGTTACCGTCCTTGCGCACTGCGGTCTACGACCAGCAAGTGCCGGACAGAATTGCTGAAGCCCGTCTAGTCGAGTTGGAAGCACTGGATGAGAATAGACTTCGCGCTTTGCACAACTTGGAGAGGCATCAGAGCAGAATGGCTCGAGCTTTCAATAAGAAGGTTCGCCTCCGCTCCTTCCTGCAGGGTGATCTAGTGCTAGCCCTAAGAGCACCGATGATCCCCGGCAGGAAGCCACCCAAGTTGGAGCCCAAGTGGGAGGGACCTTTTGTCGTCCACAAGGTCTATCCCAATGGCGCGTACTCCCTAGCGACTATGGATGGTGAGCGTGTTACTCCTCCCACCAACTCTAGGTTCCTTAGGCAGTACTTTGTCTGACCATCTACGTCCTGCACGACGTTAAACTGCATTCGTCCGAGCTACAAGACGTTAAACTGTTCAGCATCTTCGTCCGAGCTACAAGATGTTAAACTGTTCAGCATCTACGTCCTGCACGACGTTAAACTGCATTCGTCCGAGCTACAAGACGTTAAACTGTTCAGCATCTACGTCCTGCACGACGTTAAACTGCATTCGTCCGAGCTACAAGACGTTAAACTGTTCAGCATCTTCGTCCGAGCTACAAGACGTTAAACTGTTCAGCATCTACGTCCTGCACGACGTTAAACTGCATTCGTCCGAGCTACAAGACGTTAAACTGTTCAGCATCTTCGTCCGAGCTACAAGACGTTAAACTGTTCAGCATCTACGTCCTGCACGACGTTAAACTGCATTCGTCCGAGCTACAAGACGTTAAACTGTTCAGCTTCTTCGTCCGAGCTACAAGACGTTAAACTGTTCAGCATCTACGTCCTGCACGACGTTAAACTGCATTCGTCCGAGCTACAAGACGTTAAACTGTTTAGCATCTTCGTCCGAGCTACAAGACGTTAAACTGTTCAGCATCTACGTCCTGCACGACGTTAAACTGCATTCGTCCGAGCTACAAGACGTTAAACTATTCAGCATCTACGTCCTGCACGACGTTAAACTGCATTCGTCCGAGCTACAAGACGTTAAACTGTTCAGCATCTTCGTCCGAGCTACAAGACGTTAAACTGTTCAGCATCTACGTCCTGCACGACGTTAAACTGCATTCGTCCGAGCTACAAGACATTAAACTGTTCAGCATCTTCGTCCGAGCTACAAGACGTTAAACTGTTCAGCATTCGTCCTGCATGACGTTAAACTGCCTTTCAAGAACTACGTACGGCTTGATTCCCATCCTTATGGGATACGTAGGACCGCCTGAACACTCATGTTTCAGGCCCAGCCCCATCCTTCGGGAACTTCCTCTGGGTATGCGGCGTATGGTGTGGACGCAGGGCTATGCCCTCATTCACGTCGGTTTGCTCGTCACGCTGTACGCCCCCCACGTTTGGGGGATGCCTTCTGCTCCCCCCCCCCCTTCTTCCTCTCATTGTCCTGCATGACGTTAAACTGTCCCTCAAAAACTACGTGCGGCTTGATTCCCATCCTTATGGGATACGTAGGAACGCCCGGATGTTTGAAACTTCGGGTCCAGCCCCACCTCTTAAAGATTCCCCCTTCTCTGGGGAGTCCACCGCTTTCGGTTCACCCTCAAGGCGTGTCCCTCGACCCCTTGCAGTGGTCCACCGGTGTCAAGAGTACTCTGGTTTATTGCCAGGAGCGTCAGGTTCTGCTCGGTCAGATTTCTTGTACGTTTCAGGCTTCATGCCCCATCTCATTCGGACTCATCATCTACGCCCTGGGTGGAGCCCCTGTGAACGGTCTGGACACAATGCCTCAGTGCTCTCCCACCGACTCGGGCTGGCACCCCCATGGGTTCTGGGCAGCAAATCGATATGAATCCTGCGATTGAGCGGTTGATGCTCGTTCGCTGCCCCATTCCATCAACGGTTAGTGCGATATTGATGCTGCTTTTCCGCCACGGTCGGCAGTACTCCCATATCGTTACTCCGGTGCCCCCAGTCCTTGAGTGAATGGCCGCATGATTCACATCTTTCCATCTTCCATCCTGACCAGGCAAAATCTCGATACTCTTGACACTATCCCTCAGTGCATCTTTGCATATCCAGGGGATAGGACCGCGAAGTGGCGTGCGTTGAGGTCTTATGGTCCGAGCTCTAAGACCTTAAACTAAGATCTCTCCTTATGGTCCGAGCTCTAAGACCTTAAACTAAGATCTCTCCTTATGGTCCGAGCTCTAAGACCTTAAACTAAGATCTCTTCATGGTCCGAGCTCTAAGACCTTAAACTAAGATCTCCTCATGGTCCGAGCTCTAAGACCTTAAACTAAGATCTCTCCTTATGGTCCGAGCTCTAAGACCTTAAACTAAGATCTCTCCTTATGGTCCGAGCTCTACGACTTTAAACTAAGATCTCCTTTTCTTTCGTCCCGCATGACGTTAAACTGCACTTCCAGAACTATGTATGGCTTGATTCCCATCCTTATGGGATACGTAGGACCGCCTGAACATTCGTGTTTCAGGCCCAGCCCCATTTCCCGGGAATCTCTATCCCGTGTTGGGCCTCTGGCCCAAGTTCCCCTCCTTTTTGTGCGAGGCGTATCGAGTAAGCGGGGGATCATGTCCTCATTCACGTCGGTCTACTAGCCACGCCGTACGCCTCCCCCCCCGTGTGTGGGACCACCTCACACCTCTCATCGTCCTGTATGACGTTAAACTACCTCAAGAACTACGTGTGGCTTGATTCCCATCCTTATGGGATACGTAGGACCGCCTGGACGCTTGTGTTTCAGGTCCAGCCCCGTCTCTTGGTTGATCACGGGGATCTACCATCTTTTGGTTGCTCTCAGGGTGAGTCCTCCGACCCTTCCCGGTGATCTGGTAACATGCTTTGGGTACTTCGGTCTATGACTCGTAGTGTCAGATTCGATCCCGACAAGTCCTGTGTTGCTTGTCGGGCCTCGCGCTTCCTCTTGTTTGAGCCTTCCCCCAAAGGGATCCTCGTTAGCGGTTTTGGTACGATGCCTCAGTGCTCTCCTACCGCTCCGGGTCGATTTACCGGCGGGTCTTGGGCCGCAAATCGATATGAATCCTGCGATTGAGCGGTCGATGCTCGTTTGCTTGCCCCGTCTTAGGCTGACGCGATCGGATGTTGTGTTGCGAATATGGTCAGCAACGTCCTTGATTGCCATGTCGGCTCTTTCAGGCTCTGAACATTGGTTGCGCAGTCCTCATCACACTCCGCCTTTGTGCGTTGTAGTGGAATCTTGACACTCTCTTCATATTGACCTCCAGTACACCTCTACACGTTAGACAGACCCACCAGGGTAATGATGTCGTTCGAGGCTCCCATGATCTGAGCACCAAGGATATATGTGGATGTCCTCCCTAAGGGCCATGCGTAGCTGGACCCTCGTCCCCATAAGGCGGAGGGAGTCACCCGAACAATCGCGTTCTGGGCCCAGTACATCTGGAGGCTAGCATCTCCGCCCCTCGGGTGATGGACATACGCAGACCCCTGTCCCAAGACTCTTCTCCTGGAATCGTGCGTGACCGCAGGGCTGGGTATGTTCCCACCTCCGCCGTGTCCGCCGTACCGCAATAAGCGGATTCCTCCATGGTCCGAACCACACAACCTTAAACTGTGTTGTCTGGTCCTACCACACGACCGTAAACTGTGATCGTCTTGGCCGCCCGACGAGAAACGGCACTGCATCGTGATGTCCTCCTCAGGAGACACTCATGTTGGGCGCTGGTTAATAACCACGCCATTCATCAATGTCTTCCGTGGCTTGATTATTGTGGCGACGCCAGGGATTCCTTAATCACAGGTTTGTCGCCGCACAAAGAAAAACCATCCACCTTTAAGGACAAACAAGAAATATCAAATGCCGCTCCTTTTGTGTGCGAGGGTCAGACCCGCACTCTTCCCCGCGCTGGTGCCCGATTGTGTTGCGCCGCGCTTCAAGAACTATGTGTGGCTTGATTCCCATCCTTATGGGATACGTAGGAACGCCCGGATGTTTGAAACTTCGGGTCCAGCCCCCCACCTCTTAGAGATTCCCCCTTCTCTGGGGAATCCGCCGCCTTCAGGTCACCCTCAAGGCGTGTTCCCCGACCCCTTGCAGTGGTCCACCGGTGTCAAGAGTACTCTGGTTTATTGCCAGGAGCGTCAGGTTCTACTTGGTCAGGTCTCCTCCACTTTTCAGGCTTCGTGCTCCCTTTCATTCGGACCCATCGTCTACGCCCTGGGTGGAGCCCCCGTGAACGGTTCGGACACAATGCCTCAGTGCTCTCCCACCGACTCGGGCCGGTACCCCCAATGGCCTCGGGCAGCAAATCGATATGAATCCTGCGATTGAGCGGTCGATGCTCGTTTGCTGCCCCATTCCATCAACGGTTAGTGCGATATTGATGCTGCTTTTCCGCCACGGTCGGCAGTACTCCCATATCGTTACTCCGGTGCCCCCAGTCCTTGAGTGAATGGCCGCATGATTCACATTTTTCACCCCCCATCCTGACCAGGCAAAATCTCGATACTCTTGACACTTTCCCTCAGTGCATCTTTGCATATCCAGGGGATAGGACCGCGAAGTGGCGTACTTTGAGGTCTCATGGTCCGAGCTCTAAGACCTTAAACTAAGATCTCCCTTATGGTCCGAGCTCTAAGGCCTTAAACTAAGATCTCCCTTATGGTCCGAGCTCTAAGACCTTAAACTAAGATCTCCCTTATGGTCCGAGCTCTAAGACCTTAAACTAAGATCTCCTTATGGTCCGAGCTCTAAGACCTTAAACTAAGATATCTCCTTATGGTTCGAGCTCTACGACTTTAAACTAAGATCTCATTTTCTTTCGTCCCGCATGACGTTAAACTGCACTTCAAGAACTACGTATGGCTTGATTCCCATCCTTATGGGATACGTAGGACCGCCTGAACATTCGTGTTTCAGGCCCAGCCCCATTTCCCGGGAATCTCTATCCCGTGTTGGGCCTCTGGCCCAAGTTCCCCTCCTTTTTGTGCGAGGCGTATCGCGTAAGTGGGGGATCATGTCCTCATTCACGTCGGTCTACTGGCCGCGCCGTACGCCTCCCCCCGTGTGTGGGACCACCTCACACCTCTCATCGTCCTGTATGACGTTAAACTACCTCAAGAACTACGTGTGGCTTGATTCCCATCCTTATGGGATACGTAGGACCTCCTGGACGCTTGTGTTTCAGGTCCAGCCCCGTCTCTTGGTTGATCACGGGGATCTACCCTCTTTTGGTTGCTCTCAGGGTGAGTCCTCCGACCCTTCCCGGTGATCTGGTAACATGCTTTGGGTACTTCGGTCTATGACTCGTAGTGTCAGATTCGATCCCGACAAGTCCTGTGTTGCTTGTCGGGCCTCGCGCTTCCTCTTGTTTGAGCCTTCCCCCAAAGGGATCCTCGTTAGCGGTTTTGGTACGATGCCTCAGTGCTCTCCTACCGCTCCGGGTCGATTTACCGGCGGGTCTTGGGCCGCAAATCGATATGAATCCTGCGATTGAGCGGTCGATGCTCGTTTGCTTGCCCCGTCTTAGGCTGACGCGATCGGATGTTGTGTTGCGAATATGGTCAGCAACGTCCTTGATCGCCATGTCGGCTCTTTCAGGCTCTGAACATTGGTTGCGCAGTCCTCATCACACTCCACCTTTGTGCGTTGTAGTGGAATCTTGACACTCTCTTCATATTGACCTCCAGTACACCTCTACACGTTAGACAGACCCACCAGGGTAATGATGTCGTTCGAGGCTCCCATGATCTGAGCACCAAGGATATATGCGGATGTCCTCCCTAAGGGCCATGCGTAGCTGGACCCTCGTCCCCATAAGGCGGAGGGAGTCACCCGAACAATCGCGTTCTGGGCCCAGTATATCTGGAGGCTAGCATCTCCGCCCCTCGGGTGATGGACATACGCAGACCCCTGTCCCAAGACTCTTCTCCTGGAATCGTGCGTGACCGCAGGGCTGGGTATGTTCCCACCTCCGCCGTGTCCGCCGTACCGCAATAAGCGGATTCCTCCATGGTCCGAACCACACGACCTTAAACTGTGTTGTCTGGTCCTACCACACGACCGTAAACTGTGATCGTCTTGGCCGCCCGACGAGAAACGGCACTGCATCGTGATGTCCTCCTCAGGAGACACTCATGTTGGGCGCTGGTTAATAACCACGCCATTCATCAATGCCTTCCGTGGCTTGATTATTGTGGCGACGCCAGGGATTCCCTAATCACAGGTTTGTTGCCGCACAAAGAAAAACCATCCACCTTTAAGGACAAACAAGAAATATCAAATGCCGCTCCTTTTGTGTGCGAGGGTCAGACCCGCACTCTTCCCCGCGCTGGTGCCCGATTGTGTTGCGCCGCGCTTCAAGAACTACGTGTGGCTTGATTCCCATCCTTATGGGATACGTAGGAACGCCCGGATGTTTGAAACTTCGGGTCCAGCCCCCCACCTCTTAGAGATTCCCCCTTCTCTGGGGAATCCGCCGCCTTCAGGTCACCCTCAAGGCGTGTTCCCCGACCCCTTGCAGTGGTCCACCGGTGTCAAGAGTACTCTGGTTTATTGCCAGGAGCGTCAGGTTCTACTTGGTCAGGTCTCCTCCACTTTTCAGGCTTCGTGCTCCCTTTCATTCGGACCCATCGTCTACGCCCTGGGTGGATCCCCCGTGAACGGTTCGGACACAATGCCTCAGTGCTCTCCCACCGACTCGGGCCGGTACCCCCAATGGCCTCGGGCAGCAAATCGATATGAATCCTGCGATTGAGCGGTCGATGCTCGTTTGCTGCCCCATTCCATCAACGGTTAGTGCGATATTGATGCTGCTTTTCCGCCACGGTCGGCAGTACTCCCATATCGTTACTCCGGTGCCCCCAGTCCTTGAGTGAATGGCCGCATGATTCACATTTTTCACCCCCCATCCTGACCAGGCAAAATCTCGATACTCTTGACACTTTCCCTCAGTGCATCTTTGCATATCCAGGGGATAGGACCGCGAAGTGGCGTACTTTGAGGTCTCATGGTCCGAGCTCTAAGACCTTAAACTAAGATCTCCCTTATGGTCCGAGCTCTAAGACCTTAAACTAAGATCTCCCTTATGGTCCGAGCTCTGAGACCTTAAACTAAGATCTCCCTTATGGTCCGAGCTCTAAGACCTTAAACTAAGATCTCCATTATGGTCCGAGCTCTAAGACCTTAAACTATGATCTCCCCTATGGTCCGAGCTCGAAGACCTTAAACTAAGATCTCCCCTATGGTCCGAGCTCTAAGACCTTAAACTAAGATCTCCCCCTATGGTCCGAGCTCTAAGACCTTAAACTAAGATCTTCCCCTACGGTCCGAGCTCTAAGACCTTAAACTAAGATCTCTTCCCCTTATGGTCCGAGCTCTACGACCCTAAACTAAGATCTCCCCTAATCGGGGTTCTACGTCCTGCACGACGCTAAACTGCACTTTCAGAACTACGTGTGGCTTGATCTCCAGCCTGATGGAGTACGTAGGAACGCCCGGGCATTTCGACTCGGGTCCAGCCTCAGGGATCGCTAAGTCTCGCCCCTCCTCGTCGCCGGCCGTCTGGCCTGACTTCGGGTAGAGCGGTGCAGTTGTGATATTCTCCCCGATTCAGCTCGGGATGCCTCATCGCAATGATGGGAAGTGACGGTTTCCTCGTCAAAGAGGTGATGTCTGAGAACTGGGGTGATTCACGGCCAGATTAGTGCATCCGCCTAATACGATTTCCCCACGGTGGCGCAATTCTGAGAGCGTTGGATTCTGTCCGAACAAAGCATCACTTCGCCCCACGCTTCGCATGCTCTTTTGATCCGGATTTCCACCCTTGTGTCTGAAGGAACCCCCAAAGCGGTATTCATGATGACATGTGGTCCGCCTCCTGCAATATGAATGATGACCTTTGGTCCGTCTCTTGCAGTTGTTATGGTCGATCCACTGTCCGCCTACCGTCTTGGGCATTTCCTGGAAGGCTGACCGTCGTGGATTTCTGAGGTCGGGACACGCGATTCACCCTTTCTCATTTCCCTATGTTCGGATAAAATCTCAACGCCCCTAGTGTTGTCCCGCTCGTGTGTTGGAACAAGTTGGGGATGATACATTGATTAGGTCTGAGGTCTCCTTTCCTAGGAATGACCTCCCTCTTTTCTCCAGCAATCCGGGCCCAACTATGGATGCCTGATGCTTGGTTAACGCTCCCGCAAGACAGTAAATTGTGGTTGAGCATGTTAAGCCAAAAGATGCAGATAAATATATTGGCCCATACAAATGGATCAAGGTAGCAGAAGTAAAATGTTTTGGGAATGGAAAAACAAAGCCCTTAGGGATTAGCGTGTTGAATGAGTCTTTCTAGTGCCGCTACCCTTTGGCTGGTGGCCTCCAGAGCTGCTTCTCGCTCTCTGCGTGCCCTCTCTTCGTCGGCGGTCGCAGCACGCAGTTCGTCGATTCCGGCCTGTGCACGCTCCCGCTCGACCTGAATTGTGACCATCTGTTGGCCCGCCTCCGTCAACTGTACCTGGGCGTCAACCAGCTGGGCTGCTAGTTGCTCCACAAGCTCGGTACACGTTGCGACGAAGGCCTCCTTCTCTGCCGCCTACCCTTCGAGGCGCCGGACTTCCTGCTCCGCCGCGAAGAGCGCCCGCGTGCTCCCCGACATGTCCCGACTTTGTGCGACGTCGGAACGCCGGCAGCTCTCGCGCATCTTTTCGGCCATGAAATCACGGACCGTCAGATGGAGGCGTTGAGCATCAGCTCCCCCGGCACACAGGAAGCGCAGCCAGGTTTGAAGCGATCCCATGCGCCCCAGCCACTCCGATGAGGGTCGTTTGAGGAAGCGCTGGATGCACTTCCACCCCCTGCGGCGCGTTATCCGGCTCTCCTCGACCGCCTCCGCATCCGAGTCATCCATCTCCTCGGGGTCGGCAGGCCGGTAGGCAGGGAAGGCAGCCAGCAGGTCTGCTGCAGGGTCCGCCCCTGGGATGTCCTCACGGGGGATTGGTTCCCCAACATCTGGGCGACCTCCTTCTCCCGCCCCAGCGGCGTTGACACCCTCGTCAGCCCCCGACCTCTCTCTGATGGCAGCGCCGCCGACATCCGTAGCCCCCTGATCAGCAGTTGGTGGGGCCGGCTCGGTTTGGGAAGTCTGTTCCGGAGAAGGCGGCATGTCTGCCACTGGTCCACTCGCGGACGGCCCGGGTTCAGCAACCCGACGAGCCTCCAGTGTTGAGATCACTGCGCAGGGCATGCCATGGTTAGTCACGGATCGTCAACGGCAAACACCAGCGGTAAAGTAGGGAGACTTACGGGAGTTCAGAGCGTCATCTTCCGCTACCTCGGCCGCCGTAGGAACAGTTGCAGCAGGGGACCCTTCTGCGCTCGTCGATTCAATGATAGGTGTCGGGCCCCCACCTTGTCCTACTGGCGCCTCTCCTACTCCCGCCGAGGACGCCTGACCGACATTCGTGCGCTCCTGAGAAAGATGGAGAAATGGGTTAGAAGCTGCGTAAGGAAATGGATGAAGCGGATTGAGTAGGGATAGAAGCGTACCTCGAGGAGCTCAGTGACATCAACATTGTCGGAGCCGACCACCTCGCCGCTCTCCCGCGGGCTCCCCCAATGGGACCCTCCCTCGGAGCCTTCATCCTCCCCCGTCTCCTCCTCTTCCTCGGAGTCGTCACTGTCACCTTCTCCCGGCGGCATCCGTTCTGGAGCAGGCTCTAGACCGAGCATCACCTTCACCAGAAGGGATGGCTCCGCACGCTGACCACGTTGGCGCGCGTATTCGTCCATTGCCGTCAGATACGCATACTGCCGGTTGAAGTCCACCCTGTCGGTGATCTGGAGGCGCCCGACCTCTGGCAGATAGATTCCTTCTCTGAGTATCTTTCGCCAGATGACGTCGGTCCCCAGTGACTGCCGCAGGGTCATCCAGGCCGACCACAGCGCCGGGAAGACCGCATCGTGGGAGGGTTCGAGCAGACGTCTCACCTGCTTCCCGGGCCGCTCCCCGACCGCCGCATGTGCCCCCTCTCTGGGCGCCGAGGTCGTGGCGGCAGCCTGCGATGCGCCCGCCGCCGAAGTCCCTGCCCGCGCCGACTCCGCTGCTTGGCGTGCCTCCGTTCTCCCCCGTGTGGCGGCACCTCGCCTCCCTCCTTGACGCCCGGTCTCCGCACGGGTGACCTCGAGCCGCCGAACTGGCTTCCGTAGAAGCCCCTCGGGGTACGCGATGACCCAGTGTTCGGCGTACTCGGTTGCCAAGCCTGCGTCGATCCCGGTAGGAGGGAGAGTGATGACGTCGCCAGAGCCGAAGGCGACAAACATCAGCCACATCTGGTGAAGGACGCAAGGGTTCGTCTCCTCCCGGACAGCAGTGAATACCCTCTTCGGCATCCGTTGAAGGCACCCGAACTGCCTGGCGAACCGGGTCGGCACGTAAGGCTCGCAGATCACCTTCCCATCGATCCGAGCCACGAGCACCCCGCCCCGCATGTTCAGGAAGTATTCATGCTGCTCCAGCGGGCCCTGTCCGTTGTCGATCATCTGGCCGACGGGAGTGGGGAACGGGCTGAAGTTGAAATTGGCATGATTGCCAATCCGAACCCTCACGCCCTCCTCACTTAGGGTCATCGGAGCGACCCCCGCAATGTTCAGCAGGGAGGGTCGCAGGCCGTTACCCGGAGGAATGATGGCATTTGGGAACGTATACCCACCGAGGTGAGCAGCCACCCAGCCGTGGAAGAACTGAAAGGGCCCACAGATCCTTCGTGGCGACCCCCCTCGTGAGATGCGTCCCAGGATGGCATACAGCCTCGCCAGTACTGGGACCCCGAGGTTGTATCTCTTGTTGGCGGCCATAGCGCCCGCCACCGCCAGTGTCGCCGGGCGAACACCCATTCTCGCGTCCCGCACTGGCAGGAGCCACCCACTCAGAAAGGCGGCCAGGAACGCCGCGTACCGGACATTTGGGTCCCGGTCCTCGATGACGCGGTACCCCCATGAGCGGTAGTCGCCCATCTCCAGGACCCGCCAGTACGACCCGTTCCGGCTCCTCTGAGCTGCGGTTGGGCACTGCTTCCCCCTGCCTGGCATCTTGACCGCCGGGTCATGCTCCAGGAACTGGCCGAACCATTCCTTGTAGGCTATGTCCTTCTGGAAGTCTTTGATCCCGAGCCGCTGCGTAGCCAGGTCAAGCAGATGCCAGGTCAGGATGGGGGTCCGTGACCTGTCCTCCCAGGTGTTCTTCGGTGGCAGGAACTCATCGTATTGATAGCCCTCCAGCGGGATACCTCCGATGCAGTGGATGTCCCAGAGACCGATGCTGACCTCCCCATGGTGAAGATGGAAGGTGTTGGTATCCGGAGACCATCGGGTGAACAGCTCCGGCCCGAGCTCGGACTGCTGGTAGAAGTGGAACTGCGACGTCCACACCGCCTCAAACAGGCCGATGTACCGCAGCTCCTCTGCGAAGTGATCACAGGTGTGGCGTACCCAGAACGCCCAGGCCCATTCACTGGTGAAATTGCCCCCAGATCGCAAGTCCCAGTCCTTCAGCCAGCCCTTGGTGTCGTCAGTGACACTCTGGCGGTATGTGCTCGAGTAGAGGGCTGGAGAATTCTCCGCAGTAGGCTCACCCCCGTCAATGGTTCGCGTCCTCGGGTTCAGGACGTAAACGTCCAAGTGCCTGGTCTCCCTGGCAGGATTCCCATTGTTGGTGATGTTATAGCGGGGAAGCTCGTCCTCCCGAGTCACCCAGGTCCGCGGCGCGTCAACCTCGAACCCTGGCACCGGAACTTCATCTAGAAGGCCGAAGTTCCAGAGGGGCAGGTTGTCCGACAGTGGATATATCTTCTGGGTCGGCGTCAGTAAGTCGAACAAGGATTGATTGTTGGAAACAATCTCCTTGGCTCCGTAAACCTCCTCGTTCGTCGCCATCTCAGCTCTGCGAGTGGCGGCATCCCCCTCATTTCCTTGATGTGCGGCCATCTCAGAAGTTTCGGGAGTCGTGCGGGCTAAGGGATGAAGTGTGCGGAATCAGACGAGGCTGGTGGAAAAGTTTGAGAGGCGGCGCGCAATCCTAGTGGACGGCGCGCAATTGGGAAGTCCTTCGCGAAAAACCCCGGGTATTCGCGCAAAGACAGAGCGAAATCCGGGCGGTTTTGCGCGACAAGCGGGCGAATTTCGCGCCGGAAAGGCTATTTCGCGCACGAGAGCAGAGATGCTTATCGCGCGGAAGGCCAGTGTACGGCACGGAGGGACCCAGTGCCCCTATTTATAGGCGAGGCCGTGGCCCGCGCTGCGCGGAAAAAACTTTGCGCGACCGCATCGGCCGATTTCGCGCCCGACACCCATTTTTGCGCGCCACAGTCCCGCGCCGCCCAGGACTTCGGCATTCCGGCGTCTCCCTCGGAACCCGATCGTTGCGACCTCTCGCCGATCAGATTCCGAGGGGGGGCTTTTGTAGACGCCGGAAAAGTCTGTTGTTCCCAAACGAAGATCCGGATGCAGAAAGCGAAGTGATATTTGGAGTCAGAGGCACGTTACGGAGGGCCCGGAAGGGTTGCGCGAAATTTCAGAGACCCGCGCGCAAAGTTGAGCTTTGCGCGCAATCCTCCCGGGATGCGCGCAATGCGCTGGGCCGGCGCGCTATTTTGCGCGCCCGTGGCCTGCGCAGGCTCCTTTGCGCGCCGGGTCCTGATTCCGCGCCCGTGAAGAGAATTCCGCGCCCGATCCCGGATTCCGCGCCCGGGGTTTCCTATAAATACAAGGCGACCCCCAACGTTTTAAAGGTTGCTGGAAGTCGAACGGTCTCTCGTGCGCGCAATTCAACCCCTTCCGCGCGCAATGTCGAACTCCAGGTAACCTCCTTTCTTTCGCGCAAGAGAGCCTCGGGGCCCGCCTTCGCGCGCAATCCCCCCTGGCTCCTTTCCTTTAAATAAACACTCACCCTAAGGCCTTTGCGCGCAAAAGAAGCCTCTTGCGCGCAATTGCCCCCGGGGTGCGCGTAATCCGGCCCGATTGCGCGCACCCCCCTTTCTTTCAAGTGGCCATCCATTAGAGGATGAGCCGTTGCCCCCGCGCGCTGTCCGAAGCCCGGTGCGCGCAATCTCAACCCTCTGCGCGCAAAGCGCTGACCCAATTGCGCGCCAGCCCGCACAATTGCGCGCCGGCCCGCGGTATTGCGTGCAAAGCTCTTCTTTTGCGCGCAAACCGCCAGGGTCGCTCCTTTTCACCCCCCGAGGGTACCCGCCTGCGTGGCGCCCGATGATCTTCATCCTGGGTGCCCGCACCGTGCGTTGTCTTTCCGTGCGGCCTTCCAGGCTTGCGCGAAGTGACACGGACCCATCGGCGGCAACAAACGTCCCGCATGACGTTAAACTGCACATACGTCCCGCATGACGTTAAACTGCACATTCGTCCCGCACGACGTTAAACTGCATACGTCCAAGCTGCATGACGCTAAACTGCCTAGCCCCCAACGTCCGCGCTGCAAGACGTTAAACTGCCTAGCATATCGTCCTCAACACACGACGCTAAACTGTACTTCGTCCGGCAAGACGCTAAACCGTCCGCTTCGTCCTCAACACACGACGTTAAACTGTACTTCGTCTGGCAAGACGTTAAACCGTCCGCATCATTCGATCCCGTGCCTCGCACGCAGGGTCTCCCCCGGTTTGGATGTGGCCCCCACCCGCTCGTCTCTGCAGGGATGTCGGGATTGTCCCTCTTTTGGGACGATTTAATGGGAGCGGCTTTTCCCTACGGGGGCAGGGTATTACAAACCCCTAGTTTCTTGTGGGGGGCTGCACATGTGTATCTCCATTGCGCTCCCCCACTGTCGAAGCCAGTAGAGGGTGTGACTGGGATCGAGGTGTCTCCTACTTTCGGTCCAGGTCCCTTCCAACTGAGTTTTGCCGCATCCGGTCTGCCTCAAGTGCGTAAGTCCTGACAGAATGAACTACGTGGACTTTGATCCCTGTCTTCTAAACAGGGTACGTAGGAATCCTTCTTGAGTTCCAAGCCCGCCACCTGGTCGTCCCGGTCGTATTTACGTCAGTTCGTCCATCAGTGGACCCCTCCAGGGTCCACGCTTGCGTCGATTCACCTATGAATCCGCTCCTGTGGGAGACTGCCCGTGTGTATCTCCACAGTGCCTCCCCACAGCCCCCCTTTTCCATTTCTCCTTTCATCGTCCAGCATGACGTGAAACTGTGATCCACCCGGCCGTTCCATCCCCCTCTGTGCGAGGTGGTTCGGTTCAATCCTCCGCCCGGCGGCCTTGACCCCTTCGTGCGTCGGCCTGCCAACGTCCATCATGACGTTAAACTGTATACCCGAACTACGTTGACTTTGATCCGTGCTAACGCGCGGTACGTAGGAATCCCCACGGGGTCCATGCTCTTCACTCCATCATCCATCCTGATCCTTACCCGGGCCGCCACATCCCGGTGAGGTCATGCCACTTCACTCCACTCCACATCACTTGGGAAGCCGCCTATGTGCTGGCCCCAGCGTCGGAGGTTCCCTGCAAGGGGTTCTGTCATCTGATCCACTTTTCGTGTTGATCGGTCCGATGCCGTCCCCGCTGGACGTTAAACTCGCGGCATACCCCGTGTTAAACACGGGAAGCTGAGGAAAACCTCAGGGGACACAGTTCCCCGCACCCAGTGCGGGATGCCTCAGGCCATCACGCCTTCGAGAAGCCCTACTAGGGATGAAAGACAGACATGCAGAGTCGCAGTGTGAATACATGCCCCCAACACCCAGAGCCACCCGGCCTTCTCACCGCAGGTTGCTGCCCTGACCAGACTCCTTGGAGCATCCGGGCGGAAGCAGCGTAATTAACTGGTGTCCATGAAGATATGGCACCGGGAACGAGATTCACGAGCATGTCTTAAATCTATGAGGGAGACCCGGATTAGGCGACGAGTTCCGAGGAGACGTCCAAGGAAGGAGGAGCCGACATCCCATCATCCCGGTTTCGATCAAGGAGCAGACGCCCCTGAATAAGGGACGGATGCCGCCCGCCTTTGGAAAGCGGGACTGCGGGACCACAAGCCGCGCGCGCTCATCCCCTCGGGTTGACGGGTGCACGCGCGAACGCGTCCTGGCGGAACAGCGTAACCTGACGCACATCCGCACCGAAACAACATCGTTAGCAACCTTTTTCCCATTACTTCAACAATCAACTACTCGGTGACCTTATTTTCCACACTTAAAACATTTTCTAGTACCTTTTAGGCAATCTCTGTCATGCTTCTTTCCACACTTTGAGCATAAAGAAACATTCATCTTCTTTTCACCATTGTTTTGAGATTTCTCCTTGAACTCCATCTTTCGTTTCTTGTCAAAACCATGAGAAGGATATATTACACCAACTTCTAGTTCTACCTTGATAGCACAACGCACAATTTCTTCATAGCTACTGAAGTCTCTTATAGCTAATGCCCTTCGAAGACTTAGTTTTAAGCCACAGAAGAATCGATCAACTTTACTTTCATGTTGGATGATAAAGCCAGATGCATAACTTGTAAGCCTTATAAAATTCGCTTCGCATATACCAACTGATTCATCATCCTTTTGCTTTTGTTCAAGAAACTCCTTCTCTATCTTTGTTCGAAGAATATGATGGAAGTACTTATTGAAAAATAAGTTCTTGAACTCGTCCCATTCCATGGACTCAATTTCATATCTTGGCCTCGTATTCTTGATTTGATTCCACCATTGATCAGCTTCACCATCCAAACGATATACTGCTAAGATGACTTTATCATGTTCAGAACATTGAAGAACTGAAATATCTTTTTAGTGGTACTGATCCATTATTCAGAAACAAGTGGATCGGAAGACCCACTGAAAGAAGGTGGGCGTTGCCTCATGAAGGACTCAATAGAATATTGTTCCCTTCTCTGCTCATTTAGAAGTCCAGAATGATTCATAGTTTGTGTAAGTATAGAAATAAGATTTTTCACTCCATCTCCCATAACATTGGTTTGTTCAGGAGGACAATCATTTCATTGTCCATTACATTGATCAACATGGTTCCTTTGGGTATCAGCCATCGTCTAAACCCCAAAAAGAATAGTGTGAGAGGCAAAAAATCATGCTAGGGAAAACAACATAATAAATGGGGATTACCTTCAATATCTAACATCTTAGGTTTAATTCTAAGATTTTTACCGTAATTCGAGGATTATAACCTATACTTATACTTAACCATAGGGACATCCCTAGACATACCTTAGAAATATCTCTAGGGATCTCACTAAAGTTCTCACATCCTAGTTTCCAAAGGTTGACTAAACCTTTCCTCTAATACCAACTGTAGAGACCTAAAGCATGACATACATGGACATTACATTACTTTTGCAGAATACTTAATACATAACAAAAACCAAAACTCAAGGACCGTAATAGTGTAGTGTCTTTGGAAACATGGAATATAAACTTCTAATCATGTTGAAAGATCTTCAACATCTCCTATAACGATCCTCCCCTTTTTGTTTCCATACCTAAAACGTTTCTTTATTTCCTAGGGAAAATAAAACATAAAAAGGGTGAGCTCAAATGATCAGTAAGGGCAAACATAGAGAACATAAAACCATCCATAAACATTTGAATGTAAAAACTTGCACATGAAATTTAAACATCAAAATCTTGAGAAAAGACATAAATCGTGGAAGTACGTAAGGCATATATCATAATGGAAAATCAACCATGATAAAATATAATGGGAATAAAACATGTAATTGTGGCAACCATTCAGCACATGTTATGATTTTCATAGTATCCAATGCATTGCTTCCAAGACCATCTTAGTGGACAAAGTCCCTTTCTGAATCGAGTTCACTCTTCATTTCAGTCCTGTAACACTGAACCAGATTAACTTACCGTTCCAGCCATGTCTATCTCATGATATATAAATCTTTACCCAATTCATTGGATGGAGATATAGGTCCCACCCATCTCATAATGAAATCATTCTTACTTGTGCCACAAAATAAACTTAAAACGTTCATCATAACCCAAAGAATAAAATGGGTTTCATAAACATTATCCCATCATCACATAATCAATATAAAACAAATGGATATTTCATCATAAGAAAAGTGAAACCATGTAAATCATAGAGACATTATACTTGAAATATACACTTATGAAATAATGTCATCTTAGATGGAAAATTGTTTTGATAAAACACTTGAAATGAACTCTTGAGGAAAATATCCTTTCTTATTCAAAATCATTTTCTTTTCACAAAATTCCATGCAATTTCAAAGAAATGTATTTTTTTGAAAATAGTCATAAAATATTTTAGAGTATGCTTCATGAAAATGAGGCGTTATGAAACTTTAAAAATCTTTTCATGCCGTATAAGTTAAAAATAACATTCTTCGCGTACTTTTTCCGGAAAAGTCAAAAAATTCCTCGTATGGTAAACAATAGAAATATTCCTTTCATAACTTGTTGTAAAAGTAAAAAATGGGTAAAAATGACTTTAAACATTACATAAAAACATTTTTAGAAAACATGGGCTTGGATGATAACAATAACCCCAGTTAATACTTACAAATAAACAATCTCGGATAAAAACGAGATTAGAAAAGATATCCCTTACCTTAGGTCCGATATTCTTTGTACGTATCTGAACCTCATGTATAATGATTTAAATAATCTCATTGAATTATTACAGAATCATATTCATTGTTATGATATCATATATGGTTCATTTATGACTTTATATTACCCATTCATTTATAAATTCCTTGTTAAAGAGCGTTTTGGGTAAAATCGTTTCATTTGTTGTCCGTGTTTTGACTTGTAATTATTCATATGATTACTTAGATCATGATTACTTAATTTCAGAATATAAAACATGATATATATATATATATAATATATATATTCATAATATACATATATATAATAGATCGATAAGTAGAAAGGAATACACCGTTCATGGAGATGGTAGGCCGTACGTACGCATGAACGTTGTTTTCGTTTCCTCATTGAATTGAATGGAATTAATTGGATGACATACATATATATATAAATAAATCCAGTATAATTATTATGTCATATATTTCATGATTACTTATTATATATACTTTATTATCATTCATGAATGGTTAATCATTGAGAATGATTCTCATCGCGTCGTGGAGACGGCAGTCCGTACGTACGCATGAGCGATGATATTGTTCCCATAATTATTGAATTGAATTGGAGTGGATGATACAATATATCAGAATCAATATGATGTTATAATAACTATGTATAGTTATTCTTCACACCATTATACCCATCCAAGTAAGGTGGTGTTGGAAAAACAGATTACACCACGGCGTGGATATGGTATTTCGTACATACGCACACGCAGTGATTTTGTTTTCCGTAGGATGGATAGAAGGTGAAATGGGGTTGTTTCATATTTATAATAACATATTAGTATATTATTGATACTGATGTTATTACAATATAATGAAAAAAACTGAAGAAGATGAAGTTGAAGAAGAAAGAAAATTGAAAGAATCGGTAACAGATATTACCTCTTCTTTGACATGCCTCTTTGAAACCTCCTCTTAGGGTACTAAAATTGGTCATTGAAGAAGACCAGTACCTCTAGTATGTTGCTAGGGAAGTTGAAAAGGGAAATGTTCAGGGTTTGTCCGAGATTAAAGGCTCCAATTTGTGTGAGGATAAGAGGGAGGAGATGCCCTTTTATAAGGGAGGAGAGGGGCACCTCTGGAAATATAAGAAAATATTAATTTATATTAAATCCAAACCCCACTTAAAAACTTCCAAAAAATGACTCGATTCGAATATAAGATAAGATAGGGTTGTAATATAATCAAAAAATAATATTTAGACATGTTTTGAATTTATTTTAAACATTATCAACTTTATTTATCATTATTTAATCTATTTAATTTTATTTGTGGTAATAAGATTCTAAATTTTAAATTGTTATAAATAATTACATATGTGTTTTGAATCGTACATAATTGGATAATTTATGACATTTTGGACCATATAAATTTTAATTTATAATTTTTAAATATTTTTTTAATTTTTAAACAATTTTATATTATGTTATTTTTATAAAATAACAATAGTGTCAATTTTGACACTATTCATTTATTTGAATTTAAATAAAATCCTCACAGAATATATGTTCAAACTAAAATCTGTAATAGATTCATCACATGTCATATATATCTATAAAATTAGTGGATCACATTAAATAGTTCATATAATATTTATTTCATCATTTTTAAAACTTTTTATTTGCTATATCTCTTAATAAAATAATTACTACAACATTTGTCTATAATTATTTAATATACTTATTTGTTGCATAAAATTTAAAATAAAATCCTATGATGAAGATAAATATAATACATTCCATAATAATATTATTACTTGAATTTATCATCCTAAAATCACAACATTTAAATTGTTATATTTATTAAATTATGAAGGTTACATCTTTGACATCGTTTAAAATAAAATAATATAAATGTCATAATCGGTTTTATAGGGCTCAAAATGGTCCAAAAATTGAACCTTGGACGATTAGGGTATATATATACTCTACCATTAATTTTTTGGAAAGTTTCTGGTCCTTTGGATAAGTATTTTTATTTTAATAAAAACTATATTATTTATTTTTCACTAAATAAATAATTTCTGCATTATTATTGTGTCACCATTAATGACAATTATTTAATCCCTAAAAATTCAATATAAATTCTAATGATGTAGATAATGTTTTTAGATTTCTGGAGACTATTCATGTTAGAAGTTTAAAGAAGTTTATCACTAAATTAAAATTTTTATACTTATAAGATTTAGGAGAGTGACATGTTGTCACATTCTTTGGTTTTAATAATAATTAAATTATTTTCATGGTCAAAAGTCCATAAAATAAATCTAATCTGACCCTTAGGTGATATGTGTCGACTTTTAGTCATCCAATATAATTTTTGCATGTGTTAGGGTAATTTTATAATCTTAGGTTTACCCTTAATTACCTGATTTATCTTTAACTGATGTAAATAAAAATTACCGTAGTTACTATTCATAATGCCCAAAAATAAAAAGTAGCTTATTAACATAATTTGGACCAACTGATTCCAAATATGAAATCCATTTTTCCAAATTCAATACACAAAAGTTTCATAAATTAAATTAAAATTAATCTCGTTGTCTAAAGAAAACAGGTTTTTTTTAAACATTGCAAAAGATTAAATTTATTTAACCTATGAATTCAATGTCAAATCAATGCTAATGACATAAATTATGTTAAATGGTAAAAATATATTCTATATATACTTTTAAACCATTCAATATTATAATTTAACCATATAAGTTATTACGATGAAAAAAATTTGTTTTTAATTAAAATATAGCATGTTTTTACTATTCATTAAAATATGAAAGTTATCAGAATAATATGAAAATTTTATCCAAGGTAAAATTTTATATCCTGATTCCAAAGAATAATATTATTTTGTAAAATTAAACTTATAAACATGTCAAAAACTATATTTAAAGTGGGTGCGCCATCAAAAGGCGACAAAAGTTCAGTTTTTAAAAAATACTTATTTTACCCAAAAAATTTATTCTGTTCTTATACCATGTTCTAGAAAATGTGTAAGATGAATAATAATGTTATAAAATTCAAAATTTAGTTAATACTATTCATAACGGCTAGTTCATAATAATATTATAACAATATATTGTTGTTTAGTGAAACCATGTATTACGTACAACACACGCTATCGAGGAAGGTCATGATGCGTGTAATGCAAGCCAAGTCTGGGTTGAGTGTAGTGCAAGACTTCTTTGTTGTTTTGTATAACAGAATCCAACCATATTTCATTTATACATTGAATATATATATATATATAAACTCAATGTTGCGTAAAATGACTATTATAAAACGAACTTGAGATTGTGTGTAACACAATCTATGAATAGTGTTGTGTATACTGCAAGTTAATACAGTGTTGCATATAGCACAAGATAATCTTGTTGTAGCATAAAACACACGACATAAATAAATTTAAAATAATACTTATCATAAAATATCGGGTTGTTACATTGTTGCTACCTGTTTCTTCTCACATGAAGCATGACTCATGTGAGCTTAGAGTAAGATTAAACCATAACACCTTTTCTGGGCCGCTAACCACACGTAAGTCCCAACACCATCGTCGGTTTGTCCTCAAGTACAACTATATCATCAATTCATTCTTCAATCGAACTATGTGGACTTTTATCCTTCCCTTCTTGTCTGGGTACATAGGAACCCTCCTGAGGTTCAAGCCCAAAACCAACATCTTCACATCAGTTCACCTCCATCTCATACAATGTTGATCCGTGAAGCCCCCCCTCCGAAACCAATATATTCACATTGGTTTATCATCGTCCTTGTTATATGACGTTAAACTATACAGTCCCCCATTGTCTTTACTATAAGACATTAAACTATATAGCCATACATCTTAGCTACATGACACTAAACTGTGCAGCATTAGTCCATGCATATGACCTTAAACAATTCACACTTTTTTTCCTGTACGACAATAAACAATAGTAGTCTCTGACACCCTCACCTATGAGGGAATCATTATTGACATTGATCTCCAATCATGTTATATTCCAAAGACTTCGTGCATACATGGAAATGCTCGGACCTTTAATCTTGGATCTAACCATCATTGCACTAATGTCTCCTTTCACCTTTCACAAGTACGAACTAAATTTGTATATAGGGTATGTCAAGAACTATGTATGGATTGATTCCCATCCTTATGTGATACGTAGGAACGTTCAATCATCCCTCAGACCCAACCCCAAGTCTTTGGGCCTGACCCAAAATTCCACTGTCAGTCCCTTGGCTTAAAAGTCCCCCTGTGAGCACATGAATGTGGTATGAAAACCTTGTCTTTATTCACATAATTTTTATAACAAACACACAATGTGTATCTCTCATTATGGTCCAAAAAATATGACCCTAAACTAAGATCTCCTACATTTTCATCCCACATGACGTTAAAATGTATTTCAAGAACTACCAATGTCTTGATTCTCATCCTAATGAGATATGTAGTGAAGTACAACATCTCAATTAAGGACCCAGCCACAACATGATTATGGTCAGCATTGGTCTATGTATCTCCTTCATGTATTGGAAAATAACCATTTTTATGTGTCATAATCTTATCCTTGAATACTTCCAGATCTCCATAACCCTTTTCTTGACTTCTGGTCACAAAATGTCTGATATCTGGGAATTCCTTTGCCTGACTATGCAGCATGTTCCCTTAGGCAGCCTTGCATAAGTAGTCTACATAACGGACCTATCAGCCAAAAGATGCAATTATTTGACCATTCAGCCAATACCCTTAAGTTTCCTTGCATAATTCAACCCCCAAAAAGATTTTTTAAATAGTGGTAATTTCATTCTTGGGTTCCTTATTGTTCTTAACAACGATATATAGGGATCTGTAAAAAATAGTCATCCTTAACATATTTGTCCCATACTCTTTTTCACGATCTGAAACTATACAAGTCTATGGTTTATATTTTCCTTACCTAAGTTTGGGTCAGAACATTGTAGGAGTGTAATTCATCCAATTCTTTGACATTCTTGATTGGGAATATCCTCTCCATATTCAAGTACCTCTCTCTATAAAACATACTCTATGCTTTGGAAAATTTGAATCTCCATAAACTTCGATAGGCTTTTAGCAATAGAAAAGTAAAATTTCTGAGATTTATTTTGTCTGACTATGTAGCATGTGCCCCTAGGTTGCCTTGCATAAGTAGTCTACATAACAGACATGTCATCCAAAGGATGCTATTATTTTACTATGCAGCCAATGCCCTTAAGTGTCCCTGCATACTTCAACCCCCTAATGGGTTTGTCAAATTGCGGTAACTTCACTCTTAAGAAATACTTCCTCTAATGCCCCTTATCCCTTTCTCATATCATCCCTCAGATTCAAAATTTCTTAAGTCATATTTTACATGTTTTCCCCCATACTTGAATGTGGTAATATGTTTTCAATCAAATTATTAAGGAATTGAGTCAATTTTAATCCATTTGGTCAAAGCTATTCGACCTTAAACATTATCCTTTTTATGTCCTACATGCATGAATTTAAACTGCCAACAAAAGACAGGGTACTCATTAAATTGGGAACAAGTGAAAGGAACTCTGAAAAAAAGTCGATTCCCAGCTCGATAAACGTACATATCTTATGATTTAGGCAATATTGAGAAACAAAAAATGAAAAGTTTGTGTGGTTGTTTGTATCACCCTATAGAAAATAAAATTGTGCTTACTAGGACCATTGGCTTAGGTAAAATTAATTAATGAAAGTAGAAAGAGATTGAAGGCACAATTGATTGAAGATGAAAGTGTTTTTCATTGATGCACAAGAGTTAGAAGGATATCCACAGATTGGAGTCTCTTCTCTTTTTCAAGAATTACAAGAGGCTTTCAACATAACTCTTCATTTGATTTACGATATTCCAAGCTTCATCAACAACCACCTGGAATTCATTCTTTCAAGTGGATACAATAAGAGACAAAGTGATACCAGCTCTTCTTGGAACAATTGTAAAAAATGTTATTGAGTGCGGTTTGAGAAAATTTTATGTTGATCAAATAGTGACTCTGTTTCTATCAAAGAGACTTAGAAGATGGAGTCATGGATTTGAGAATGGAGCATTGGAAGTAAAGTTCTATTTGGAGAGATTAATCTTTTCATATATTTTTCTAATGTCATGATAGTCTTCTCTCCACCAACTGAAAGTGGAAAACATAACAACCCTTAGGTTTTCTATTTTCATATCTGAAAGGAAATGGCATGGAGGAAAATTTTGAAAGTTCAAACCATTGTTGCTTCTCATAATTCACATCATAACCAAAATAGAGGGATAGCAATGCGGCTGCATCTCAGGCTTGTGAGGTTTCAGATCTAGGGCACAAAGGCTATGATTCATTATGTAGGCATTATCCACCGTTCCAACATTAACAAATGATCCAGCAACTGAAACATTTTCTGAAGAAAAGTTGGTGTAAGTTTGAAACCAAGAATGCAGGAGATAGTTCATTGGCTTTGGAATGTTGATTCCTTGGAGATGAACATGGCCATATAATGGTAGATAAATGCTCTGTGAGAAATTTACATGATATTTCTTCAAGTACTTACCCAAATCTAGGAGATTACTGTCACAGATATCATAGTAATCATGGCCTACAATGTTTATCATGTCGTCAATCTGCTTGATAGCCAATTCATCAGTCGATTCAATTCTTTTGGGAGCCATTGACTCTACACAAAGATCGAATAATTAACATTCAAGTAAGTTGGTTTTTAATAAAATTTCTGAATAAATCGAAATAAAATTTCTAAGACATTATGATGCACAAGTCTAAGCCGGTCGCACAAGTTGTACTGTGCTAGTACTGGTGCGCAAGTCAAAAATAGACTGAGGAAGTGTGACTCAACGAACAGAAGCATAGACGAGCGAAAAGCCAAGACACCCGCATGACGAGATCTCAGTTGCGTGATGAGAGTGAGAAGCATTCGAAAGGTGTATGATTTGCGCGAAGTGATGCCTATATTTATAGGCGATCTATAAACTTGCGCGCCTCAAACCTGCATGCCCAAAATCCTTGGTTTTCTCCTTTACCTCAGAGTTAAACCCTCTTTCCTTTTTCAGATCCAACTCTGAGGGGGGGACTATTGTTGACACTCCATTCTGTCACAGTGTCCAAAGATTGATTAAGGGGAATACCTCAAGCAATGAAGAGGGAATATTCACCAAATATTGCAAAGGCATTAAGGCACGCAAGTATATCTGCGCGCCAACCTTGTGCACGCAAGTCACTTGTGTGCCGGATATAAAGCACGCAAGTCACTTAAGCGCCCTAAGTAAAATTTTACGCAAACCTTAGGTGGCCTATAAATACCCCCTGTGGGCCCCCCATTTTGAAGACGAAAAATCCAAAAAACTCAAATTCAAGCTCTGGTCTCCCAAGTCTTTATCTGAGGTCTTTTGAACACTTCTATGTTAATTTCATACCTATAATGGAATATCTAAAGATAAAGAATAAGGCCTAAGTGTTAGAACTCATAAACACTTGCACGCCTAAGTGTCCAAACCTTAAGGGAAATGGAAACACTTGTGTGTCGCCCTTCTGAAAACATCTAGGGATAATACTAAGGTCTTGAGCCAAGTCTCCCCTAATTATTACCCTATCGGTTCTCCGTCGCCCAAGTGAATTCATGTCACACAAGTATACTTGCGCAAATAGGACTTGTGTGCCTACCTCTTTTGGGGTGCCCCTTCTGCTTATTCACCTCTTTTCTTCAAATCCACCTTTCCTCTTCAAGATCTATCCTTAAAAACCCTCTTCAGATCCACTTATGGAATGGTTTCATTGTTGGATTCATTCTCTAAAAGGATTTTTGTGGAATATATCCCAAAACCTTGTGATTTATATAACATTATATCACAATGGTTAGAGGTTCCCTTCATTTAACCTCATCCCTTAAGATGATAGAATCTTTGATCTGGGCATCCTTCTCAAGAGTAAGCCCCAATCATAATTTTCCTTAACCTTGGTCTTACTTCTTAGGATTAATCCCCAATAATAAATTAATGTCCCCCTTAATATGGGCATCCTCCTTTGGATTAAGCCCTGAATTAAGAATCTAAATCTCTGTAAGGCACAAATACCTTTATGGACCATGTTAATGGGCATCCTCCTTAGGAGTAAGCCACAAGTACCCCCCCCCCCTAATTAGGGCATCCTCCTCAGGATTAAGCCCCAGGTTAGAGTATCTAAATCTCCATAAAGCACAAATATCTTTATGGACCTTGTTCCTAGGATTCTTTCCAAAAGTAAATCCTAGTCTTCACATACTTGGGTAGTCACACATGCATAAGCCCCATATCATTCCTTGTGACCACATCTTTCATGAAACACATCGTTAGGTTTATTGATACCTCTTGTTTCTCACACCTAGCATGACTCATGTGATCTTAGAGTTTAAAGTAACCACAACACATCTATTTGGGACCTTAATCATATGTAATCCCTACACTTCTAAATCGAACTATGTGGACTTTGATCCCTACCTTAAAAGTAGAGTACATAGGAAGCCTTTCTAACTTTCAATCCCATCACCCATTAATTATCATCCGTCCCATAAGACGTTAAACTATATCTTAATTCCCAAACTATGTGGGTTCTGATTCCTCTTTAACAAGGATATGTAGGTAGCCCATCTGTGGGTACGATCCCAACTCTGAGATAATCCATGTCATTATGAATGACAATAAACTTAAAGTTCCCCACTGAGTGGCTTTAAAACCAGTATGGTCATCAGAATGACCAAGAGATTTCTATATAATGTATTGAAGGATACCATTGACTAAGAATCTCCAATACATACGGATTATTATCCATCAATGAAGAACCTCAAATACATATAAAAGATTCTCTAAATCTCATACATATCAATCATTGATTGCTAAATCTAAAGGAAAACTTATTTTCATGCTTGGTAAATTAATAAGGATTCTTGAACATAACTTAAATCTATAAGAGAGTCCGAGAGTAGGTAATAATTATCTCAAAAAATGTGTGATGATCCTGACCTCCCATCCTCTCGACCAATGAAACTTCTTAAGCCTCATCGGTCCACAACAAATGAGAACATACCATTGGAAAGTAGGTCCAAATGGATATAGAATCATTGGATGTTTTTGATTTTGTGAATAATCCCGTTAGAAACCAATTGGAAATTTTGAACCTTAAACAAACAAGGTAATAACAATTTCTAGAAGAATCAAGGTGTTAAAATAAAGGAAAATACTCTAATAATATCACCTTGTAATTTTTGAGAGAAATACCCCTTTTTTACTTTGAAAATAGGAGTTCTTTTGGAAAAATCCTTTTTACTGGTAATAATTGTTTATAAAAAACCATTAATGAACAAATATAGTTTTTCATGAGAAAATTTTGTGATTTTGAAAAAACAATGGTCTCTTAAAACATATTATAGATTGTATTTTAAAATTAGTAAGAAATCGGGATGTTCCCTTTAATTGGCCTAGCATATCGTGAAGAATTAAAAAGGGTACCTTGAAAAAAATGAATTTCTTATAAAATAGATGAACTAATATAGAAAAATGAGTTTTATTTTAATAACCCGAATTAATAATAACTACATAAAATAATAAACAATTAAATAGGTTTATAGTGGAAGAAACCATAACCCAAATTAAAATTGAGGTTCAGGAATAAAACACTTAACTTAATATCCGAATGTGTTTTTTACTTGACCTTAACATCCAGAATAATTAAATTCAGTACATTAATTAATTAATTCATAACCTTATATATATTTATTTTAATTAATAAAATTTTATTATATTTGTTTTTGGACTTTTATATTAGTTATAAGATATATTTTTATTTCTCGGTAGAGTTTCTTTCTTTGGTTTTCACGATTGGTATACTATTATATGAGTATGGATGTTCATGTGGAATGGGAACAATTATATAGAATTAAATTTATATGATATTAATAAACATACAAAAGTGTAAATGGTTATATATATCATTTTTTATATGGTATGAGTATGAATCATTAGATAAGATATTTAGTGATAATCATTTGCATTATAACTGTATTTATTGATCATAACAAACTCATTTTATTTTATCATTTGGTATTATGTAAATATGTTACTTCCATAACATAATAAAGTTTTTAATACATATGTTATAGTCTATTTTAACCATTTCATTACCATCCATGAAGGATAAATTGGATGATGAAAATTTGTCATCCATAAAGGTTGTAAATCAGCACCTCCCAAATGATTATTTCAATTAAAAATAAACAGAGAGAGAGAATGAAGTTTGATTATGACAATTACATTAACATGATATCATTCCATTTTTTAGATGATAATGGAGTTATCAAGATCATTTTTAAATAGGATTTTATGACATAACAATAAAATAAATGAACATGAAAAGAAACAAAAAAGAAAAGGACAAGGGTTTTACCTCTTGAATACTTCTCCTTGAGAACCTCTTTAAGGGGATTGGTTTTGGTCCTCAGTTAATAAAAAGGGATCATGGATTTTGGGGAGAGGCTTAGGGAGAGAATTGGACAGAAATTGGATGAGCTTCAAGGCATAGATTTGTGAGGAGAAGTGGTGGTGAGGGGTTTTATTTATATTGGAGGGAGGAGTGATTTCTCAATATTGTATTCATTATTTTATTATTTTTCTCAAGAAAAGAAATAATGTTGACTATTGTGGCTATATATAGTAATATGTGAATATGATTTCGAACCAATGGTTATTATATCATACAAATATCACCTATGACTCAATAACTCATTTATTTATCATTTATCATAAATGATCGTATTTTATTATCCAGCAAAAAAGCATGTATTTTAGATAAATCAAAAAAATCACTATAACCATTTTTTGAAGTGTAGTATTCAAAAATAAACTCCATTTTATGAAAATAATTTCCTAAATAAAGTAAATTTTATTTTTAATTGAAAACATCCTTTACTAAAAAATACAGAGTTTAAATCTATAACTTATTTAATTACACATTCAAAAATTAATTTAGGTCACATAAAATTATCCAAAAATCATAAGACAACAAAATTTAAATTTATGAATACATTTTATATTACTATAATTTATTTTAAATTATTTTATTAATTATAAAATTTTAATTATAGGTTTTTAAATTACAGAAATTCCGACACTTAATTTAACAATTTTAAAATATTAATTTACTTATACTATGATATATTACATGATACTTTCATTTATAAGATTCCTAAATATTATTTATACATTCATGGGTTATGTTACTATTCATTAGTTTGATTTACTACACATATGTGTCATATTACTATTCTTAAGGTCAAGTTACTGTTTCATCAGTATAGGTTCATTAACATTAATAAATACCTCTTATTTCATTCACTTTTCATTTATGATGTTTAAATTGTGTTCTATAGGCAACTTTATGCTATCTGTACCATATAAAAATAATAAGATAAATTTCATTGATAGAGTTTGGGGTCGTTACATCCTCCCATCATACAAAACATTCATTATAAAAAAATCTAGTTTTTTACCCCTCTAAATGATTTTGGTAGTTCTTCATCATATGATCCTCAGGCTCTCGTGATACCTCTTAAATTTTAATTTTTTCCCAAAGTACCATTACCATCTGAGTCATTCGATTCCTCAACACCTATTCTTTAGTTCATAGAATCCAGATAGACTCTTCATTGTATGATAAGTTAGGTTGTAATTCTATTTCTTCAGAAGTGAGTACATGAGTTGGGTCTGGCATGTACTTCCTCCCAAATCTTATAACACCCCTCCATAGAGATACCTTCAATAAAATGTGATCTCCCACTTGAAATTCCAAATCCTTCCATGGATTATCATCCTAGATCATTTTAAGACTTTGAGATGCATTGATAAGGGTTTTAATATTCTTTACCTGCAATTTTTGTTTCCTCTTAAAGATCTAGGCTTAAAAGCTTCCTTTCACCAACTTCATCCCAACATGTTGGTGTATGATATCTCTCTCCATATAATGCTTTATATGGTTCCATTTGATTAATTTCATGGAAAATAATATTTTAGTAAAACTATACCAAAGTAAAATACTAATCTTGCATACCTTGAATGTTTAAAGAGTAAGGTATCAACATTAATTATAATACTTGAAAGGTCCAGACTACCTGTAAGATTGAGGGTGATAAGAAGTATAAAAATGAATCTCAATATCAAAATATTTCTGAATAATTTTATTTAATTTTGATGAAAATACGGGATCATGGTCAAAGTAAATATAAATTCATGTTCTGTGAAGTCTTACTGTTTCATTAATAAGAATCTTTCAAGGTGGTATAGATGAAAATACCCTCTTAAGGCGAGGATATTTGTAGATTTTGTATGTTGGTTAAAAATCACCCATATTGCGTCATTGTTTCTTGGAGTTTTTGGTTGTTCAATGATAAAATAAATAGTGATGTTGTCTCATTTCAATTTAGGAATAGGAATGGGTTGCATGAAACCTTTAGGATATTGTCCGGTAGCCTTCACATGTTGATAGAAAAAACATATTAATACTTAATCAGTAACTTCCCACATCATATTATCTCACCAGAAATGTTTCTTTAGATCTATATACATCTTAGTTCTACCTCTGTGTATAAGGAAATATGAGCTATGGTCATCATCAAATAACTCCCTTTTTATCTTGGGTATAGAAGGAACACGTAGCCTCCTCCCAAATTGAAGAATTCCCTCCTCACACCTGAAGTTTGGAAACTTCCCATCATTCACAACTTTAATTTTATTTTTAATATTCTCATCATCGCACTAAGAACTTTTAATTATTTCCAATAAATATGGTTGGTCAACTATTTGAAAAATTAATTATGTTTCTCCTTCCTTTATTATTCCCAAATCCTTATTTTCAAGATCCATGTAAACATGGTCCTTATCAATCTTCATTTTGTTCAGAAATCTATGATATTTTCTAATAAATACATCTTCAACATTATTCTCCCTTCCAGGGTGGTAGAGTATTGAACAATAATAATCCCTGAGTAGCTCGAGCCATCACCTTTTACTCATCTTAAGTTATTTTTATGAGAAGATATATTTTAAAATACAGTTATCTATATATATCTCACATATTTCACCATAGAGATAGTGTCTCCATATTTTCAGATAAAATACTATAGTTGCTAACATAATATCATTTTTTGTATGGTTTTATTCATTAATTTTCAACTACATTGATTCATAGTAAATAAATCTATACTTTTGTATAAGGGTGCACCTGATTCCTTTCTTTAACGCATCACTATAAATAAAAACTCTAAAAAATTTCGATGGTAGAGTCAAGATCGTAAAATTCACTAATCTCCTCTTCAATTATTCAAAATATTCATCACATTATTTTTTTCCATACAAACATTACTCCTTCACGAGTAATCTTGGTTAATAGGTTATCTAATTAGGTGAAGTACCAAATGAAAAGTTGATAATAATATTCTAAACCAATAAAATTGTGTACCTCAATTATGTTCTTTGGTATAGGATATTCCTCAAATTCCTTTACATTGAAATTAATGAATGAGATTCCATAATTTATGTAACTATAGACAAGAAAAGAAACAAATTGAATCCAAAATTTACACTTTCTAAAGTTCCTATAAATTTCATTTCTTATAAGATAATTTTGAAATATTTTTATGAGATTCTCATGGTCTTCGTAGATTTTGGAGTATACTAATATGTCAACAATAAATACCATAATAATTTGATCAACATATTCATTGAAATATTCTTTAATTATATATATGAAAACAGAGGGTGCATTAGTCAGTCCAAATGGAATTACTATAAACTCATAATGTCCATACCCAATTTAAAATGTTGTCTCTAGAATATCTTCAATCCGCATATACAACTAATTATATCCCTATAAAAGGTCAATGTTTAAAAAAAATATTGAACTCTGTGATGTTTAACAATCAAACCATCAATACGAGGTAGGACATACTTGTTCTTTATTGTAATAGCATTGATTTCTCTCTATTCAATGCACAACCTCATAGATCTATCTTTTTCTTCACAAAGAGAATAGGGGATCCCCATAGAGAGACACATGGAAATATAAATACTTTATCACTCAATTACACAAGTTGTTTCTTCAATTCAACTAATTCCACTGTGTCCATTTTATAAGGAGTATTTGATATAGGCCTTGAACCAGGAATTAAATCAATAGAAAACTCAATTTCCAACTCTGGAGGATATACATGTAAATTCTATGGAAATGCATCAATGTATTATTTCACAATAAGTACATCCACAATTTGAATACTTCTTTCCTCACCCATATATATTGAATTCTCTTTCTCCCCATGAGTTTAATTCCATAGAGCTCTTTGGGTTTATAGAGATAAAAATCATATGGTGAGGTTTATACTCTAAAGATAATGAAATCGACACCATTCTCAAAAAACAAAACTTCTTTCTTATTGTAATAGATTTTACCACCATAATTTGAAATCCAATTCATAATGAGTATTATATCAAAAAATAATAATGGGTATGATGATATGGCCAGCAACTAAATAATGTTTATGTGTCATAAAGGGGACGGATTGACAAATATTTTTTGTAATGATACTTACCTTAAGAGTTTTTACTGACCAATCTCTTATTAAATAAAAAGGAAAATGTCTAATTTTTCGGGAAAATTGGGATGATATAAAATAATGAGATGATCGGGAATAAAATAAAATATTGGCTATGTTTGAGGAAATGATTATAGTACCTTGCACTACATCATTAGGAACTTCAACTATAGTAGTTGTGATCACATAATCTTGGGCTTTCTCTATTGTCCTTTTTAGGGAATGCATCCTTGATGAATTGGAAAATAATTTTCACAATGTCTTATATATTTATAATTGTATCATTGAACATTGTTATCTTCTTTATTTCCCTTATAATCACGAGCTTAGTGGCCTTTTTCTATACACTTGTAATAGACTATTTTTCATTTTAATAAGGCTCCATGGTGCTTCCATCCACAAGTATCACATTTTAGAAAACTCCCTTATTTATTCTTCCATTTATCTATTCTTTCCTATAAAACCCTATTCTTATCTTGATTTCCCTTAATGTAATAAGACTTCTTATAGGATCCCAGAGTCCCATGACAGGGGAGCGGTAAATAAAGGTGTCAAAATTTCCTTTTAAACCCATAGATCTTGTTCCCACGTCAGTAATAACTTGTTAAACCTATCGATTGGAATCATTCAGTAATAAAACATTCACATACAAAGAGATAACACATCAGTTTTACATGGTTCACCACTAAGGGAATGTCTAAGGATCATATTCCGACAATGTTATGGTCATACCTAAATTAACTAATATTCACTTGTTTTTGAATATAGATGTTTCGAAAAAACCTTTCTCTGCTAGGCACACTACCATTATAATATTTTAGAGATAGTTCACGGTGTCCCTCAAAACATGTTGGAACATATCCCTCAAGGTAACATTACATCACTTTTGGGTTAGTTGTGTTTACAGAAAATGTATTTTTCCATGGTATATTGTCGAGTTCCAGAGATTTTGTTGACAATCCATGTTGGAAAAGAACCATGAAAAAGGAACGGATGATCTAGATGCAATACAAAAGAACAGATACCAGGTGGTGCCATTTTCTAGTGTTTGCCAAATTTTTGGGGTCCAAAATTTAGAGTTTTGTGAGAATCGCAAAAACTGAATATCCTTGAAGATCTCATCAAAATATAAAAAATGCATGAGTTTCACGAAGATAGGATTTGTGAATTGTATTTCTCAATGATAAGAAAAATGTTGATAGTGATTCATCGTGATTACGAAAAGATGCCCCAACAGAATCATTGAAGAGCATTATGGCGGAGAAGGGAATTGTGAGTGGATCTTCATGGAAAATGCGTGATGTAATTGACATAAATATCCACAATTATGAAAAGCTCTGAAATCAGAATATATTCACTGTGATTTGCAATATTGGTTGAATTTTGGCAGGAATTTTAGAACTTCACGATTTGTGATGACGTGGTGCTGAATTCGCGCGGAAGGTTTGGGGGTCGGTGGAATCACCTATAAATAGGTCTCAATCCCCTCAAGATAAGTTGATTGTATTTTCAAAGAAAAATTAATAAATCTATAAGTGTTAAGGTGATTCGCGAAGGCAGTGTGCTTCGCGAAAGAGAGGATCTTCAGGGCAACTAATTTAGCTCCGCGAAGGTTGTGTGCTCTGCATTGGATCAATGAGATATGTGAAGGAATTCGCTCTGTGATGACGTGATCTCTACGGAAACCTGATCTCTATGAAGGTTTGAGATTTTTGAAAAGGTAGAAGATTCGATAAGGCTTGTTTGAGCATCACGAAATTTGGAGTTTCACAAATTAGGGTGCTTTGTGAAGGTAGTTCCCAAAGGTTGGTGCCCAGTGGTCCGGGGAGAGGGGGTATTCATTAGTGGATAAAATTTGGACTTCAATAGATAATTTACATACATTAGAGTATGCATTCATTAGTGGTAATGAAGAGACCTAGAGTTCTATAAACTGTGAGTGGATCTCTTCTAAGTCCATTGAGCAAAGAAAGAGGAAGAAGGTAATCCTTTCTATCGGTAGTGATCTAGTGAGAGAAAAACATGGAGTGTCCCTTGGGAAAGAAGTGAGATGAACCTAAACATTATAAACGTAGTGAGCCTATGAATATAAGTGATCTTGCCCAAACATTATTGGTAGTGAGATTCAGTGGATTTGGTACAGTGGAATATCGTCGTTGTATGCTCCTTGGATGTAGCCGAGTGTGGGTGAACCAAGTAAAAATCCATGTATCTACCTAGTTGCTTCCTTGCATTGCATCAAAATCATCAACATTAGATAAAGATTAAAATAATTGATCAATATAAGAACACAAGATCATAAAAAGTTACCCTAATAATAAAGAGGTCAATATCCAGTGGGGAAGGAAGTATTTTGATAAAGAATATCCATACTATGATTCACCCCCCCAATCTCAGGGTATCTACGCCCCTTTTTGCCCTAAAATAACTTCCATAATCTCTCCTAGATAACTGCCTTGGGTAAAGTATTAAAAAGTTTATAAACACGAATTTAGAATCAATGGATTGGAATTAAAGTCATTATCCCTGTCTAGAACAAGACTATTCTTGCACAATATGCCCAAGTTGATGCACGTTGAAATCCCAGTTCTCTGAAAACATGATGTTCAAAACTTCCTTTCATGAGTCTCCTTTTCTAATCTCACTACCTTTGTGAACATAACATCCTTTAAGAAAAAACCATTCTTCTTCTATGGACTAACATTATTCCTTCTTGAATTGTGCTGCATCCTCTGTGAACTATGCTACACCGCGTGGCATGAGTGCTTCGCGGACCACCTCTCCTCCCACAAACTACCTCCCTTCCATAGACCATTTCTCCTCGACATACCTCTACTTCTTCCCCATACCATCTTCTTTACACGTTATTCCTCCACTAATCCTTATTTCTTTGTGGGCTATAGTTCGCCACAGATCCTCATCCATAAGCTACCTTCTCAAAAATCTTTGTACTTTGTAGAATCCTCCATCACGAACCTCTTCCTTCATGGAATTTTCTTCCCTAAAACAACTTAAAACATCACTGAATTCCTCATAGATCATAGATGTTTTCTTATCAAAATAACTCTTAGTAATGAAGGTATTAGTTATCCTTATACAGGAAATTAGATCCAAAAATCTCACTAATCCATTTTACTAAATCATTCAATGCGGTATAACCATCACTGTATACTACTCCTTCTGCAAAACATTTTCCCTATAAAGAACGCATACCGCCACTCTTACTTTGTGGTGGAAAATAAATTCTATGAACATAACCCTTCTTGACTCCTCAAATCACTACATAATTTCTATAAATGACTATCCATTTCACGAACTCCAAGACTTTAGTGAAGCATTTTCCTCTCCAGAACTAAAGGGATCCAATGAACCATTTCCTCTACGTCGTATGCATATCATACCATGTAGTCTGTATAGCACCACTATGCAGAAGTCCAACCTTTTCTATTTTTCCTCTCCATTTCATGTACCTCCTATGTATACCACAAACTTTCCTTCACTTTCCATAAAATATGCTATGTAGACACCTTTAGCATAAAACCCTCTTTGGTCTATACTGTAAGACCACTTGTGTTGGAAACCCCTTGATTAAACCATTGTGGATTAACAAAAAACACAAATCATACTCCATTTCTAGAAAAAAAAACACCCTTCGGTCCAACAATTATTTCACTGTCTTGATTGCACGTGAGTCTATATCTTCGTATGATTAGAATATTTTGGAAACAACCGACTTTCATAGGAATGGTTTTAAACCATCAAATAATATATCAATATTTCTCCTTGAATTATGTATATAGTCTTCATCCCACCTTGATACCCTTGTAAAATTAGATTTATACATGGAAACATTATCATCTTCCATCTGCCTCAGATTTAAGAATATCTTTTCTATATCAACTCATTTAGGGTGGGGAAAATGTTTTTATAGTAAAATTTACTTTAAACCCTCATTCTATAATTTTTATTTCTCCCTCCTCTTTTTTTGGATTTTTCACCACCATTGATATGCATCGCTGAATAGATGATAAACTACCATGACAACCTTATACCTTTTTGTACTTCCAAAAGTGTGAAATTTATTTTTTAATGAAATTATCCACTGCTCATCTATAATTGGGAATGTAGTCTCATTGATTGATGGAGGTTGTTGTCACATAAAGTGTTCTAACATTTGTACTCCACGTTGTGGATCAGGATGCTCTATACGGGTAAGGTTATTATTCATAACCTGGGTCATCTATACTTGTATAGTTATAAGTTTCTTAGTACCAGTCACAACTCCAATACTGACAACATTATCTAGCATAGGATGGTAATCCCTACATGAAATACGTGCATTGAAATGGTTGTCATTCCTTCCACTAGGAACTATATTTGAATAATGAAATGAAAATAATTAGGATATTAATTGTAATGTATAATCTCAAAAAAGAAAGAATCTTAACCTAAATTGAAGTTTTATGCATAGCTAATCAGATAATCATAAATATGGTCCCTTTGGGGAGATATTTACTCATAAATCCTTTATAATGATTTGATAATTAAATGTTACTTATTATAAGAATATCCCACTTGAGTGTCAAACCAGGTGACAGGAAGACCCATTGTTGTGTACCAGGTTACCCCGAGTCACTCCTCGGATACCTTGCTGGAGTTATTACCACTAGGTATATCTATACCAGAACCACATCCACTTGTAGTATCCATACAAGGATTTATTTTTTAGAAGTTCCACATAATATATACCTTATCAAACTTCTTGGATGTTCATTTTTTCTTATCCTTAACTTATATCTTAAGTTTAGGTTCCCTAATCGATTTTTTCTAAATCTAGTTTCCACAGTTTATACTAAACTTCCTCTAATACCAACTATAAATAACTTGACCCCAGCAGGCCGGAGTCACTGCCTTACTTTATTACATTGGTATGATTACAGGTAGTATCCTAAATGACTGAGTAGTTTACTAGTTTTGGGTAAACTAAATATAAACATAATATTTACATTACAACTTGAAAGGAAATACAATATAGATATTCCATAAGAAACATCCATAACTCAAAAATTGTCACTACAATTCATTCATAATATGCATCTTCACATCCTGGGGGAAAATAAAACACTATAAAGGAGATAGATTAAATTCCTAGTAAGTGTAATTAATACATAGGAAGTTATCATAAACAGCATCATTAGGCATGGTGAATAACTAAAAGCACATATCTTTAAAAATAAGATTGATCATAATATTATAGGATTAAAAGATGAGTAAATAAATCCAAATAACTGATCCAAAGAGAATGAACCATAGTCAGGGATATTATAATAGTCAAATATCCCATGTTTAATAAATTTATAATATCATAATGAGGTAATTCATAGTTCTAGACGTTTGAAACATATAATCAAGTCCTTGGCTAAGACGTCGTAAAATACTATGATAAGGCATCGACCAAAACCAAATTCTATATTGTACCATGAGACATACCGATGCATAGAGGGGATATAGAGGGATTCACCCATAATTTTCAAGTTCCAATTATTTCATCATATGAATGGGGATAATCATAAACAATATGAACATATGAAATGTAAATAATATTTCCCAATCTGTAATCATAATAACTAACCAATCTGAGTAGGAGGGTGAATGGTATCATGATAGCACATCCACAATTAAACTTGTCATAACCCATTTAATAACAAATAGTAGAGAACAATAATAACATATCAGTTTCAATAAATCATAAAATTCAATAGTGGTGTTGAAATAGATGAAAATACTGTAATAAAATCATCTAATAATTCTTAAGAGGAATTGCCCTTTTACTTTTCAAAGAATAGTTCTTCTGAAAAAATTATTTTCATTTTTTATAATTGTTTATGTAACCAAATTAAAGAAAAAATATAGTTTTTCATGAAATTAATTAGTGATTTTATAAAAATAATGGTGTCTTAAAATAGATTGTGGATGATACCTTAAAAGGGGTAAGAGATCGAGACGTTCCCTTTAATTGGGCTTGCATAACGGGAAGAATTGAAACGGGAATCAAGAAAAACATGTATTTAGTATAAATGATAGATTAAATGATCAAGAAACATGTTTTTGGAATGTATACATAGAATTTATAATAATTGTATAAAAATAATGAATAATTAAATTGTTTTATAGGGAAATAAAGCATAAATAGGATGAAAATGGTGGTTCTGGAAGAAACCCCTTACCTTGTGTCTAGATGTGTTTTGAACTAGACATAAACATCATGAATAATCTAATAAGATAGACTAATTAATTAATTAAGATATTTTTGTTCATTTATTATATTAATTATATTTTTTTGATTTTATTTATGGTCTTTTTGATGAGTTATAAGATACAATATTATTGATTGGGGGAATTTGTATCCTTCATTTTCACGATTGGTATAGTAGTATACGAGTACAGAAGTTAATGTGGAATGGGTATAATTCAATAGAATTGAATTTATATGATATTAATAAACGTAAAAAATTATAAATGGTTGTATATATAATTTTTTATATGGTATTCAGATGAACCATTAGATAAGATATTTAGTGATAATCGTTTCCATTATTATGACAATTATTGATCATAATGAACTCATATTGTTTTATCAATTCGTATTATAAAAATATATTAGTTATAGAACATAATGAATGTTTTAATACATATTTCATAGCCTGATTTTTCTATAAATATTATTTCATTTCCAATATTTTAGTAGAAATTGAATAACAAAAATCCTTCATCCATGAAGGTTGTAAATCAACACATCTCATGCGATGATTTCGTTTTTAAAACAAAATAGAGAGGGAAGGAAGTTTGAGTAAGTATATTTCATTAACATGATATAATTATAGTATATAGATGATATGAGAGTTACAGTGCCCATTTTTACATAGGAGGTGAGGATATAATAATAAAATAAAAACATGAAAAGAAACTAAAAGGACAAGGAAGTGGATTTTACCTCTTGAATACTCCTCCATGAGAACCTTATTATGGGGATTAGTTTTGGTATTTTTTTTAAAAGAGAGATTTGATAGAAATTGGGAAGAAGAGATTGGAGATTATTGGGTAGAAATATAACCGCTTTAAGACATATATATTTGAGGAGAAGTGGTGGGGATGGTGGTATTTATAGTGGAGGAGATGGGGTGATTTCTCACTATTTTATTCATTATTTTATTATTTTTCTCAAGACATAAAATAGTGTTGATCCTTATAACTAAATACAGTAATATGTGAATGTTAGTTCTAACCAAGGGTGATTACATCATCCAAGAATCACCTATGACTCAATAAATCATGTATTTCCCATTTATCATAATTTATCGTATTTTATTATTCACCAAAAATTCAAGTATTTTAGAAAAATATCAAAAATTCACCCAAACCATTTCTCAACATGTATATTTCAAAAATAAACTATATTTTGTGAAAATAATTTTCTATATATGGGAAATTTTATTTTTAATTAAAACCATCATTTACTCAGAAAATACATATTTTAAATATGTAATTGATTTTATAACAATTTTGAAAATTTTCTGAGGTCTCATAAAATTTTCCTTAAATCATAAGAAAATAAAATTTTCATTTATTAATACATTTTATATGAATTTATTTTCTTTTAAATCATTTATCTAATTATAAAATTTTAATTAATTATTTACGACTTTGAAAAATACCAATAATTAATTTAATGATTTTAAAATATTAATTTACTTATACTATGATATAATTATATGATAAGTTCATTTATAAGGTTCCTAAATTTTATTTATACTTTGTAGGGTGATGTTTCTATTCATTCATCTAATTTACTATTCATAATGGTCATATTACGATTCTAAAGGTCATGTTACATTTCCATTTCTATAGGTACCTTAACTTCTAGAAATACCTCTTATTTCATTCATTATTCATTTATGATGTTTTCATTATGTTCTATAAGTGATTTCATATGCTCTAAATAATATCAGATTAAGAAGTTAATTTTCATTGATAGAGTTCTAAGTCATTACAATTTGTATATACAAAATAAAATTACTATAAATTCATAATGACCCACCATGTATAGAAGGTTGTATGGGGTATATCTTCCTTATGGACCGTTAGATGATGATATCCAGATCACAGATCAATCAGGGAAAAATATTGATCTCCTCATAATTGATCAAAGAGACCATCAATTTGATATAGAGAATACATGTTCTTAATAGTGATTTTGTAAAGTTCTCAATAATAAATTAAAATACAAATTGACTCATCATTCTTCTTAATAAAAGAAATAGGTGCACCACATCTTAAAGAACCAGGCCAAATGAATCCACTATCTTTGTTCTCATATATTTTATTCTTCAATTTTTGCAACTCTATTAGGCATATTCTATATAGAATATTTAAAATAGGTTTATTACAAGGTATAAGCTCTATTGAAAAATCAGCATCACAATTTGGGGGAATACTAGAGAACTATTCTCTAAAGACCTCAAAAAACTCTCATACAATAGGAATATCTTTAATGATGAGCTTTTTTGCAACCATATGAAATGAATATCTCTCATTAATAAGTAGTAAAACCCATTTTATTCAAGTTATTTCCATTGAGAGTTTAGGTTCATCCTCATGTTGATATAATTTCAATGTTTTATTCATAATATCGAATGTAACTTTCCTTTATTAGTAATTTAAATGGTCCTTATACTCAGAGAGATAATATCTACCCAAAATTACATAAAATTCAACTAGAGGTAGAATAATAGTATTTTTAGGAATAAAATTTTGAAACAATTATATAAGTGAGGAGATAAGGACTTGATATGTGATCATCATACCAATATTAGTTTTCATTAGCAACTCAAAATCTAATCATTTAGGTGGTGATGCAGTATACTTATAAAATTATATAGATATAATAGAGTATCCAGAAACTAAATCAAATAAAATACTTAAATGTATAGTGTGAATGATTATTGTACCTTTCACCACATCACTTTTAACTCTCACTTCAGATATAGTAATTCTATATCCTTGACATTCTTCCCTTGGATTCTTTTATGTTACATTCCCTTAACACATGGGGATCTTGTTTATATAATTCCCAATCTCTTTAATATAGAAGGGTTGGATAATAGTTGGTTCTTTTTTTTGTTGAGTCAATAAGGGTTCCTTATGAATTTTTCATTCTTTTATATTTTGAAAATTAGAGGCACTCTATCTTAATGAAAATTATTTTCTCCCTAAGAATTATCTTAATAAAAAAAATTCCATCCACAAGGAAATTTATCCTTAACTATGTTTTCATTGTTCTTTTTATAGATTCTCTAAATATACCTCATTTTATTCCAAAGTCTAAAATTTATTTGCAGATCTAACACCTTGGAAACCATTAAATTCATAGATATTGAGTATTTTGTATTCAGGTTCTGAATTTAGACTCTTAAATCTCTAAAATCCAGACTCCAAATTCTATGAAATTCAGACTCCGAATTCTCTGAAATTCAGACTCCGAATTATCTAAAATTCAAACTCCAAATTCTATGAAATTCAGACTTCTAATTCTCTGAATTTTTTACTCTAAATTTTCTGAAATTTAGACTCTGAATTCTCTAAAATTCGGACTCCAAATTATGTGAAATTTGGACTCCAAATTCTCTAAAATTTAGACTCTCATTTCTTTAGAATTCCAGCTCCGAATTCCTCATAATTCAGACTCTCGATTACTCAGAATTCAAATTCAAAATTCCTCTGAATTTGGACTCCAAATTCTCCAGAATTATGACTTCGAATACCTCAGAATTCAGACTCTAAATTCCTCAGAATTCAAACTCTGAATTCATCCGAATTTTTACTCCAAATTCCTCAGAATTCATACTCCCAATTCCTCAGAATTCAGGCTAAATATTCATAAGAATTCAGACTCCAAATTCCTCAGAGATAAGAATCCAAATAAGCATGAGTTATTCTATATGAATTTTTATTTAGTTAGATTCCGAAAAAAAAATTCCCTAGACTCTGAAAAATTATATTTGTTTAAGCTGCCTTATTTTTCTTACACTTGATTTAGTTATGAAAATATGTCGTACATTCTGTTTTTAACTAACCATTTATTGAGTGACACGTGTGGAGATCCCTTTGAAATTAAAGGAAAAATATGACCATTAGAGGAGGAATCCGACCATTGGAGAAGTGCCTATAAATAGGATCTCATTTGAAGAAGCTCAAAATGAGATACATATGTTGATCACACTTTATATTACATGCTGCTGAAGTGATTTTTCGAGAGAGAGAGAGACTATCATGCCTTGTGCATACTGAACATATAGTCTAGCTTGCTTCATTCAGCTTTGATGGTTACTATGTACAATATAGGACTTCCAGGGATTGGAAGATAGAGATTTAGACTACCTTAAATTTAAAGGACTTCCATGGATTGGAAGACAGAGGATCTGACTACATTAAAGTTCTAGGGCATGCAGGGATAACAAGGCAGATTCTGATAATCCTATCGAGGGCATACCCTAGTGTGAGTAAGACATACTTTCTTGAAAGTATAAATGAAGAGACTTTTATCTTTTTTTTTGGTATCCTACTCTTTGGGTGAAAATATTTCATACATGTTACTTGTTTTGTTTCAGGTTTATTTGTGCTATATTTTGATAAAGTAAGAAAGTATAACCTTCTTATACATTATTGTTCTTTTGTATACTCTGATAAGTAAGATTCTATATACTTTAAAGTATAATATTTTCTTTTTAAACTTTCCTTAAGTTTCATTTCTAGAACCACTTTTCCAGAACCTAACAAGTTTGTCGAACTAAAAGAGGTCTTGTGAATTTACCTTTTTTAACCTTGTTAAACATAGTTTTCCATAAGGTTAAAAATGAATTTTTTTTAAACTTACAAGTCACCCCCACTATATTATAATTGAGAATCTATATTCATACTATAATACCCCAAGCTCCCACTATGTGTTTCTCTTTGAATAATGCAGTAGTTTGTGTTGTATTCAATTTGGAGTATTAACACACCACGACCAATCAAACTAGTTGTTATGAATAGTAATACCCACTATTTAAAATTTTATAAAATTTAATTTTCAAACTTCACATTATTTTTGGATTTAGAATATCAATATTATCTTAGGGTAATGTTTTGGTATTTTTCTGAGAACTTTCATTTTTTGAGGAATAGTGAAAAACAATGTGTTATTGTTTAAAATGTAATTTTTATTTAAATAATTAGTTACTTTATTTTAATTTATTTTCTATTAAAATAGATACATAATACCTATATATGTTAAATGTAATTCATTGGAGTCATTTTATAATAGGTTTAGACATATAAAACTTTATTGATATTTTTACCGTCTTTCCCACCATCTATGAACTTTTGCAAATTTTCATAAAACATAATTCCACAGCTTCTGTGAATTGAATTTCAAATATCTAAGAGACACGGTTGATATCATTCAGTAAAATGTTGTTCAATAAGTTGAAAATAATTTTTGGTGAATAATAAATTTTGAATTTTATTTACCATGGTTAAAAGTAAATAGGGTAATTAAGGGTAAAAATTATATTATAATTACCCTAACACACGTCTAGATTCTAATGGATAAGTGTAATTCGACCAAAAAGAACTTTTGGAATAAAATATTACCACATTTGGTGCACTTGGATTTGATTAGGACATTTATTATTATTCTATTTAAAGAAGAGTTTAAAGAGTTAAATTCAATGTTTAAAAACTAAACCACCTTTAATATAGTGTTAAACACAATATAAATTCAACTATGTATATTAATTATAATGATAAAATAATTTCCTAAATAATAGTATTTTATTTATAATTTTTATACGTCAAATAATTTAATTTATTTATGACACAATGATGATGTAGTAATTGTCTTATTAATGAAAGATTAAAATTATTGATATTATAAATATCCAAATAAATTTAATATGAGAATTATGATGAATTACACTAATTATTTAGTTTAATATGACATTTTATGGTAGATTAAATAATTTTATTTGGAAGAAATCATTCTATTATGATTTTTACGAAAACCAAATACTAAATAGTGTCAAATTTGACATAATGGAGTTTATAAAACTAATACTAAATTATTAATTGATATAATATTCCAAAAAATATAAAGTTAAGAAAAAGGACATAGATTAGGTTATATATATTAATAATTAACCACTTTGTGTTCTCTTGGCTTGTTATAGTAATTTTATTAACGATATAATATAAAAATTCAAAGAGACATGGTAAATGTCAAACTATTTAACTAAGAGTTAAATATAAAAGATAAGGTTAATATGTTGACATAACCTATCTAAAACATATTGTTAAATAGGTTTCGACCCATAACCACTTTATCCTCGAAATAAATCATTTTGGAGCTATTAGAAACCGAAAAATATTTTATTATAAATTAATTATTTCAAGTTTTTCCAAAAGTGACCATCACCTATCTTATAAAAGGGTACTTCCCCTTCTCTTAATTTCACACCTCCAAAGCCATTTTTATCAGCCAAACCCTGCACAAATATTTACCCAAATTCCCTAAATTTATCCTAGATGATTTACTTTGATAATAAAGCCAACCTAAGGAGCCATTTTGATCAACTCAAAAGGAAACACTTGAAGAAGAGGTAATAATTCCACCACCCGCTTTCATGTTCTTTTCTTCTTACACATCCTATTTATTTGATGATTCCATACCGAAATAATAAATCCATTACCTTATACATACTGTGATGTTATTATAAATATGGTATTACCATATTCGTTATTCTACCCATCCTATAAATGTCAAAGTCAACATACGTGTGTATGTGCAGCTTACTGTCTCCACATCGTGGTGTAGTTTGTTATTACAACACATCATTATTTTGGAAGGTTATAATAATGAGTATAACTGATGTAAATATTAAATATAACATGTTAATGATTCTTTATATACGATATAACATCCAATTACATATGATTTCACAATCAAAATAATGATATTGTCGCTCGTGCGTAGGTACGGATTACCGTCTCCAGGAACGCAATGAGATTCATTCCCCATCATAATCATTCAAGAATAATTATCATTTTAAAAAAATAATGTTTATTAACATAATATAATTATATATATAAATCAAATACATCCTATACATAACAAACATGTATTACTTAACCAAGCATATAAAGGAAAACGAATCAGTTAACACCCGAAGTGATGATACTACTGAAATATTATTAACAAAGAAATATTAGAGGATCATATATGATATCATATTTATTTATATAGTTATTGTATAATTTAATTGAAATTTATTAACTATTATGTACAGGAGTTTTGCATACCATCGACTAAAAAAAATTATATGGTAAGGGTCAATTCTACAATCTCTTTACTTATCTGAGGTTGTTAATACGTAAGTATCTTCTTGGACCTCTTTATCATCCACATCTGTGTTTTCTTAAAAATGTAATTCAAAACATTCTTAATATTTATTAGACTATAGTTTAAATTCATTTATTCCCTTATTTTACCATATATGTTTTGAAATGAATCATTCTGTCATTTTCCAAATAAGGAGCTTTATGACCTTTTCGACAAAATTACGGTAAGAATGTCTTTTTTTTACCTTATACCGAGGGTGTGGCTATTTTTCACCGTTATAACATCATTGAATAATCCCATACAATCTTATAAGAATATTTTCAAAATAAATGTTTTCTTTTATAATTATATTACTTTAAAATGATTTGAAAACAGAAAGAGATATTTTTCTAAAAAAGTTTTGATTTTATCTATGTCAACATCTTTTGATGGATTTTAAACATGTTTGAAGTTGATTTATTATGATACAAAACTTTCATATTGTATTGATGGTTTTGTGATATTCAAAACAGTAGATATGTTATTTTTACACCATTCATGGTTTATAGATAAAATATTTACATTTCGTATGATAGTTTTAATACGAATCTTTATGTTATGTTTAATCCTTTTCATATGAGGAATGCATTAGACTTAGTAAGTGACTGGTGGAGCCCGCTATAACTCCTCAATGCATCTGTAACTCCCCGACCCCAGTTACCTAGAGTCGGTGCATTATTACATAACATTGACATGATCCCAAAAGATCAAGTCTCGAAATACCTATTAGTTTAGTAGCCTTGTAAATACTAGATAAATTCATACGGTTTACATTAAAAAATGAAATGGAAAACTATGACAACATTGTTTACATAGACAACACAGAGATCCCATAGTCTATCCTTGTAGGTCAGTCATAAAATACTTCTTCAGAACCTGGGAAAAGTAAAACATAGAAAGGGGTGAGCTCAGATGCTCAGTAAGGATAACAATATAGTGGAAACATTCATAAATAAGATTAAGCATTTAAGGTAATGTATAACTAAAACTAAATCCTTTTAAACTTGAACTTTAGCATGATATGGCAGAAATAAAATTAAATAATGTCATTTAATTATTCACATGGATATTCTACTAGTCAAATAATTACATTCTATATCAATAACCACATTCATAATGACGGAATGCATAATACCATACTATCATAACCACATAGTCAAGGCCTTGTTCCAAGACTACAAATAAGATTTTGTCAAGGTATTGTGCCAAGACACTAGTTTGTCTCATGAGACCTACTGATGCATCGAGGCGCTATAGTGGGCTCCACCTTTCACTTACTAATTCTAATGCATTCCTCATATGAAAAGGTTTAAATATAACATAAACATTCGTATTAAAACTAGCATACATAATGTAAATACATTATCCATAAAGCATGAATGGTATAAAAATAACACATCCACATTCAAAAAAATCACAAAACCTTCAATACAATATGGAAGATTTGTATCATAATAAATCAACTTCAAACAATTTTAAATTCCATCAAAGGATGTTTACATAGATGAAAATGATTTGTAAAACTCTTTGAGATAAATATACCTTTTTCATGAATACATTTAAAAGTCACACAATTTAGAAAGGAATAAATTTAAAGAAATTTTTGAATCAAAGTGTCCCATACCCCTTTGAAACTTTTGAAAGGATTTAAAATTTTAAAAACATTCATTTCCATGTAGAAAATAACTTAAACCCCATTTTGAAAACATGGACATTAATGAGAATGATTTAGATGACTAAATATTTAAAACATTTAAAATGATGTTTTAGTAAAAAGTACCTTAAAAGAATACCATTTAAAACTATTTCATGAAATATGGACATGGATAATAAATATTTCCCAATAAATACATACATAAAAACAACCTCGGATAATAAAGAGATTGTGAAATAAACCCTTACCTTGGAGTCTTCCTTGGTTGAGGGTAGGTTAACCTCCTATATAATAGTTAAATAATTGTTTTAAATTATAAAATAATCATATATGGTCGTAAAATATTTATAATAACATCATAATATATATATAATACTTGTTTTATTATTTTAGGATGGAAATAACCAAGAAAGAATAAGTGGAAGAATAAAGGAACTTCAAAAGAGGGTGGTGAAAACATTACCTCTTCTTTGGGTTCTTCCTTTTGATTTGATCAAAAGGGCTCCATAGGTTGGATTTATGATCCAAATAAGGACTCTAGGTTGAATTGAAGTAATTATAGAGAATATTTGGGCAGGTATTGGCCGAACCAAAAGGCTTTGAGGGTATGAATTTGAGAGAAGGGGGGTGCCATTTTATAAGAGGGGTGAGGGGCACCTTAGGAAAAGCTAGAAATGTTATTTTATAATAAAATTATTTTCTGTTTCTAATGGCTCAAAAGTGGATTATTTAAATTCTATGTTGGTAATTTGTGGAAAAAAACTCAAACAATAGGTTTTAGACCGGTTTGGTTCACTTTATTAACCTTATCTTTTTGTTTTATCTCTTGGTTAATTAGTTTGACATTTACCATGTCACTTTGTATTATTATATTATATGGTTATTAAACTTTCTATATACTTCCAAGAGACCCCCAAGTGGTCCATTAATGATACATGTGTCATTATATAAGTCCTATGGCTGAACCTTATATTTTTAGGAATAGAATGTCAATTAATAATATAATAGTTGTTTTAAAAACTCATTTATGTCAATTTTGACATTATTCAATAATTGATTTTTTTAAAGTCTTAAAAAACTTTATTATTTGAAAATAAATTCATTTAAGAAATCCTAACATGTTATATTAATCAAAATAATTCGTGGATGTCATCAAAACTTTCAAATTATATTTATTTTAACATTTATAATATGAATTATTTGACCTATTTATTAATAAGAAAAATATTACATCATTATTGTGTCATTAATAAATTTAATTATTAAATGTCTAAAAATTATAAATAAAATAACATTATGTAGGAAATAGTTTTATCTTTCTAATTAATATTTATTGTCGAATAGATAGCATATATAACCCTATGTAAAAATTGTTTTTCTATAAGATATATGCTTTTGTCATTTTGTTATTTACTTTACCTTAATTAATCTATTGTGTTCCTATCACATACAAGTGGCACCATGGGGTCCCAAAATCGACCCAAAGATGCCCATGTTCAGAAATGTATCAACCAATAGGGTTAGTACACTTTTTAGTGTAAATTAATATTATTATAATATTATTTTTTTACCCTTATTTACCAGAATTACCCTTTAACCATGGCAAATAAAATATTTACCGAAGTAATTATTCAAAATTTATAAAAATAAGAGTTACCTATTTACACAATTTGGACTTCCTTATTCCAAATATGGAATCCATTTTTCCAAATTCAAAACACATAAGTGGAAGAAATTAATTTAAAATAAATTCCCGTTGTCAAAACAAGAAGCGTGTTTTTAAGAAATAATAAATATCAAAAGACTGACACTTGTTTATGTCCGGTTTAAATGTGAAATTATGTCCAATGACCAAAATTTTATTAAATGGTAGAAATATATTCTAAATATTCTTTAAAACCATTAAAATTCATAATTTATCACTATTAGTTATTTTTATTAAAAAAGTTGTTTTTAATTAAAATAAAGTATTTTTCACTATTAACCAAAATATGAAAGTTATCAGAAAAATACCAAAAATTTATTGAATCTAAATTATTATGTCCCGATTCTAAATAATAAGTTTATTTTTTCAAATTGAATATATAAAAGTTTAAAATATTGGATTTAAAAAGGGTTCTCCATTAAAAGGCGGTAAAATTGCATTTTTTGAAAAATAGTTCTTTTATTTGAAAAAAATGAATTTGTTCTTACATTATGTCTAAGAAACTCAAAATATGGATTCTAAAATTATAAGTATTGTATATAGTTCAATATTCAGTTAATATTATTCATAATTTCTTTTGAACTGCTAGTTTGGTAATCATGTGATGCGCTGGAACCTGGTGTTGCGTGTAGTGCAAGTTATTGAATTACATTGAAGAAACAACGTACTATGAAATCTTGGGGTGTTACGTTATTCCCTAATTCAATAAATTGTGTCCTCACAAATTGAAATTGTTCTTCTAAAATAAAAGATTGAAAATATAAAATACCTTTGTGGGAAAACCCACATTGGAAATTGGGTTAATAAAATTTAGTCTTAATAAGATGAAAAGGATATTGAAAAAGTAACCACCAAATTATGATCTCAGTTATGAGAACATTGGTGTCAATTAGAGACACATAATTGGAGGAAAAACATAAACATTTATAGGGAGTGATTGAGGTCATCAATTACAAACAATTGTAGAATTGAGGGCCTCAAAGCCATCAATCTATGATGAATTAAAATATCATCAGTTCAATGAAACATAAGGTATTATGATAACACATTTTTAGTTTTAAGATACTTTACCTAAAGTTTAAGAATTAATTTCTTCATGTAATAAGAGTTGAAAAAACATATACATGACAAGTAGAGTTCTACCCTTTAACTAATTTCTACCACAAATTCACCTTTCACTCTAAAAGATAATAGAACTTAAAACATATATAATATATTTATCCTATCCGTATAGGATTCCAAAAAATGAATTTATAATTCATCTACCTGACCTTTTAAAAAACGGCATTATTCAATCCAGGATATCACGTGGTCCTGTGGTAGGTGATACACATTTATCACCCTTCGGTTGTGGGTTCAAGTCTCACGGCCATGCTGGTTGCGACGGGTTATCTCCCAACCTCCGGGTTGTCCTTTTATGGAAATCAAAAAATAATCTCAAAACTAGACTTATCCAAAATACTTTTGTCCAGACTCACAGTCCAAATTTTATAAGGAAGATAAACACAATGAAGATCCTTTTTTCCACGTAATAACATGTGAACAACTTCATCATGTATTCTATTAAAACACTGCAACATCCTGAATTACCATAAAACCTTATTAATTACATTCATGCTCCTTTATTCCTTATAGAATACTGGATATACTTCTTCCATCAAAAAATGTTGTAAACTCAAACAATCATGGAATATACAATTCATTAATCAGTTTCATGATAGTCAAGAATATCCAATATAATTTCTCCAAATCAAAAATGTATTATTCCAAAATCAATACCTCAGTATCAGAACAATATTATGGTTTATTTTTCTCTCAACCATATATTTTCCAAAAATTTAACCTTCTATTGTGTCACTTTTCTTGGTTCCACAAAATCTCAAGTCCTTAATTAAATAGTACTGTAGTACAATCCTTATATACTCCATAATTATTATAACCAGTACATCGTTGATACAACACTCAAATGACATAATTCTTTAATAAAAACATAAGAACTCTAATCATTCCTCCTCATATGTGGTAATATCATAACTGAATTATTATCCAATAACATCATTTGGGGCATACTCTGATTATTTGGAAATTGGTTTCCATGGTGTCCCAACTCCTTACAAAAGAAGCATTGTACATTTAAAACATTTTTCTTACCCTTGCAGTCACGTACATGGTGTCCTTTTTCTCCACAATTATAACAAACTCCTATTCCCTTCAGGCAAGTTCTAGTGTGTTTCTTCCCAACGTTATCACATATGGTAAAATTATTCTTTTCCCTCTTACCTTTATCCATCTTTCTCTCTTCCATCCTTTTCTTCTCTTTCTTCCCTTCAAATCCATAGGACTCAAGGAATTTTTTACATATCTTATTAACACATGATACTATTTATTAATATGTTGAGAATACATGGGAGACTATTTACCTTCTAAATGTTGGCCAAATATCATGAAAGATATGATCCTTCTTACTCCTTGGATCATATGTATTACTGGAGTTCACATTCTTTCTACTGGGCGCCATTTCTATACAATGGAATACACTAGATTAGTTTATGAATCGAAATACATAATTCCAAACTTCTAAAACACATAAATTAAACAGTTTAGGAATATAATCCATAATCATAAAAATTCTTTCTTTGAGGAATTATATACTCATAAACCCTCCCATACTGGTTTGTAAAGAAAATGAAAATTATCTTAAGCCTATCCCCCGGGAGTGTTGTAACAAAGAGTGCAGCAAGGCCCGTTGTCATACACCAGTTCCCATTTGATTCTAGATCAAAGCAGTGTTTTTGGGTTTTACCCCTAGGTACATATTTTCCAGAGCCGCCTCTACCTGCTCGTATCCAGACAGGGATGTATTTCTCGGAAAACTCATAAAATCACTACAATACCAAAATTCTAGGAAGATATTCTATATTAATCCTCAAAGTCCATCTGAGGTCTATGTTCTCTAATCAGAGTTTATCTAAATCTAGCTTCCAAGGTTTGTAATAAACTTCCTCTGATACCATCTGTAGTGCCCTGACACAAGTTACCCAGAGTCAGTGCATTATTACATAACATTGGCATGATCACAAAAAATCAAGTCTCGAAAGACCGATTAGTTTAGTAGCCTTGGAAATACTAGATACATTCATAATGTTTACATTATATCATGAAATGGAAAACTACGATAACATTGTTTCCATAGACAACACTGAGATCCCCTAGTCTATCCTTGGAGTTCAGTTATAAAATACTTCTTCATAACCTGGGAAAAGTAAAACATAGAAAGCGGTGAGCTCATATGCTCAGTAAGGATAACAATATAGTGGAAACTTTCATAAATAATCATAAACATTTAAGGCAATGTAAAACTAAAACTAAAGCCTTTTAAACATGAACTTTAGCATGATATGAAAAAATAAAATTAAATAATGCCATTTACTTATTCGCATGGATATTCTACTAGTCGAATAATCATAATTAATATCAATAACCACTTTTATAATGACAAAATGCATAATGCCAGACTATCGTAACCACATAGTCAAGGCCTTGTGCTAGGACTACAAATAAGATTTGGTCAAGGCCTTGTTCCAAGACACTAGTTTGTCTCATGATACCTACCGATGCATTGAGGAGCTATAGCGGGCTCCACCCGTCACTTACAAAGTCCAATGCATTCCTCATAAGAAAAGGTTTAAACATAACATAAACATTCATATTAAAACTAGCATACAGAATGTCAATACATTATCCATAAAGGATGAATGGTATAAAAATAACACATTCACAGTCAAACATATCACAAAACCTTCAATACAATATGTATGATTTGTATCATAATAAATCAACTTCAAAAAAGTTTAAAATCCATCAAAGGATGTTGACATGGATGAAAATGATTTGTAAAAATCTTTGAGAGAAATATCCCATTTTTATGAAAACATTTAAAAGTCACATAATTTAGAAAGGAATACATTTAATGACATTTTTAAATCAAAGTGTCTCATACCACTTTGAAACTTTTGAAAGGATTTAACATTTTAAAAACATTCATGTCCATGTAGATAAATACTTAAAACCCATTTTGAAAACTTGAACATTAATGAGAAATATTTAGATGAATAAATATTTAAAACATTTAAAATGATGATTTAGTAAAAAGTTCCTTAAAATAATCCATTTTAAAACTATTTCATGAAATATGGACATGGATAATAAATATTTCCCAGTAGATACTTACCTAAAAAGAACCTCGGATAATAAAGATATTTTAAAATAAACCCTTACCGTGGAATTTTCCTCAGTAGAGGGTAGGTTAACCTCTTTTATAATAGTTAAATCATTGTTATTAAATTATACAATAATAATATACATAAATATGATATCATATATGATCTTTCAATTTTACTTTGTTAATAATATTTTAGTATTACCATCTTTTTAGGTGTTCACTTACTCATTTTATTTTATATGTTTTGTGACATAAGTCATGTTTGTTATCCATAGGTTGTATCTCATTCATATCCAGAATTATATAATGTCTTTATACATTATTTTTAATCATCAAATGAAAATTAGTATTGAATGGATACGATGGGGAATGAATCTCATCGTGTTCGTGGAAACGGTAGTCTGTACGTACGCATGAGTGACAATATCATTCTTTTAATATTAAAATCGTTTATAATTGGATGGTATATCATATATAAAGTATAATTATAATGCTATATTTATTATTTACTTCAATTACACATCATTATCATGCCCATCCTAATAATAATGTTTTGAATAACAATTACCCCACGACGTGGAGACCGTAAGTCGTACGTACGCACGTATGGTGACATGTCATTCAAAGGATGGATAAAATACTGAATATGGTCGTACCATATTTATAATAACATCATAGTATATATAAGATACTGGTTTTATTTTTTAGGATGGAAATAACAAAGAAATAATAAGTGGAAGAAGAAAGGAACTTGAAAGAGGGTGGTGAAAACATTACCTCTTCTTCGGGTTCTTCCTTTTGATTTGATCAAAAGGGCTCCTTAGGTTGGATTTATGATCAAAATAAGGCCTCTAGGTTGAATTGAGGGAATTTGAGAGAATATTTGGGCAGGTTTTGGCCGAACCAAAAGGCTTTGAGGGTATGAATTAGAGAGAAGGGGAGTGCCCTTTTATAAGAGGGGTGAGTGGCACCTTAGGAAAAGCTAGATATATTATTTTATAATAAAATTATTTTAGGTTTATAATGGCTCCAAAGTGGATTGTTTAAATTATATGGTTTTAATAGGTCTAAAACAACTCAACCAATAGGTTTTAGATAGGTTTGGGTCACTTTATTAACCTTATCTTTTAGTTTTAACTCTTACTTAAGTAGTTTGACATTTACCATGTCACTTTTTATTTTTATATTATATGGTTAATAAACTTACTATATACTTCCCAGATACCCCCAATTGGTCCATTAATGATACAATTATCATTATCTAGGTCCTTTGGCCTAACCGTAGGTTTTTTGGAATAGAATATCAATTAAAAATATAATATTTCTTTTAAAAACTCATTTATGTCAATTTTGACATTATTCAATAATTAAATTTTGATAAAGTCTTAACAACTTTATTATTTGGAAAAATATTCATGTAATCAATCCTAACATGTCATATTATACAAAAAAAATCGTGGATGTCATCAAAACTCTCAAATTATATTTATTTTAACATTTATAATACCAATTATTTGATTCATTCAGTAATAAGGAAAATATTGCATCATTGTTGATTCATTAATAAATTTAATTATTAAATGTGTAAAAATTATAAATAAAATACCATTATATAGTAAATATTTTTTATCTTTCTAATGAATATTTATAGTCGAAAATATAACATATATAACCCTATGTAAAAATTGTTTTTCTAAAAGATATATGCTTTTTTCATTTTTGTATTTACATTAACTTAATTAATATAATGTGTCCCTATCACTTACAAGTGGCTTTATGGGATCCCAAAATATACCCAAAGATGCACATGGTCGGAAATGTATCCAAAAATACGGTTAATACACGTTTTAGGGTTAATTAATACTATTATAATATTATTTTTTGACACTTATTTAAAGTATTTACCCTTTAACCATGGTAAATAAAATATTTACCAAAGTAATTATTCAAAATTTCTAAAAATTAGAGCTACCTATTTACACAATTTGGACATCCTGATTCCAAATATGGAATCCATTTTTCAAAATTCAAAACACAGAAGTGGCAGAAATTAATTTAAAATAAATTCTCGCTATCAAAACAAAAGCCGTGTTTTAAAGAAATAATAACTATCAAAAGATTGACACTTGTTTATGTCCGGTTTAAATGTGAAATTACACCTAATGACCAAAATTTTATTAAATGGTAAAATTATATTCTAAATATACTTTAAAACGATTCAAATTCTTAATTTATCACTATTAATTATTTCGATTAAAATTTTAGTTTTTAATTAAAATATAGTACTTTTCACTATTCACCCAAATATGAAAGTTATCATAAAAATACCATAAATTTATTGAAACTAAATTCTTATGTCCTGATTCTAAATAATAAGTTTATTTTGATAAATTGAATATATAAAAGTTTCAAATATTGGATTTAAAAAGGGTTCACCATTAAAAGGTGGTAAAATTGCATTTTTTGAAAAATACTTCTTTTATTTGAAAATAATGAATTTGTTCTTACATTATGTCTAAGAAACTGACAATATGGATTCCAAAATTATAAGGATTATATATAGTTCAATATTAAATTAATACTATTCATAACCGCTTTTGAACGGCTTGTTTGGTAATCTTGTGATGCGCTCGAACCCGGTGTTGCGTGTAGTGCAAGTTATTGAATTACTTTGAAAAAATAACGTACTATGAAATATTAGGGTTTTACAGCATCAATAGGTATCATGAGACAAAACAGTTTCTTTCCACAAGTACTTGACAAAATCTTATTTGTATTCTTATCACAAGGCTTTGACTATGTGGTTATGAAGTCTGGCATTATGCATTCCATCATTATGAAATTGCATATTGATATCGCATGTGAATTTTTGACTAGTAGAATATCCATGTGAGTAAGTAAATGGAATTATTTGATTTATGGGCCATATTAGGGATATGTTTATGTTTAAAATGATTATTTTTTAGTCTTATACATTTCCTTAAATATTTATGCTTATTTATGAATGTTTCTGTTATATTGTTATCCTTACCTTGCATTTGAGCTCACCCCTTTCAATGTTTTATTTTTTCCAGGATGCGTAGAAGTATATAATGAATGTACTACTGGGATAGTCTAAGGTATAGTATAAATGATATGAATGTGGTCAATAGAGACAATATTTTTGTTGTTTTTCATTTTATAATGTAATATAAAACTTATTAATGTATCTAGTACTTACAAGGCTACTAAATTGATCAGTCATTAGAGATTTGATCCTTGTGATCATGCCAATGTTATGTAATAATGCACCGACTCTGGGTAACTGGGGTCGGGGGATTACACATATTTTGATCCTACATTGTTTTCTTACATTATTTATCCAGACGAACCTTATATATTTTTAACAAACTCTCGTACCCTTCAATAATTTTCTAGGATGTTTCTTTACATAATTTTTACGTTATGGAATTTTTTTATTCCCTTATTTTTCTTTGATATGTTCCCTTTATTTAGTGCTCATATGGCCACTTATTCTCTTAAATTCTATTGAATATATAGTATCTAGAAAATTAATTCTCTATCTTAATAGTACTTGATACAATATCACCATATAATGATTTTTGTGAGAAACTAGTTCTTATTAGATACATTTATTAAGTCAATAAAAGAAATAGTTAATATTGATTACATAATTATGAATTTAGTCCACAATATTCCTATATAATCTTATAAAGTTAGCCTCATACTCTTCCACACCCATTTTTTCATTCTGCTTTAAAGTCAGTTGTTTCATCTCAATTTTATCTCTCTATTATCAAAAAATGTATTTGATGATGAATATCACTTTATAAGATCCCTTTTATATGATATTTATTTCATTAAAATCTTTAGTGATACAAATAAATGAACCCCATTTATTGGAAACTCATCTCAATTAATACACTACTAAAATAACTAATTCACATTCATTAATTCCTAAAATAAAGAATATATTTTTGAGGGACTTAATGCATTTTTTAGATTTTAATAGATTAGTAGTTTAATTATAAAAATTGATATTTTGTCATGAATTGATCCATGATAAGTGAATAAAATTTTGGAATAATAGGTTTCTCTATATGGGAATTGTAATTTTTCATAACCTAAGTAAGCTTCCCTAATATGGTCATGATCTGTTCAGTCCAAACAGCAGCTGTATTGGCTTGCTTATCTAGGAAATTCCAACATTGAATGTTATTATTGATTCACTTTATCCAATTAGGTTCTATCACTAAATAATTTAATACAATGATCTAGCTCATAATAATTTTTAATAATAAGTCATATAATAAAAAACATATAGTCGTAAATGTTCTTAAATACTATAATGGATGATTAAATTTTCTTATAATCTAGGTTAATTTAAAACCAAGTTCACATGGTTTATAATAATCTTTAACGGATTCCATCTATAGAAAACCCAACTCTAATAACCTATATTCAGTTTCTATATTATTAAATGGTCATAAGATACAAGGATTAAAATCAGTAAAGATCAATCAATTTAATAGTCTTGAAGAACCATATACACACAAGATTCTCATATTACATTTTAAATATAAAAAACATAGCATAAGTAACATTTTTTGCATCCTTGATATCATTCATAATATCCTTCTTCATATCCTACGGTAATGAAAAAAAAATGGTGATCTCAAATTAACATTATGGGTTACGTACAGTGAAATATATCATGAGTAAATAAGTAATGATCACCATTTCAAGATAAATAACTAAAAAACATTCCATTTAATTAATAACATGATCCTAAAATAAATCCCTGGATAATATCAATGCATCAATCTCATCGATAAAAATTTATTAACTCTCAATGAATAAATTTATTAATGTTTTATATCATGATATTAGACATCATGACATATTTACCATCAAGTCCTTGTACCAATACAGTTCTATTGAGGGGTAGTCATACACCAAAAAACTCATTTAAATTGGCTAGCCAACTATTTTTCCTCATATGACTAATTGAAACATCAAGGGGATATAAAATTCTATGCCCCACCCATAATTTTATTTCTAATAAATTCCTCATATATTTAAGGATTAATTAAATTCATTAAAAATATGACTTATAAAAAATATTCAGATTTATTAAAGAATGTGAAATATTAATATTTCTTTTGTCAATCAAATAACTTTTATAGTAAAACCCATTATATTTAATTAGAATATAGTTAAGAAATAATAACATCCATGATATAAATAATATGTATATTTAAGAGAAATGTAATTTCCAGTAAAAAATGTGTATAAAAAATTGAATTTTTCTATAGAATGGTAACAACAACAAAATTAATAATAGATAAAATATTACTATAAATTAATTAAAAAAGTATACTTTATATTCAAAACAAGTCTTCTGAAGAATATAATAAAATTAAAGTGAAACATTTAAAATGGTTTTTCAATAATAAAGTTTCTTTTTGAAACCATAGAAAAATTTCAGAGTAAGTTAAATATCATAAAACAGTTATTGTAGTGAATTTTTTGTTAATGCTATATATGTTAAAAATAAAAATACAATAAAATTTTAGTAAATAATTTTAAAAGTGAATGATTAAAAAAATTATAAAATCCTCTTAAACATTATAAATGGTTAAATATAACATGAAATTTCATTTATAAATAATTTATATAAGTAAAAAGGGATTTTGTGAATCGTTTTAAAAAAATATAGACTTGGAATAAAAATAGAAACTATAAAAAACAAAAATATTATTGAATTTTGTTTTAAAAATTATTTTTCATGATTAAAGTTTGAAAGATAGGAAAATTTAGAATAAAATATAAAATAAATAGGATAATAAAAGAGATGTAGTTTACAAATGATATATTATAAGATTTTGTTAATGAAAAATATAAGGAATATTAAAAAATGAGATTATAACCTAAATTATTTCCTCCTAAGTAACTTTTAAATCATAACCAATGGAGATAATTAACATTAATTGAAACTTCATTCATCATGAATAAATATATATTCATACTAAATACATCAATGGGCCCGTATATAAAAAAATAAAATTAAATATGTATATAATTCCAAATATGTCTCAATTGAGAAGGAATTGAGATGAAATCCCTTACCTCAACTTTGAATTAACTCTAAAGTGATTTTAACCTCATGAATAAAAAATTTATATTTGTTAAACAGTTAAAAAATAACCAAATACATATCTATAATTTCATATATGACCAACTTATAAAATTTTATAACCCATTGTTTAACAATTTTTTTTAATAGAATTATTTTGAGTGTTAATTACTTCATTTATCATGTAAGTTCTGTTTCAGAGATTATGGTAATGGTTCAATGATCATAGTTATATTATACCTAAAATTTTAATAATGATATAAGAATCCAATATATTCATTATATATATACATATATATTTCTAATTATATGTTAAAATAGGAAATGAAAAAAATGAATCACATCAATTCATAAAGGTGGTAGTCCACATGTAAACATGAGAGACATTATCATTTTTAATGCGTGGATGTGGGTGTAAGTATATGATATATAATATTTACAAATTTGTTATTATTTCAGATGTATCATATATATTCATTATTTCTATCATTATATTATATCATGTGAGGTAGTGATGAAAAACAAATTACATCAATTCTAAATGTTATAGTCCATAAAAAACATGATAAATGGTTTTGTTTCCCATTTAATTAAGAATTGGATAGAGAAATATTATGTAATCAACATAATATAAAAAAACAAGTTACTTATAAATAATTTTTTCATTTTAAAATTAAATATTCAAATTCATTTTAAATATATAATGAAATAAGTGGTATTTATTGAAATTAGGGAATCTATACTAATAAAATATTACCCTCACCTATGAAATTATAAATTAAATTCACGTATATTAATTTTTAAAATAGAATATTTATATCACGGAATAAGTAAATAAATGTTTTGAAAGTGATTAATTAAGTGTTTGAATTTTAGGGAACCATAAATATTTATTTATAATTTTATAATTAATTTAATGATTTAAAATAAAATTTATTTTCATAAAATAGATTTAAAATTTTTTATTTTATTTTATTATGATTATAAGATAATTTTATGAGACCTTAATTAATTTTTCAACGTGTTTTAAAATCTGTAATAGTTTTAAAATTGGGGTTTTATTGAATAAATTATTATTTTAATTGAAAATTAAATTTATCATATTTATAATTTTATTTTCATAAAAAATTTTCCTTTTTCAACTCTATATGTCAAAAAATTATTACGATATATTTTTCCATTTTTTAAAATAGTTGAATTTTTTGTGAACAGTGAAATATAGTAATTTACAGTATTTAAATAATAATTCAAATACATAAACTAAAAAAATTAGGCATTATGTAAGAACAATAATATATAATTATCCTTTATTTTAATATATTTAGTTATAATTCTCAAAATATTCCCAATCATGATCCAAAATAATAATCTAATGATTAAAATAATTAAAAAACACGCATCTCCTCCACTATAAATACAACCCCTCACCACCTCTTTTCCTCACACCTCAAATCCCTATAACATATTTAATTTCTATCCAATTCCATTACCAATCCTCTTCCCAACATCCAAGACCGTCTGGTCTCACCATAATTCCAAAACCAAGGGCCTTAAAGAGGTTCTCAATGAGAATAATTCAAGAGGTAAAATCCTCTTTCATTTTATTTTATTTTCCTATTAAATTCTTTTATTTTATTATTATCTCTTCTCTTCCCCTTGTCCAAGTGGATTTAAAACTCCATTATCTTATATATAATTTATTTTTATTATGTTTATGGAAAAAAATCATCATAATCCTCCTTCTCCTCTCACTTTTATTCTAAAAACTAGAATGAAATATGTGAAGTATCGATTTACCACCATCATGGACTATACACATTTATTTTTCATTACCGTCTTCAAGGGTCTTCATCAAACCATTATTATATTTACATAATATTTTATTATACATACTATAAGTTATATAATGTTCCTGAACCAATATATAAACATGATATTGAATAAAATGATATAAGTTGGAGATGGTTGTAAAAACCCCCAAAATAAATTAAATAATTTTTATTAATGATTTATCTAATCAATCATCCTCATATAATAAAACACAATGATATATGGTATTATTTAAAATAATGGGAAAATATTAAAATCTTTTTATTCCACTTTTGGTGTTTTTATTAAATTTTATAAGAAAATGCATAATGAACAAACCATGGAAACAATGAAATAAATTCACCCAAAACATTGAAAATTACGAAATATTATTGATACATAGGTGGAAATATATTATAAAAAGATTATATAATGTATTATAAGCAATAATATAGTTTTTTAATATATTAATAACACTCTTTAAACCATTATACATGAGTTTTGAACTTGTTTTTAATGTAAGATAGACCCGATGTAAGGGACATTTATTTAAAAATCATCTTTTAAATTACTATTTTTACAAAATTCAAAAAGAATTTTTTTATGATGAGAGAATTAATGTTTTGTGATTACATTATAGTTTATGGTAATTTTTTATGATGATGTGTTGGACCTATATCTCCCTCCAATTTAGTGGGTATTTTTATGTTGTAGGTTGATCGTATGTTTACACCAAATGTAGCAGTGATGGTTCCACCATAAGGTGGCCATGAGGGTTACATTGTAAGGTAGCCATGTGGATTACATGATAAGGTAAACATGAGGTTCAAAAATATTATAGTGACCAAAATGGTTACAATTTTGATTAATTAATTCCCCATGTTACCAAAATATTTATTTATGTTTTATATGTTTTATTTAAATATCATTTTTTCACAATGTAACTATATGATACTTAATGGGTGAGAAGTTTGTATTTATGAAAATGATTTCATTTGTTTATAAGTAAACATGAACTATTGTTGTACTTTCTTTTTATGTCCTTTATTGAGATTTTTTCACTCATTGAATGTTTTAAAATGATATTTCATTGGGTTTATGGATGGGTAAGAGAAAAGAAGAATCAAAGATGAATGTTGTGAATAATTAATGTTATATTAAAAAATTCTATATTATATATGAAATTCATACTATTTTAGTAGTATCCAATTTGTATTATTATGGGTTTTCTTGTATGTTTTATGACGTAATTCTATAAAACTCTAAATTCAAAAGGCCTTTGGGAATGTAATAAGTGTACCATAGTTGTATTAACTAGATTATGAAATGTTTAAGGATGGTTACTTATAATAATAACAATTTATTACATGTTATATACCAGTGTTATTATATTTTTATTCATATTACATAATTTAAGGTTGAAAAGGATAATAAAGAATTAAAGTTTTTGGTGAATATGTTTACATCTTATTTTAAAGAACATCTTTATATATCCTCTTAAGGTCATTAGGGATGGTCTTTTAGAATTACAAAAAAACCTATATAAATTGGATAAATATATTTAGAATAGGTTTTAATAGGATTTTTTGGATAAGTGGATCAAGATGGTGTATATAAAAGATAAGAGGTGGTTCCTTTTTATAGTGAATTAAAAGACACAGATGGAATTAAAAAATATATATAAAAATAATAAATTAATATTAATGAGAATGAGGCACCATGTCAACAAAATTTATAAAAAATATAGTATTTGGTTTAAATCGAGTCAACAAATAATTTTTTATATGTTTAATTGGTATTTTAAACCCTCACTATTACAAAAAGTAGTTATCGCATCAGCCCTTTCATGTTGGTTATTTATAACTGATGTTCCAAGAAATATATATTGATTTATTGAATTTTTTATCCTATAAAAAATGTGATAAATCAAGTATCAAAATTTATCACATTGTTTATTCTGTAACTGATGTGATAAAGCTCATTTTTATGTCATATATTATATAACCTACCTGATAAAGCAATTCTCATTGCATTATAACAGCAGTTATAAAATAACGGACATGGTAAATCAATTTATCACATTGGTTTATATATAACTAGCAGGATAAACCTAATAAAAGTTTACTTATAATAGAGGTTATATAATAACCTCCAGGATAAATCATTTATAATTTTATGAATTCCCATTTTTTAGTTATTTTTATGTTTTTCGATCGGGCGAAGGCAGAGTCAGTTCTCTCTCGTGAAAAATCCCTAACATCGTTTCATTGATCTAGTGGCCTACAAAATTGTTTTACATCTACATACATCCTCATTTTCATAACTGAATTCAATAGGATTGAATATAAACTCTCAATTAATCCTCACACACATTTCTTTAATTCGTTCAATGTTGTGGATGACCTAATTTTCATAAGTGAATTCAATTGGATTGAATATCAACTCTCAAGTAATTCTAACACACATTGCTTTCTTTCAATCAGTCTCGTCGATGCCATGACTCTCCAATTTTCAATTTCATTTACTAAAATCTCACATTACCTTATTGTTTAATTTCCTCATGTTATCTAATATATTCTATTTACTTGTATCCATGATTATAATGATAACATTTAATCTTATTTCATCATGGTGGATTATTTCTCATTGGGGTACATATTATGATATACTCCCTTAACATAAAAAAATATATGATACATACCAAAGACATGGGTTCAAAATTATGGGTCAATCATGAATAATTCTATGGATGACAAATGGTTTGGATGGGTGTTTAATAAATATATATTCTTTTGGAGGGTTCTTTTGTGTGAATTGTGGATGACCATTATAGGTGAAAGAATGATACTAAACGTTAGACGACTAGCACAATATAGAAGGTCTATATGAGGTCATATATGCCATTGAGGAAAAATCTCATTAGAATAATCACATTATTCCACACCTGATCAATAGATGGTTATCTGAATTTAATAAATTTGTTCTAGTGAATTTATAAGTAGGATTAATCCACTATAATGTGGATATTATTACACGAGGCTAGTTTTTTCTAGATATTTATAATTATTAATTCCATAATCTTATACATGGGATAAAACAAATGGAACTATTCAAGTAACTAGAGAAATATTTCTTCATGAAAATAATGCATTGGGTGAATAAATGAACTAATTAATTGAAATCCACTTTTATACATGAATTGAGTTAGTCATCATGTTTAATTGGAAAGTGAAATAGAAGTGGATGACCCTAATCTACCTAAATCACATGACCTATGGAATTACGGGTGGTTATTGGATGACAACATATGAGGGTATCTATATATGATTAATATTGGTATATCACTCTTAAGATCAACTACCTCGTCAATCAAAAAACCATATTATCAATTAATATCATCATGTATCTCATACTAGTATGAGAATCATGTACTACAATATGAGTTGGGAAATTTTTTATGGAATCATAGAAGGAAATTAGTCGATGGGTCAATATTCCACATGACGGTATTAAAAATATTATATTTATATATCATGAAAATCAATATTGTGAGGGCCTAATTATGGGTTACTAGTCGTTGAAAATTACTATGGTGATAGATCAAAAACCATTTGGGGCATATGGATTGATCAACAAAAAACCATTCATGGGTTATTATTCTATATACTACTTAAAAATAATTATTTGAGGTTGGAAAGTATCATTAAATTTATGAGAATTGACATTTCTTTATCCCCACACCAATTTCATTTTAATTCCATAAGATTCCCATACTTAATCCAGCATCGACAAAACAACTTAAAAACTTGATGAATGTGCATATCTAGTATACCAATGAGTGTTTATATTAGATTCCAAAATTTATAGTCTATCTATATTTTATTTTTTAAATTACTTCTATGCATATCTGTTAATAATTAACCATTTACCTTAAAATTATCGTCCATTATTTTATAGAATTTATAATTATATTTTTCAAATACAAATATATTATTCTTATATTTCAAAATTTTGTTTCTTTCAAATTATTTAATTTTTCAGATAAAGTTAAAATTGGATTAACTTGACAATGTATATATTTTTATACTTGTTATAGTAATAATGATTCTAAGTTAGACTATGGAACTTTGAATGAGTGATGAATATGAGGAAGGTTCTAATTCTATTTTGGAATTTTCAAAATGAAATGTTCCTAATAATAACATGTTTTTCTATCCATGTAATAATTTTTTTATTATGAATATGTTAAAAAGTATAGAGATCAAAGATCATTTAATTTTTCATGATTTAAATCCAATTTATAGCCCTTATATTTGGCATGATAAAACTAGGAAGAATATCAGATCTTTTGATGATAATGATTTGAAAGATGATAACATTGATTGAATTGAAGACATGAATCATGATATTAAAGAAGAGGTAATTAAGAAAGAATAAATAATTGATCATATATATGATGATGCTGAAAATCCATTGTATCATGGTTGTACAAAATTTATGGTTTTTTGTCAGCTTTAAGATTGATTAACTTGAAAGAGAAACATGGTTGGAGTGAAAAAATATTTTCTGATTTACTAAAAATTTTCAAGGATATTATTCATAAGGAAAATGATATTCATTATTAAGATTATAAAGAGAATAATATACTATATCTGATGGGATTATAGTACAAAAAATACTTGCATGTCCGATTAAGTGTGTGCTATATAGGAAGGAAGATGAATTTTTGTCTAAGTGTCCTAAATATGGGATGTCATGGTAAAAGTTTTAAAAAAAACATGTTGATTTAGTAGTTACAGAGACCCCTTCCAAGGAATTTTTGTATCATCCTATAATTCCTTATTTGAAACATTTATTTGAAAATTCACATTATACAAAAATGTTAATATAACAAGAAGATTAGCATATATGTGATAGAAATTATGACATTCAGTTGATTTTCCATAGTGGAATAAAATTGACTAGAAATTTCCTATATTTAGAAATGAAGTTAGAAATATTAGACTTGAAATATGAATGTATTGAACGAATACATATTGAATCATGAGTAGAACACATAGTTCATGGCTTGTTCTATTGTTAATTTTCAACATATCTCCTAAATCTTGTATGAAGTGAAAATATGTCATGTTGAGTTTAATGATCTCTAGACCAAAATAACCTGAAAATGATATTGATGTTTTCTTGTCCCCATTAATTGATGATTAGAATCACTAATGGGAGGATGTTATTAGGGTGTATTGTTCTTATAAAATGGAATATTTTCAGCTACATGCAATGAATATGTTCTCTATAAATGACTTTATCATGTATGGAAATTTTTCTAGATATAGTGTTAAGGGTAATAAAGTGTAGCTAATTTATAAACAACATAATTCATATTATCAACTGCATTGTGGGAGAAAACTATTACACATGGGTCCTAAAAATACTTTGCCTATGGATCACTTCTATACAAGATTAAAAAATGATTTAAATTGGTCACAGGAATTTTATATTTATCCAAATCTTCTATTAATAGATTATTATTTTGAGAGGGTGAAAGATCATGATGTGTCATTTATAAAGACAGATAAGTCTGTTAATTATATAAATATTTGGAAGAAACAATCAATATTTTTTAAGCTACCATATTGGAGATATCATGAGGTGAAACATAACATTGATATCATGTATTCGGAGAAGAATATATGTGACAACATGATTGGAACACAGTTATATATTAAATGAATGACTAAATATGGGATGAATGTAAGATTTAACTTACTATTAATGAGAATACATTTTGCTTTAGATCTCACTCATGATGGAAGGTGAAAATCTATTCCCCCAACATGTAATACATTATATTAGAAAGGGAAAATCATCATTTTTTATTGTATTCATGATATCAACGTATAATATGGTTATTCTTAAAATGTAAAAAAAATTGTTTCTTTGAAGGATTTTATGTTGGCAGGTATGAAATATCATGATTGTCACATCATTATGCAACAACTTGTACCAGTTTCATTGGGTGGAATATATCCCATCCGGATTAGAAATACTATTATAAAGCTGTGTTATTTTTTAAATTCAATTTTTAATAAAGGTGATTGATCTAAATGGTTTGAATATTTTAAAAAATGAAGCAATTTCTATACATTTTCAATTGTAAATGTATCTTCCTCTATCTTTTTTGATATAATGGTGCATTTAAAGGTTAATTTGGTTCAAAAAATAAATATTTGTTGGACTTTATATCTATGTTGTATGTATCATTTTGAAAGGTATATAACTATATTGAATGGTTATGTTAATAATCCATATTAACCTGAAACCTCTATTGTTGAAATGTATATTTCTAAGGAGGTTGTATAGTTTTGTACTATAATGACCCAATGTTTTTCAAATGAATTTTAATTCTTGTTATTATGTCATATAATCACTTGAAATCACAACACAATGAACTAATAATTACTATGTGACCTTTAAACATAATTTTCACACTCCTATGTTTGGAATTTCAAAAAAACATGACATACAGGGTTGTGATTAGTAAGATGTTCGGAGTCCAATGGAACAAACCTAATATTTGGTATATAGTAACATACCATTGTGAATATTAATTTTACCCTTATGAATTTTGACATACTCTTAGTATTATTAACCTTACCTATTATAGTATATAAATAATATTCTAGTGGGAGTACGATATACCTATATCCTGGAATAAGAAAATAAATGTTTGAAAATTGATGTTTTTTGAGTAAATTATGATTTAAATTAAAAATTAAATTTATAATATATAAAAAATAATTTTTGAAAAATGGATTTCATTTTTTATTCTAAAAATAGAAAAATGGTTAGGGTGAATTTTTGGTATTTTTCTAAAATACTAGAATTTTTTATGAATAGTAAAATAAAATCATTTTCAAATTAAGCTAAATACATGTTTTATAGAGTCATGGATGTTTTTCTGTTGATTTAATCCCAATTAGTTATAAATCACATGCACTTCATACTATTATTGGTCATGGAATAATCACTATTACTTGTCTTCTGAAAAAATAATAAACTAATGATTACAATATTATGACAACTCTCTTCTCCTCCACTATAAATACTACCCATACTTACCTCTTCTCTTCAAACCTATCAATCCCTGTGACATTCCTATATTATGCCCAAATCATTCCCCAATATCCTCCCCCATGTCCAAAATCCATTGGTCTCCTCAAAAGACCAAATCCTCTCCCCTTTAGAGGCTCTCAAGGAAGATTGATTCAAGAGGTAAATTCTTCTTTTCAATTCTTTTACTTTCTTTTTATGTTCTTTTTTTACCATTCTATCTTTACCTCTCATAGTCCAAATTTCATGAAAACTTGAGTACCTTGCATGTACTATAATTTTTTTCTGATAATGGAATAATTTATTATCATCCCTCCTTTACACTTATTTTATTTTAGTAGTAAAGACACCATCCCAGATGTGTTAAATTACCACATTCAAGGATAATGGGTTTTCAATTTCTGTTACCATTTTTAATTCTAGTCATGGAACCATTTTAATGGTTTTAAAATACCAAAATATATGTATAATGTCTCATATATGGTTATTTAAACATTTTTTACACATGTTTTTGGTTTATAAAAAAACGTGTTCATTGTGGTAAAAAACCCCCAGTTAACCAAAAATGTTGTCACTGAATTTTAATATAATGATCCAACTTCAATCCAAGTACCCAAATTAAATTTTCAACCATATAAACTTATGTATGTTAAATATTAAAATATAACATCAATTATATACAACCACTTTTTATCATATATTTTAATGCGAACAAGAATATAGGTGAACTGATCATTAAAACCAAGTAAGAAAACAGACCCAAACAATAAAATTGAACCTCATAACCAATAAAACTAGTCATAAATGAACATAAAAAGGTTATAATAAATATTTTACATATATAATAGGTTCTTTAATATTTAATTAATGAACATAATTTCATTATTCAGGTCATTAAGTTCTAGAAAATAACATTATCTGACTTAAGGTAAGGGATCCCTCTATTTCACTTTTATTCAAGATTGACCTCTATGTTATGTCCTTCTATGTATAATACCTAATCATGGGGTATTATTTATCACCTCTACCATAATTCCACGACAATTTATAAAATATTATTAATCCATTTCACTCTCAATAATCATTCTTAAGTATGCCTGATACTATGCCAATAATCCGTAAGAAATTCTACTCGAACCGCCTTTATTCCTTCAGGTTTCCCTATTTTTCATTTTTCCAAAAATAATTTGTCTTTTTTTATGTAAAAAATATAAATTTTTTATATGTGATCCAAAATCATATTTTAATATCAATTCCTCATTTTGGTTTGGGCGTATACATGCTTTTAAGTGATCCCCTCCTCGATACTTACCAATAAGCAAACTCGTTTTAATGGAACTTCCCAAATTTTTAGACAATTTCAAGTGTGATTTATCCTTTGTTTTAAGAAATCATTTTTTTTCTAAAATCATTTTTTTAATATGAAAACCTTCTTGTTCTACTTATGTTTTTATATAAAATATTAATACCTTTTTGATTGTAAATGCACTTTAGTATTTTCCTTAAAACCACACTAAAATGTTTCAATACTAATAATTTCTTAAATACTCTTCTTATATGTTGTCACTTCTGTTGGACATCAATTAGCATGCTATATGCCTATTTTACCTTAGTAATTTCAATTTATGTATTAATTCCATTCTCTCATGGACACTTTTATGATATGCCCATTTGTTATACTTTATTAAATGATTGTGGTACCCAATTATTTCCATGGGTAACCCATATGATTATGTAATATTTATTATGTATGATTATTTATATAGAAAAAATATTCATGAAATGTTAATAAGGGTTCACCGCTTATTGCGCTCCATTGCATTGGGTAAATTTATGTCTCGTGAGATGTTATGTGCTATGGTCTTGGCGGTTAGCCTTAGCTTGTGCTGTTATGTGAAACGGTCTTGGAGGTTTTCCTTGACCTGTACTAAAGTCATGTTATATGTTGCTGCCACGTTTCTATGATTCCAATTTTAAATGATCTCAATGTTTAGATGGTATGGTTCTATATGTTACATGCCTTTTATATCATCATTTCATTCCTTCTATCTCATGTACCAATTCTTTGTCTTATGGTTATTCCATTACTGGGATTTTAGCTCATCCCTTTGCTCATGTTATCACTAGTTTATCCTATGAAGATGTATGAGAACAGTGGAAGATAAGAGTTCATTTTGGTGTTTAAATAAAAATTGTTTTTATAATGTTTGATTATGAATATAGTCTTCAATGGCAATAGACATTAAGATATTTGGCTTGTAATCTTATGTATAATTACACTTAAAATCATGTAATTATATATGTAAATTGACAGGGTCTCTATAGTTATGATTATAGGATGGTCTAGTTATATTTGGAGATTAGGAATAGAGCACCTTAGTGAGATCTCTAAGGAAGAGACTAATTATAAGAAAACATCCCTAAATTTTGGTAAGTATAGAGTAAGTGATTTTTCATGAAAATGCATCCATCGATGAATAAAAACTGCTAAATTTGGATCTAGAATAGATGTACCTAGGAGTGAATACTCTGACAAGGTTTTTTAGGCTTGACCAGGGGTATCTTGGTACATTACAATAGGCCTTGATGCACTCGTGGTTTGACACTCCTAGGGGATATTCTTTGGTAAATTCATGATCTTAGTACAAACCATTATCAAGGGAATAAAAAAATACGATAAGAAGATAAGTTAAGAAATCGATCGAGGTTAACCTAGACTTAAACGTAAGGAATCACAAGTTAGGATATACTTCTCCTCTACATGTTTATCCTTTTATGTTAAAATGTTTACTTTTTATATACCATAAATAAAGATTCAAGACTTTTAATTGTAAGTTATTTTTTAGAATTAATGCAACGAAATAGAATAACACATTCTCAAGATGGAAATAGAGTTCCTCAGACTCAAGAATAAGTGAGATGAGTCCATTGGGTCATATTAATCAAAATTTCAGTGCTTTCAAGGTATGCCTCTAGCTTTGTCAGGAACATCGAAACCAAGGTGGATCACTTTATTAGTGAACTAAAGCTGAGTCTATGATAAGGGTTGGTGATTTGAGACTTCGGCAGTTGTGAAGAGATTATTCATTGTTCCCTAAATGTTGAAATGGATATTAGAGACTTTTAGTGGTCTCTTGGGCCCAATGAGAAGAAGTGAAAATTGGATAAAAACATGGGTGGTTCAACAAATAAATCCCATGATGGAACGAAGCCCAAACATCCCACTTGTAAAAGTTGTGGGAAAAAGCATCCTAGGAAAATACTAAAGGGAACTAGGGATTGCTTCAAATGTGGGATTCTAGGACATCTATCAATGAAAATATTAATGGATGTGAAGAATCATGCTAATGTTGAAGAATAAATGAATCTTCATATCAACACTCAACATGTAGTGCAGTGTTATAACTGCAAGGAGCATGGGTATTATACGAACAATTTCCTTAAGCCAAGAGTTGGCAGAGGAAATCAACGGTAAACTCCAAGGGAACAAATAAGGGCATATGATATCACTACTACTGAGGTGGAGCTAGAAAACAATTTGGTGATAGGTATTATATTTATTCATTCAAGTATAGAGAAAGTATTATTTTATTCTAGTGCTATGAATTCATTCATATCTTCTTTGTTTTGTAGAACTATTCAAACACCACCTCCAAATTTAGAGGAAAATTTATCTGTGAGAATAGTCAATGTGAACATTATTGCATCCATGTTTTATAACTCCTCCCTAGATAATGTTTGTGTATTGAACCTCCCAGGAAATCTTGTCATACATTCTTTAGTGGATTTTGACTCTATCTTGGGAATGGATTAGCTATCTTTATACAAATCCAACATCAACTATCAAGAAAGGGATATCACTCATCACATCCTGAATCATTCTCTGATTCATTACCAGTGTAAGGAGGAAGATGAATCTTGTTTAAAGTCATTGTATCAAGTGTGGATATAAATTCTTTATGAGAAAGCATGTCTAGTTCAAATGATTGGTACAAAGGAGAGAATCATGCTTGATGACATTCCCATCATGAGAGATTACACAGATGTATTAACTAATGATTTTCCTTATCTTCCTCCTTATCTATAGGTTGAGATCTCAATCGATCTTATTCATAGAACTCTACTTATATCAAAGAGACCTTATAGAATGGACACCGTAGAGCTGGAAGAGCTGAAGAAGCAGCTACAGGATAATCTAGAGAAGGGTTTTATATGCCTTAGTTCATCACCATGGGGTGTGCCATTCCCCTTTTTCAAAAAGAGGGATTGATCAATGCACCTATACATTGACTATCATGGGCTCAATAAATACATGATAAATAACAAGTATCCCCTGTAACGGATAGATGACATGTTCGATCGACTTCATGGGGCTATTTATTTCTCTAAGGTGGATGTTTAGTTCTGATATCACCAATTAAATTTGAGTAAGGAAGATATTCCCATGACTACCTTTGGTGTAGACACTATGAGTTCATATTGATCCCCTTCAAACTCACTAAATCTCTAGTAATATTCATGGATTTAATGAATAGAGTATTTTGAGATTACCTCGACAAATTTGTGGTATTATTTACTGATGTTCTTGTGATATACTCCAAGAGAAAGGAGGAACATGAGGAACTTTTGAATAATATGTTAAAGTCCTTGAGAAGGGAGAAGTTGTATGAAAATCACAGTAAATGTATGTTTTGGATGGAGGAAGTATCATTATTGGTTAATTTTATCACTAGCAATGGGATATCTATGGACCCTTCTAAGACCAGGTCAATTGAAGAGTAGCCCACGCCAACATCTATAAAGGAGATTCACAACATTATGGGTCTATCCAGGTATAATCAACTATTTGTGAAGAACTTTTCATGATTTTCAAACCCAATGAACAAGTTTACATAGAAGGGAGTGATGTATTTCTAAACTCAGGAATGTGAAGACTGTTTTAAGGAGTTGACAAAGAGGCCTCTCACTACGCTAGTACTCACTCTTCCAAAAAGTGAAAAACTATTTGTGGTGTACATTGATGATTCGAATAAGTTATTAGGTTGTGTTCTAATGAAAAATGAGACGGTTATAGCTTACGCCTCAAGGAAATTGAAACTTCATGAGAAAACTATCATACGCACAATCTGGAGTTTGAAATAGTGGTATATACATTAAAAATCTAATGGAATTATCTCTAAGGGGAGAAGTTTGAGATATATACTAACCACAAGAGTCTCAAATATATATTCACACAAAAAGTGCTTAATATTTTCCAATGAGGATGGATAGATCTCATCAAGGATTGTGACTTCTGATATCCAACCCCATTATTCTATTTTTTTGACAACTCCTTATATTGCTTGCTTGTATTCCCATGGGGATCGAACTATTGTTTCGGGGGCGAAAACAGGCGAATCGGGCGTTTTTAGGGATTTCCCGTCATAAAACCCAGTATACACGGTGTGTATTGTAGGGGAACACACTGTGTGTTCTTCCCATTCAGGGAAGATGAAGTTTTCTTAAGTACACACTGTGTACTTTGATTACACGTCATGTAGTGGGTAGTTGTGTGGCTGTCCATGTGAAATAGAACACAGAATAGTGGTTTTTAAAGAGTACGTGTCGTGTACTATAAGTACATGATGTGTAGTGGTACATGGGCATGTGTTCAGGTGAAAACGGACATGGCGTAACTTTTTGTGAATAGTACACGCCGTGTATAGTAAAGTACACGTTATGTACTATTACACAGGCTGACCCATTGTGCTCTGGCCATGTACTCTAGCCATGTACTACTTCAATTTAGTAATTTTGAGATATCTAGGGCTCTAGAAGTCAGAATTGGGTGTGTGAGTAGTCAATTCTAAGCGTTTTTTCACATATATCACAATGGTGGAATCCTTTTTATTTTTATAGGTCATATAATTGTGGTTTATAGGGTTTATTTCTAAATGGAGGGGTTCTTCCTCCACTTATCAAGTTCAGTTGTCACCTGAGAGTGAGACTTGGTGTGGATGATAAGTTGGGTGTGCGGACCAACATAGTTGAGACCTTTAATAGGATATCAGTTATGATCTATCTCCCATAACTTATTATTTATATAACATTCTCCTTGTGAGATGTTATTTTCTGGCCTATGAGGCTTTGAGACCAGGTACTTCTAAGGACCCTCTGAGGGATTCCTTTTCTTGTGTTCTGACCTAGCGAGTCCCTTGTAAGATCTCTCTCTTGTTCTTCCTTAGAAAAGAACCATGTTATGGAATGCCTATGTTGTCCTTCCTTGAGGATCCCGTGTAGGATTCCTCCCTTAATCTTCGCTAAGGATCCCGCATAGGATGCCTTCACTCGTGTTTACCTGGAGAATCTTGAGTATGATGCTTCCTCAGTGTTTAACTTGAGGGACCAGTGGGTAATTATTGTTTGAACAACCCTGGGTTGTTATGTCGGGTTGGGTAGAGATGTTGATCGGGTTTCACCTAGAACCAGTGCCAAACTGGTAATCCCATTGGGATTTGGATGTATTGTTGGGTTGGGCGTTCGGGCCAACCTCACTATTTGTTTATATCTGACTTGGTTTTGCTGATGTTGTAGTGTTTACCAGAGGTGCTTACTAGTTGGTGGCTGGTGATCGTGATGCAAGACATCTTTCTTGTTTTTTGGGATTCCTACTATTCCTTGTGTGCATGAGTAAGTGGTTTGTGCCTTACCTTTTGAAGCCCTTGAGTTTTATGTGTAAAATCCACAAATACCCGTGAACGGGGTATTGCGTGTTTACCGTTTTCCCCTATTGTTTTATTTCTTTAATGGTATGCTTGTGTAGAAGTAAGTTGATCATATTTGAGGATAACTGATATTCTTGGATGTTTTTCCCATGCCTTGTTCTGTTTATAACCATTGGGTCTTGTAAGCCTTTGTATGTTATACTTGTTTTCCATGCCTTGTAACTGTAGGATGGAATGCTATTCTTAACATGTTTGTTATACTGTATCATGATTATCCAAGTAGCTCTATAGGTGTACTTTGGTTAGCCAAGTAGCTCTATAGGTGGATTGTGGCCTTATAGCATTATTATGCAATGACTGGAACGAGACCGTGAGAACCTGGTGCTATATAATATAAGGGATAGACCGAGTGATCTTCCCAGAGAGTCTTGGACATTATAGACTACATGGGATAGACCGAGTGATCTTCCCAGAGGGTCTTGTATATTATAGACTACAGGAGGGTAGAACGAGTGAGCTTCCTCGGAGGGTCTTTACTTTTTTGAATTTCCTTAAACCATTCCAGGCTAGAGGAGGAATTGACTGAGTGAGCTTCCTCAGAGAGTCTGTGACAAACCTGAGACTATAGGGGGAATTGACTGAGTGGGATTCATCAGATTGTTTCTGGACCTTGGGGCTATAATAGGGTTGGACCGCGTGATCTTCCTCAGAGAGTCCCTGACTACCCTAGACTATAAGGGGAATTGACCGATCGAGCTTCCCCAGAGAGTCTTATAATTTCCTATGACCAAACCAGAGGGGATAGGCTGAGTGTACTGCCCAGAGGGTTGTTGGTACTTCTTGGATAGGACCAAAGGGGTTGGATATGAGTACTTCCCAAAGGGTTACCTGTTGTGTTATCTACTTTCCTGCGATTGATTGGTTGAACTAGAGGATAAATTGTCTTTGTTTAGCTTGTTTAGATGCATATCTCCAGAATTGGACGAAGCATGTACATGTCTATGAGATTACATACCCAGAGATCGACTTATTTGATATACGGATTGAGTGGCACTATGTCCAACTCAATTACCTTGAATAGGATGTCCAAGAAATCTGTCTTATGGTCCCGATGATAGACTGTTGATGTTGTTTCTTGTTATTTGAATCACTTCATCATGAATATTCATATTTTTGTATATGTGTATAGGTTTGGGACTATAAATGTGTATGAATATAGATATAGACATATATGGTGGCACTTTCCCAGTTGACAGGGATTACATACCCTGAGTTCAACTGTGGTTGCGTGTTTGGTTTACTTTCTTTTTGTTGTATTCCATCTAGGCTGAGCACATTGTTGTTGCATACACTTTTAGCAGCACAGTTGTAGGTTGCTTGTTGGGGTGACCTACTAAGATTATTTATCCCCCCTGCACGTACACCTCGGTGTACATGTAGACCTTATGTATTCTTTTTAGGTTGATCATAGGTTTCATAGTGGATAGGGATGAGGCCCAGTGTTTCATGATCGAGATAATCTGCTCGAGTGGTTCTACTGAACGGGCTGCTGCAGTTCGACAGTTTCTGGAGATCAGGTATGATAATTGTCTCTGAGTTAGTAGCAGATCCCTATACTTTTACTTTCAGTTTCTTTTGTACTTGTATTTGTAGGTTGGGCCCGGTGGGAGACCAGTGTTATATTGTATTGCATAGCTATTCGGGCTTTTACATCATTTTACTATTATAACTTGTTCTATTTCAGTTGTTTACTGCTTCCACATACTGTTTATTTTCCGATGTGTATGATACTTAGTTATTTCTCCTATTTTCTTAATATGGTATGAGGGAATAGTCTCCCCACTATCACACCCTAGGCCCTCGCTGCTAGTCGGCAGCCTCTGGCATATGGGGAGGCGCACTTGAGGCCTTGTGGCGAACCGGCTCGGAGCTCTGGTTTAGTGTCTTCCGGGTCGGGACGTTACATAGCCTATCAACTAGAACTTCCACCTACCGTGGAAAAGGTAAATGATATCTTTCATGTATCTCTCTTAAGGAAGTACATACCAGACCATTCGCATGTACTCTCTTTAGAGGAGGTACAGTTGGAGAATGATCTTTCTTATGAGAAGCAGCTAGGGAAGATCTTGGATCGTATAGATAAGGTTATACATAACAAGAATACTCACCAGGTAAAGGAACTATAGTGAAACCATAAGTACGAAGAGGAAACATGGGAACTGGAGGATGTAATGAAGGAAAAGTACCCGCACATATTTATTTCCTAGAATGTGAAATGAAATTTTGAGGGGGAAATTTTTTATGGGGGAAGAATATAATGGCCCAATGTTTTTCAATGTAAATTTCTTTCTTATGATTATGTCATATAATCACATGAAATCAAAAAAAATGGAACTACTAAGTACTATGTGACCTTTAATCATAATTTTTACACTCCTATGTTTGGAATTTCAAAACTAATCTAACATACACGGTTGCGATCAATATGATGCTTGGAGTCTAATGGAACAAATATAATTTTTGGTGAATAATACCATACCCTTATGAATGGTAATGTTAACATAAAAAATACTATCATACCCTAATGAATATTAACCTTACCAATGATAATATATAAATTAGATACTGGTGGGAGTACGATATACCTATACCTTTGAATAAAAAATAAATGTTTTAAAATTGGAGTTTTTCGAGTAAATGATAATTTTTATTAAAAATTTAATTAATCAAATATTGAAAATTAATTTTGAAAATGGATTTCATTTTGGTATTTTTCACATTGAAAAATAGTTAGGGTGAATTTTGGGGTTTTTTAAAATACTTGAACTTTTTTTGAATAGTAAAATACAATAATTTTCAAATTAAGTTAAATACATGATTTATAGAGCCATAGACGATGTTCTACTGATGTAATCCCAACTGGTTTGAAATCACATACACTTATTACAGTTCTTGGTCATTGAATCATCACTATTTATTGTTTTATGATAGAATAGGAAACTGATGATTAAAATATTATGAAAACTCTCCACTCTTCTTCTATAATTACAACCCATCCTTACCTCTTCTCTTCACACATCTCAATCCTTTTACATTGCCTATATTCTACCCAAATCCCTCCCCAATCTACTCCCCCATGTTCGAAATCCATTGGACTATTCAAAAGACCAAATCCTCTCACCATAAAAGGATTTTGAGGAATATTGATTCAAGAGGTAAATTCTTCTTTTTAATTCTTTTAATTTCTTTTCAAGTTCTTTTGTTTACCTTTCTATCCATAACTATCATCTTCCAAATGTTATGAAAACTCTAGTACCATAAATGTACTGTAATTTTTTTATGATAATGGAATAATTTATTATCATATTTCCTTTACCCTTCTTGTATTTTATTAGTAATGACCCAATCTGAGATTTGTTAAATTACCACATTCAAGGATGATATGTTTTCAATTTCCATTACAATCTTCAATTCTGGTCATAAAACCATTTCTATGGTTGAACCAGACCATAATATATGTATTATGTCTCATCTATGGTTATGGAATCCTTTTTTACACATGTTTTTGGTTTATAAAACAAAACATGTTCATTATGGTTAAAAACCACCAATGAACCCAAAATGTTGTCACTAAAGTTTTATGTAATGAATGAACTTAACTCCAACTAAACAAAATAAATTTTCAACCATATAACCTTATAAATGTTCAATAATAAAATATAACTTCAATTCTAGACAACCACTTTCATCATACATGTTTATCCAATCATGAATATAAGTTAGCCGATCATTAAAACTATTTAAGCAAAAAGACCCGAATAATAAAATTGAACTTCATGACCAATCAAAATGGTTATAAATGAACTCAAAAAGGTTATAATAAATATTTTAATTATTTAATAGGTTCTGGAATTATTAATTAATATGCCTAATTTTATTATTCAGGTCATTATGTTCAAGAAAATAACACCAGCAGACATAAGGTAAGGGATCCCCTCTATTTCACTTTTATTCAAGATTATACTCTATGTTTTGTCTTCTTATGTGTAATAACAAATGATGGGGTATGATTTCACACCTCCCCCATACTACCCTCATGATTTATGAAATATTATAAATACCTTTATCTCTCAATAACCCTATTAATGTACACTTCATACCATGCTAATAATCTGTAAGGAATTCTTCCCAAACAACCTTTATGCATTCGGGTTAATCTTTCTTTATTTTTTCCAAACGAAGTTTTATTTTAAATATAGGTAAAACTTATAAACTTTGTTTATGTTATAAAAATTTATGTTTCAAGATCTATCCACCATTATCTTTTTGGAATATACATTTTTTAAGTGATTCCCTCCTAAATACTTCCCAACAAGCAGACTCATTTTAAGGTAACTTCCCAAATTTTTACCCAATTTCAAGTGCATTGTATCTTATGTTTTAACACACCTTTTTTTTATAAATTATGTATTTTTAATATTAAAACATTCTTGTTTAACTTTTGGTTTTATATAAAAGATTTTTCCCTTTTTGATTTGAAATGCTCTTTAGTATTTTCTATAAAACCACACTTAAAAGTTTTAATGCTAAAAATTTCCTAAATACTCTTATTACATGTTTTCACTTCTCTTTGACATCACAAACCATGATATATGCCAATTTTACCTTATTAATGTCCACGTATGTTTTAATTCTTTTCTCTCATGGACACATTTATGATACACCTATTTGTTATGATTTAGGACATGATTGTGGTACCCAATTCTTTCCATGGGTAAGCCTTTTGATTATGTAAGAATGATTATGTATAATTATTTATGTGGAAAACATATTCATAAAACATTAATATGGGTTTTCCTATATAGCACTCCAATGCATCGGGTAAAGTTAAGTCTCATGAGATGTTATCGGCGACGGTCTTGGTGGTTAGCCTTGGTTTGTGCTACTATGTCAAACGATCTTGGTGATTAGCCTTGACTCGTACTAAAGTCATGTTTTTTGTTGCTTCCACGTTTCAATGATTCCATGTTTAAATGATCCCAATGTTTATATGTTAGGATTTCATATTTTACATTCCTTTTTATATCATCGTTCCATGCTTTCAATCCCATGTGATAATGCTTTGTTCTTATGGTTATTCCCTTACTAGGATTTTTGCTCATCCCTTTGTTCATGTTATCCACAGGTTTTCATATGCAGATGTATGAGAAAAATGGATGATAGGAGCTCATTATGGAGTTTAAATATTTTTTATAATGTTTTATTATGTACCTAGTCTTCCAAGACACTAGACTTTACAATCCTTGGCTTGTACACTGATGTATAATTATGCTTAAAATCTTGTAATGTTATATGTAAAAGTCTAGGGTCTCTATATGTACAATATACTTGCTTAGGGTGGAGAACATTAGTTTTCCTCCATTTGTACATGAACATTTTACTTATGGGGGAAATGGAATTCATGGCCTGAAATTCAAATCGTTTTCAGGTGAACAGATAATGAAGGAACATTTATACAACATGTAGATCAACCATATATAAAATTTCATATTAATGTCTTGAAACAATGTTATTTAAAGAATAAATATATATGTATTTTGAATGAGCATAACAAGTCTTTTTTTCCAGGGTTTAAAGAGATCGTGATTGGTTATCAGATGCGTGAGAAACATTAAAATCATTAGTGGGTGGTCTATGTTAAAATTTGATAACATGGTCTGGGTATGACACTAATTTCTATACATTTCATATGAAATATTAGGACAAAAAAGGTTCATTTTAGAATAGTGGTGTATTTGTGTTCGCAAAAGCAATGTGTTTTTTAGCTTCAAAGACAAAACCCAATTTACGTATCAAGTGCATATTATGGTGTGCATGATGAAATATGGGAGGTTAATTAAATTAAATTTAATGTTTTAGTGATTAACTATAATTTTTTTTACTGGTAGAAATAGTTTTAGACATGATGAATTTGGAATGCCACTTGTTATTATGAATAGATTGTAATACAAATCTGATCCATTTATAATGAAAACACATGGAAACAATTTTTCTATGTTCATGATCAATTTGATGTGAAATGGTTTATTGTTTTAAAAAGATAAAAACAATATGTTGGTGATTCTAAACATGAAGAAGATGTTAATTTATGTGAGATATCTACTTCTATGGAAAGATTATCAAATAATAATGATGAGCACATCATTGACATCATTTGTGCCATAAGAAACGATTTTGATGAAGGAATTCAAGAAAACAATCCTTTAGTAAATTTCTAATAATACCGGTAACATATGTTTATTTACTATTTAATTTTATAAATTTAATAAAATGGTATATTTGTTAATTTTATATATATTATTAAAACACGTATTAAAACTAATAAGTTAAAATCTTTGTTTATATTATTTTAGTTTGGTTTATTTTACCATGTTTACCCTTATTTAAATTATCTATTTATTGATTTTATTGAAACAAAAGAAGTTTAAATCAAATATGTTAAATAAAAAGAAAACAAAATTATAATATTATATTGAAAAAAAAAGTTCTTTTTTTTGAAAAAAATTGATTTATTATTTTTGGACCATTTTTAATATCCATACACCATTTTTGGATTTGTTTTCATTCATTTATAATCCATTTCATATATCATTATTATTGTTAGAATTTTAGTTAACTATATATAATATGAATAATAATGTGTTTATTTTAATTTAGTTTACTTTCATGTTTCATAATTTTTCATTTTTTATTTTCGTTAATAATGTAATAGTTGAATATGTATATTTGTGTACAAATTGTTTATTGCTTTGATTTATATGATAATGAAAAATAAATCAACTGATCAACCATATACTTCTGGAGATAAGCATACTCATACCATTGGGGAGGAATGTTCACATGATCCTCTTGATGATCCATAACCTTCTATACAAGAGTCATATACTCCCATAGATCCAAAAAAGTGTTCAAGGATAGGTAAACGTGGAAGCACACATTTAAAAAATTATTAGTTGCTCGTAGCCAGGACCAGAGGATATCGGTAGAATTTGATGATAACAATATTACAAGAGGTCCTAATTCAAAAAATTAAAGAGATTTATATTAGTTCATGTTATAATAAAAGTAATTATTTTGATTGATGATTGGAGAAGTGTTGATAATGTTACACTATCACTGCTATGGGAGACCATTTTGGAAAACTTATTTTTTGTTGTTTTACTAATCAGGAGATTATTATAGTAATTTATATTTTCCCCTTATTATTTGATGACATGTCATATACTAGACACTATAGGTTTTTAGAGTAAATGTTTATCATTGGATACAAGGATATAGAGGGATTTCAATACAACCCTCACATAAAATTTCATTAATGGGCATAGGAAAAATCATAATCCTTGTGATATATATCATTTTATAGATGAAGATGCATCGAATAGATTTTTTGAAGGTAGAAGAAAAGAATCATTACTGCTAATTGTAACATAAAATTCTAGAATTTTTATTATATTAATGATATTATTAACAATTTATCATTTTTAATTTACAACAATTGAGGAGATCCCATCAAGAGATCCAATCTAGAAACGTATACCCTCATATATTATCTCAGAGAGGGTATACATTATTAGAAGAACAGATTATGGCTGAAAATATTCAAAAATATAGAGATGAGTCTTTAAGATATAAAGAGGTGGCCCCTCCATCACTTGGATAGACATGAAAAATGTTATATGGATCGGATAAGAAAAAAATGGCATTATCTTACAGAAGAGTCGAGGGTTGTACCTAAGAGAACTGTAAAATGTTTTATTTATTTATTTAATTTAATTCAATTATTTATATATTTTGAATCAACACAAGGTTTGTTCAAATAATTCATACTGGGTTATCTTAAAGAGCAGAGAACAAAGGGGGTATTTATAGTTGAGGGTAGGTAAGATATTTTATCCACACTATTGGGAAATCCTGAACACCCGGGTCGTGTTTAAGGATACCTGGAAGTTGTATCAGTGAGAAATGATTTTCCACATTATTAATCTTATTCAATGAGGAATTTTATAAAGAATATTAGAATATTTGGAGTCTCATGTTTAAAATATTAATGTGACGATGGATGATAAGATCATAGCATTGGGATAGTCCATGTTTATAGACATGGAAATATAATTTCAGACTGCAACTACCACTCCTACACCACTGTTAGAAAGTCCCACTCCTCCACCTCTACTTGAATACCCCACTACTTATCCTACTCCTACACCCCTCATCCATATATTCCCAGTTACTATCAGTTATATGTTAATGATCCTCACTATCATATTATTTTATATGGGATGATATTTTATTTTGGAGAAATCGTTCATCATTAGTAGATAGAGATAGAGAGTCATAGGATTACTATATAAGATACTTTATACAAACCATCTAGAGTACCATTACCTATAGATGTGGTGAATATAGTTGGGAAAAGTATCTACCGCTTTTTAGTTTTCTATCTAGACTTCTGCAACATATTACCATAGAGGTATGTGTATATTTTATCTTTTATTTCATTTTTTAATTAAATTTGTTTAAAAATTTTAATTTTTATATATTTATACATTTTTTAAGGAATAATATAAAGTTAAATAAATATTTTATAGTCAAAAACAAATAAAAATAGCTATGACTTTAGATATAGATTCTATTAGTCTTTATAGATTTTCAAGATATTCAAATTTGTTGTCAATTGATTATAAGATTACAATGGAAGAGGATGTTTTTGAGAGTGAAATGACTATAGGGGTTTTGAAAAATGATATCATGGATCTTGTAAATGGGGATATTTTGGGCATCAACACAATGTAAATGTTTTCCCTCACTAGTACAAAATTCATTTTTCATGTCGGTTGTTAGGTTTTCAACTTCTGTTATAGGGGCGTCGTTATTATAAGCGACGTAAAAATCATATTTTTTTTAATATCATTTAATAATACCAAAATAAAAATTATTATTTTGAATGTTTTTTATGATTACTATAATATAAAAAATGTGAAAATTGACATACCATGTTGTTTTTTTAAAATTGACCTTGAATGTTACTTTTTACATCAGCTATAAAATAACCAACATAGAAACCCAATTTTTTAGTTTTTTTGTCTATTATTTTATAACCGATATAAAATATCTATTTTTACATTGGTTATTTAATAACTAATAAAAAAATCATTTTTCAAAAATTTTCCAAGATGATTACCCCATTATATAAAAATACATGATTATTAAAATGAAAAAAGAACATACAAACATAATGTAATATAGAAAAAAACTTAAATATTCAATATAATTTTCTATCTTGTCATACTCTTAGTGAATATAATTTTCTTTAGATGTAATATATCATTAGACAAATGGAGTTGTGGAAGATTATATGGAATTTTAAACTCTGAATGAATTATTTTCATTTTAACATCATCTGAAGAGGGATCATTCATGATATGAAAAATTGAATAATTAACTAAGGCTACAATTGAGAAAACCAACCACAAACACATTAAATCATAGAAAGTTAATTATGAATACTATGATGAGATCACTAAAGGAAAAATAAGTGGAACGATGATGAAGATTTGAAGAGTTTAATTGGTAGGATATTGATGATGGTTGAAAGAGTTAATTATTAAAGGAATATATTTTGAGCATGAAATATTACAAATGAACATAAAAATCAAACAATTTTAGAATAAATTGTAGGTAAAAAATTAAAATTTCAATGGTTTTTTTCAAAAAATAGACTTCCTCTTTGGTGAAATCTGAAATTTCATCATTCACATCAGTAATTTTAAAACCGACATGAAAACCCATGTCAATAACATAGTTTATCACATCATTTGTTATAAAACCGACATGAAAAACTCATTTTTCACGTCGGTTTTTCAAATTCGTTGTGATAAATGAGTTTTAATTTTTTTTAACATTTTTTTTGAAACTAATGTTAAAATGATTTTAACGTTAATTTTCTACTAACCAACATTAAAAGTCTGACATAAAATCTATTTTTTGTGCTAGCACCTGTAAGTTTTAAAAGAAATCATTCCGAAATTTTAATTTATTGAAAATTTATACTTTTGATTGTTTTTATATGGAATCATTATACAATGTGAAAGGATAATGAGATGATATATGTTTATGGATTTATGGATGCAAAGTTCATTTCACCTATAGTGAGGATAATGAGTGAAGTGGATAGAACGGTTTATAATGATGAAAGATTTCAAATGAATTTAATTATTCCGTTTTAGATGTTTCTATATCGTTAAGATTAAGAAAAATTCATCTCACAAATTGTTATATATTTTTCAACATAAAAACCACTAACATTAATGTTTTTATCAGTGTCCATTGGATGTTAAGTGTTTTTTATCCAAAGAAGAAGACACTCTACTGATTATGCTCTACAAATGGTGAAGTGAGACCAAATTTTAATGATATATTGGAAATGTAAGCCTACATTTCAGAATAGATATTTAAATTATAATGAATATTAAATTTATTTCATTATTAATATTTTCTAATAGGGGATGGAATTTCTTTTAGGATACCACAAAGAAAAGAGTGCTAGGATCAAAAATATAAAAGTAATGGTTAGTTTTCAATTATAATTAGTATATTTTAGATCTATTATATAAATATTTTATATTGAATAGAAAAACTAATTTAAAAAATATTTTCATAAATAATAAAGCGTCAAAGAATGTAGTTATTATGTGTTATGATTTATGTATGGAATAATTTCAACTGGGAAAGTTACCATGTTCAATAAGGATAGATTTATTTATAGAGTATTCCTTAAGGTTTCATTTATTTTATCCACAATAAATGCAACATTATGTCTTTTTAACATTTATATTATTATGAATCTCACCCATACAGTGAAAAAGATTACACACTCATACAAGTGGAATGGGAAAATCATTTTATATTTTTGGTTGGATTTTAGATTTTTTTTACTAAGTATTGTAATTTTTAATTTGGTAATTGTAAATGTATTTCTAGTTATTATGCTTTAGATTCTGCTTCTTTCTATTTTGGATAGCTTTAGAGAGGAACATTCAAAAGAAATATTTTAAAAAAAATTATTTTTCACATCGGTTATAAAATAACCAATATAAAAATCCATCTATGTTTGGTTTTCCAATTCGGTTATTAAATAAACTATGTGATAATTACTTTATCATGTCAGTTTTTCACATCAGATATTTAATAACTAGTGTAAAAAACCATTTATCACTTCGGTAATGAAATAAAAGGCATGAAGAATATTTCTATATTGGGTTTTTCAGTTACAAAACAAACAATGTTTATTTTTTTTTTATGATTCATTTACATCATCCATTATTAAGCGATGTTAAATACCTATTTACAATGTCACCTTCAATAATAGAACTGTATAACCAACATAAAAATGACATTAAAAATATTTTTTTACTAGTGATTATATTTTAGTTTATTCCATTTGTAAATGAATTTTAACCTTAATCGTAGTAACTGCCTTTTCTATCTTAAAGGGTATTAATTTTACTTATAAGGTAAATTTTTCCATAAATAGAAAAGGGATTAAATTTTAGACCATTTCTGATCCCTATAATCCAATTTCAATATTTTATGTTTTTTAAATAATTTAATAATATATTATTTAACATAAAAGACAATTAAAGTGATATTTATAACGATTCACATAATTTGCATTTAAATAAATCAAGACAAAGTTAAAAGTAAAATATAATCCATTTAAATAATATTAATAAATTATTATTTACTATATATTATCATTTCACCATAATTAGGTCTAAATATAGTACTTTTAATGTTTTAAAAATTATAAACTTTTATTTCTCCACTTCTTGTAAAAGCACTGTATCAGCAATTTGTACACGTTTAATGAAATTATATTCACACTAAAAATTTCAAATAAATTACTATAACAAGGAAAATATAATTATGATTAAAATGAACATTAATATTCATTCAAAATGTATATTTATATCAATGTGAAAAAGTAAGAGAAATTTTATGTCAAGTGAGTGATATTTTTTACTTTTCTTCACTTAAAATAAAATAAATATCTTTATGAAGGTAAAATTCCCCAAAAATTCCATATATTATAAGTTAGTATTTTTATAATAGATTTAATCTCTTAAAATGAAATAAATCCAAGATTTGGATATATATTCAATGCCTTGCCATATTATTTTTAACCTTATTTACCAGATTTACCCTTTATCAAGGTGATAAAATTTACCGTGATTAATATTCATAATTCATAAAAATAAAAGGAATTTTTTTCAAAAATTGAACTTCATAGTTTCTAATATGGAATAAATATTTTATTACTCATTCAATAGAAGTGTAAAATTTTAATTTTAATATAATTGCATAAAATGAAATGAAAGAAAGTATTTGGAAAAATCATTTTTATGCCAAAAAAATTACGTATATCAAAATTATGTAAAATGATGATTCAAAAGGAATTAATTACATTATTAAAAAAATAGATATCATATCTATTTAATAAAAAATACAAAATAGGGTGAGAATTTAAAATTACATGATTTGAATAAAATAAATGACAGTTTTAAAAATATTAGAATTATTAACTATTCACAAAAAAATAAATATTTTAAGAATAACCCCAAAAATTCAACCTAATATAAAATTGATATTTTAATTTCCAAAAAATGAACATAAAATAATAAAATAATAATATTTTGTTTTCGTTTTTTTAAACATGCTGTTTTTTGTAAATAAATATGTCAAAGTAATTAAATTTATTTAATAAAAAATATATCATGAAATATCATGGTGTTAAAATCATCATCACGATCTATGTGAAAAAATAATTATTTTAACTACCCAATTTTTTTAAAATTTGATACCGAATAAAAAATATATTTTATTTTCCAACATTTTGAAACCTTCAAATGATTAATTTTCATATTTCCCAATATTTATATTTTTGTTATACATATTAATATATATATTTATCAATATATAGTTTTAATAATATTACTAGACAATATAATATAATAATATTTTTTATAAAGGATCAGGACACCCCTTCTCAAATATACATCATTCCTCTCTTTTTAGATTTATCATACTAATTTTATTTTTTTTAATATTAAAATTTATTAAAATTATTTATATTTATTTTCCACATTCCCATGGGTGCTTATATTTCCATTCACTTATTAAGTTATCCACATTATTCACATGAAGTATGATTGAAATGGTCATCACCTCATCACCTAATATTGGGACTTACTAACCACACCTTCCATTTCTTCCTTGACATAACCACAAACCATGAATCAATAACCATCATTTTATTTGTGTATAAACCTATCCCAAAGACCATACCTTTCCATCACTACAATTGTAGATATCTGAAGCTTGACGTACATGGACATTACATTACTTTTGCAGAATACTAAGTACATAACAAAAACAGACACACAAGAACCGTAACAGTTTAGTGTCTTTGAAACTCAGAATATAATCTTCTAATCCTGTTGAAAGATCTTCAACATGTCCCATAAAAATCTTCCCCTTTTGTTTTCTTACCTAAAACCTTTATTTATATCTTGGGGAAAATAAAAACATATAAAGGTTGAGCTCAAATACTCTGTAAGGGTAAGAAAGGATAAAATAAAACAAATCATATACATTTGAACATAAAAACATGAACATAATGTTTAAACAACAAAATCTTGAGCAATGACATAAAACATGGCAGAGAATAAGTCATAGATCATCAAGAAACATTATTCATGATAAAATAGCATGGGAATAAAACATGTGATTATGGTAACCATTAAGAACATGATATGTTTTCCATAGAAGCCAAGGCATTGCTGCCAAGACCATCTTAGTGGACAAAGTCCCTTTCTGAATCGAGTTCACACCTCGTTCCAGTCCTGTATTACTGAACCGGTTTAACCTGCTGTTCCAGCCATGTCTATCTCATGAGATATAAATCTTTACCCAATGCATTGGAGGGAGATATTGGTCCCACCCATCTCATATTGGAATCATTCTTTCATGTGCCACAATATAAACATAAATCATTCATCATAACACACGAATAAAATGGGTTTCATAAACATCATTCCAACATAACATAATTGTAATAACCCGGTTTTTGCTGAGAAAGACTTTGTAATATTCTTGATGATATTCCAGAGCAGCGCCTTCAGACGACGTGCGATTCCGAGCCCCGGAGTGGCCCGAATTAAATTTTCAGTGCATTCACACTGGGAATTCTAAATAAATGGAATAACTCCTAAACGGAGTTCTGGATCAGGGATCCGAGTGTACGGATGGGTCCGGAATGGGGTGTTCACCCTAGGAACGACATAAAACTTGTCGGTGCAGGACGTTTGGACCCCTCGCCCGCTTCTGGAACGTTAAACGGATTAATTAATTAATTAAATTAATTCTTTTAATGTTGAAACCGTTGTATCTCTTAAACAGTGGCTCATATTGGGAAACTGAGGGCACCATTGTGTTCAGAATGTGCCGTTTACCCCATGAGGGGTATAATTTTCACGGGCGCGGGCCGTTTGTGAAAAATGGCCCCAGGGGCATTTTCGTAATTTAGCAGCTTCAGACGTTAAATTTTATAACTTTTGAACGGGGTATCGTATTAAAATTTTGAAACCGCCGTTGTGCTTGGGAGGTGGTTTTTACCCTAGGGGAGGCTTAACCTCGACACTGTTGAGAGTTCGGGTCTGGGCCGACGGGCGGGTGGTTAAGCGTTTTCTATTTAAACGCCTAACACATCCTCCTCCCTCCTCTCCTTTCCCTTCCCCCTGGCAGCCCCTCTTCTCCCACTCCTCCTCCTCCATCTCCGGTGAGAGTCCGGAAAGGCGACTCCGGCGAGGTGCGGTGGTGACGGCGGATCGTCGTGAAGCTTTGGGCGAAGCCCCCCGAGGTAGGATTTGTCGTTTGTGTTTTCATTCACTTCACCTACTTCAAACTCAATTAATTGTATTGAAACTCTGTCGGATTTTCGAACGAAACCCATGAATGCGTAGCATACCATTTTCTCTTTCCGACGGTTGTTTCGTATTTGGAATCGGAGACCGGAGGCGTTCGCAATCGTCCACCGAAGTTGGCGAGTTTTCAGTTTCCGGCAGGTTCGAGCGGCGGCGCGGCGAGGGCGGACAGCGCGGCATGGGTGTCCGCAGGTGTCCGGTGGAGGTGCTGGGCGCTACAGGGGTGTCTGGAGGAGTGTCCACGGTGCGGCAGTGGGGTGTCTGCGGGTGTCCGGAGGAGGCCGGCGCCAGGCGGAGCGCCTCGGAGCGTCGGCGGGTCGCCAGGGAGCGACGACCCTGGGGTCGCGTCGCGCGACCCCTGTGCGGTGACAAAGACCCGAGCCACGCGAGTCTTCACATGGTGGCTGCGATAGGCCCTCGTGGCCTCTCTGCGCAGGGACCCCTTGTCCACGGCCGCCTCGCGCAGCTAAGCCGCGGGACGGCTCAAGCCGGGCGGACCGGCTTGTCCAGGTCGGTCCAGCCCCAGGGGTCTTGCCCCCTCGGTGTTCGGACACCCGTATTTTCCGCTACGGGTGTCCGTTTTGAGTGCCGTCTGCGGCGGTGGAACCGTATCGATGAGACGGACTTTTTGAGATGGTTTTGGGAATTTTTATTTCCCTAAACGAGGGGCCTCGGTGGCGCGACACATACGACGATGGGTTAGTCGTTTCTTCGTGGGATTTTGTTTCGGGCGGAGCGGACGCGTTCGACGTCCGATTTAAGCGTCGTCAGCGGCGTTGGAACCCTGGAATCGAGGCGGAGGTTTCCAGAGTGGTTTCGAGCATTGAATCCAAAGATGAGGCGCGGGCCCCGCGGCCCGTCTTTTGAGCTGCGTGCAACTAGTAGCGACTTTTTCCTCGGACTTCTGTTCGGGGCGTGCGAGCAGTTGATGTTGGGTGTTTTTCCGAGGGAAACACGTTGGCGCAGTCTGCTGGCTATAATTCCGCATGATGTTGCGGGCCCCGTGAGGGCCGTTTCGGGAGTTGACGGTGATTTCCAGCTTTATCACCGGGCGACCGTTTTGGACAAGTGAATAGTCTATTTCTTGTACTTTTTCGAGAGGATCGCAATGGTGCGATCCGTTCGTTGAGTTTCGGGACCGGGTTGTGGGTCCAATATGACACCGCTCGAGTGTGGTGCGCCGGGTTGCACCTTTTTATCCGGATATTTGTTCCACTCAAGTGAGTAGTGCTTTTGACGTGTTTTCCCGAGGGGATCGCAATGGTGCACTCAGCCCGACTGTTTTCAGGGCCGAGGCTCGGGATCACGGGACACTGAACGGGCGTGAGGCGGTGTTGGTGACTTCTCCGTCGGATATCTGTTGGAGGCGATTAAGTAGTCGATCTCGTGTGTTTTTTCGCGAGAATTGCAACGGTGCGATCTGTTGGGTTGTGCGGAGCCTCTTGTGCAATCTTGTTGAATGTGGAGCATGGAAGGTGCCCCAGTGGTGGTTCGCCCTACCTTGTTGTAGCGGACCCTTGGCGTGTGATCGTGCACTCTTGGAAGAGTGATACAAATGGTTCACGAGATCTGGTTGGCTGTGCCTGGGCCTTTGAGGTGGAGTTGTTACGTCACGCCTTCGCGTTGACGGTGTGTGCCGTGTGAATGATAGCCTTTGGGCTGGAATGAGGTATACTCCGAGAGTATACGGGAGCGCTTGGAGGGACGTGTGGTTGATTTTACCTGAGGATGTTTGTGCGCTCATTTGGGGTTGACCTGGGGCCACACTTTCTGTGGGCCCCATGTGCGTTTCATGATCTACTTTGCGTACTTGACCTCTCGCGATGTAGAGGGTCCATCTGCGCTCGTTTGTTTGACCAGCAGGGTGGAGTGTTCCCCTGGCTTTGTGCTCGTTTGTTTGACCAGCAGGGCAGAGTTTTCCCATGGCTTTGTGCTCGTCTGTTTGACCAGCAGGGCGGAGTTTCCCCTGGCCTGGTGCTCTTTTGTCGGACCAGCAGGGTTGAGCGGTCTCCCCCTGGTCTTGTGCTCGATGGTTTGGCCGGCATAGATGGTTTTGTTCCTCTGCTTCTTTGGATGTGAGGGGTTTCAGTTCTGTGTCCTTTCACCGGACTGCGTCACCGTCTACGACTACGGGTGTTCGTGCAGCGTGGGTGTTTTCCCCACTTTCCGGGATGAGATGTCTCGGTCCGATTTGACAGTGACTCAGCGGATTGGAGCGGGATCGCCTTGTGGGGCCTGGGGAGTTTCTCTTGTTGCTCCGTGTTCCCTGGTAGAGCTTGTGGTTACGATGTGACCAACACTTTACATGGGCACCGATCCTCTACCCAGGAGGTTGTTCCAGCAGAGATGAGGTTGTTCCAGCAGGGCTGAGGTTGTTCCAGTAGGGCTGAGGTTGTTCCAGCAGGGCTGAGGTTGTTCTAGCAGGGCTGAGGTTGTTCGAGCAGGGCTAAGGTTGTTTCCAGCTATGCTGAGGTTGTTCCAGCAGGGATGAGGTTGTTTTAGCAGAGCTGAGGCTGTTTCGAGCGGGGATCGCTAGTGGGTTACCATCCAGCAGGGATGTCCAGTACAGTGGTGTTTACCAAGAAGTACCATCTAGCAGGGATGGCCAGAGCAGTTCTGGGCTTACCTCCAGCGGGGCTGGGCAGTGGTCCCCGATGTCGGGCTTACCTCCAGCTGGGTTGGGCAGTGGTCCCCGATGTTGGGCTTACCTCGAGCTGGGCTGGACAGTGGTCCCCAATGCCGGGCTTACCTCCAGCTGGGCTGGGCAGTGGTCCTCGATGCCGGGCTTACCTCCAGCTGGGCTGGGCAGTGGTCCCCGATGCTGGGCTTACCTCCAGCTGGGCTGGGTAGTGGTCCCCGATGCCGGGTTACCTCCAGCTGGGTTGGGCAGTGGTCCTGTCACCGACTTTAGCCGGGTCGCCCTCCAGTGGACTACCCTATTACGGGACTGGGTAGTGAGGCACCCGTCAACTTTCCGGGTCTCCCTGTAGTGGGAACCCGTTGACTTCCAGGGATCCTCCAGTGGGGCTGGGCAGGGGGTCGCCTGTCGACTTTGAGCAGACCTCTCAACTGCAGTGTAGTGACGAGTTGTGGTTGATATTCCCCCAGAACTCTCAAGTATGTGGAGCACTTTCCCCCACCGAGACGCGTCCTTGTGACGCGACCTAAAATCGTGCAGGCGAGTCAGTGCCGCCCAAAGCGGATAGTGTCGAGGTGTGGTGATTGAGCCCCATGGCTTGCGGTTCGGGGCAGACATGCAGGATGCTGGGAATCGATGGTGTTACTTCTGGGATTATTGGATACTCTTTCTTAGGTTGTGCTATGGGACGGAGATCCCCTTATGAGTTTTTCCGGGCTTCTTGACATAGCATACATATGTATATACGTTTTTTCCGGCACCCACTTCTTGGGTTTGGCTACTCTCCTTCCAGGAGAGACGAAGACACACGGGGTATGCCACGTGCTTTCCGTGACTAGATTCTCATTGTTGGATGAGTATACTCTCTTACTATAGGTAGCGAAGACTCGACGAGAAGTTCATCTTCTCACTGTTTCCATCTCCTTGTGTCTGGATGAGTCTACCTTCTTTCCTTTTGTTGGGTTGAGCTGGACTCTTTACTGCACTCTCTGTTGTACTCCTTTACTTTTCTGTTCGATCTACTGCTCACCCTTCGGTACCTCCTTTTGTTTCTCCCTCGAGCCTTCGGGGTATCCTACTGAGTATTTTTATACTCACCCCTGTATGGGCTTTTCCCGCACTTGGTGTGCCCTTGCAGACGATGGACAAGTTGGTCGTGACTTCAGTGGAGCGTAGGAGCTTGGGATCTTGGACCGCGTGTGGTGGTCGTGGCCGGGTTCCAGGTGAGAGACCCATCAGCAGTTTCTTTTGTTTACATGTTGCCGGGTTGGGGCACTTTTCTGGTTGGGCACGTGTTTTGCCCCTTTTTAGTTTTCAACACTTTTCTTGTACTTGTAGAGGTCGATGCACTTTGTGGTATATATATAGCAGTTTCCCTTTGATTTTCTTTTTACTCTGCACTTTTGCATTGAGTTTGCTGCGTGTGTGTGTATAGGTGCTTAGGCAACGGCCTCCCCGAGTTATTGTGCCTTCGGCGTTGGTCGCCAGCCCCTGGCCTATGGAGGCGGGCTTGGGGTAGTTGCGGCTCGAGCCCGGGTAGGTTCGGGTCATGACAAAGTGGTATCAGAGGTGGTTCGTTCCGTGGGAAGTTGTGCGGACATCCCTAAAAGAGGAATTGTTTGGGATATAGGGAAACAATGTTAACGTATCTCGAGAGCGTCTCTGAAGCCATGTAGTCCAGTGATGGTGCGACGGCCGACATATCCATTCACCAGGACCTTGATAACCCGCTTGTCGACTCGGCATGCTGAGACACTTGTTGCAGGGAAATTTGGTTGTGCATCACATAGGACTGAGTCTTGACTGTCCTTGAGTCACCTCCCCATAGTTGTTGTTTTTGGTATATACATATATGCTCATCTGACCGTGACACTCCTTGATAATTTTCAGGATGTCTCCGCGAGGACAGCCAGCCAGGATACCAGCTTTGGTTCGTGACGACGACCCTGTGAGCTATGAGGCCATAGTCCAGGACCCATCATGCGAGCCCCTTTCTCCGGGTGGGCCGATAGCAGCACCCCCACCTGTTGAGCAGCAAGCAGTTTCAGCAGAGCAGGCTGATCATGAGCGTGGGTTGATCACGCTCCGTGAGTTCCAGCGGCAGAGACCGCTGAGGTTTAGTGGTGATCCAGACCCTCAGGCAGCAGTGGTTTGGCTCGAGTCAGTGGTTAGCCTTTTCAGGCTTGTGCAGATGCCGACAGATCAGAGAGTGGCTTTGGCAGCCACCCTTTTTCGTGGAGCCGCTTGGCGTTGGTGGAGTCTGGTGACTCAGCTTCTTGACGAGTCATCGCTTTCATGGGACGACTTTCAGTTGTTGTTTGGTGAGGAGTTTTCCCCTCCTGCTTGCACTCCGTTCGGATTCAGGAGCTCTTGCAGTTTCAGCAGGGAGGGATGATGGTGACCGAGTACGCGGATAGCTTTGCAGACCGTGCACGCTTTTACCCGGACTTGGTCCGTGACGACAGTCTCCGAGCACGGAAGTTTGAGCAGGGTCTCCGCCGAGAGATTCATGTTGTCATAATACCCTTGGGAATTTCCACATATGCCGGGGTGCTAGAGAAGGCGCTTGTAATAGAGGGCTTCTTGTCACGTTCTGAAGTTGGTGGTGGCAGCAGACACGTTGAAGCCGAGACGTCTGCCGCAGCTAGTGGGCGTCAGCAAGCAGGACCTCGACACAGGTGGCTTTCTAACAACCGGACTCAGGGGCGTAGTTGTACACCACAGTGGCGCCGGAGGGCACCGGTGCAGCCCAGAGAGAGTCGGTGCTATGCTTGTGACGGGCGAGGTCACTTGGCACGAGACTGCCTGACCCGAGTTGCTGGGAGCTTCGGGCAGACAGGAGGTGCACCACCACGACAGAGGCAGCGCCGTGATCGGAGTAGTACCTAGAGAGGTGGTGCTAGAAAAGGAGCGGGAGGAGCTGGGAGTGGGGGACGATGTTACGAGGTCTTCCCATCACCACTAGGGGGTCTACGTCAGGCTCCGGAAGCTGACAGTTGGGACCGCGGGCAGCTTCGAGCTTTGGATGTCTACGATCCTACAGAGCATGAGGAGATAAGAGGTATGATCTACAGCTCTTCTACCTTTTACAGTAGAATTGTTAGACTCAGTGTGTGATCTACTTTCCTCCCTGCTCCTTGTTTGATGTGTTACCAGGGTGACGCAGGGCGTCGGGTGTGACCCTGTGTTGGTAAGGAAAAAGGCGTGGAACCTTTTCCTTTAGTCGATGGTGTTGACTCTTTCACCTTTTGAGCGTGTAAGAGAGCATCGACTGTGAAACCTTACATGACCAGATATCCATGGGTGTTTCACCATATGGATATTCTAAATGAGGGAATGACTGGGCCTTGTTTCAGGTGCGGGCGGTGATTCTAGTCGCTGCATGCGACGTAGAGGTTTGACCGGGGAGGTGAGCTACCCCAGAGGGTCTTCGGGCCATTTGAGACCGTTCAAAGGGACATCGAGGTACCCTACCGCCTTGCCCTAACCCCAAAGTCTGTAGTGGGTGCACGACATCGGCAAGGTCTGACCTCGCACGAACAGATCAATCCTTTGGTCAGTGTGCGGTGACACAGAGCTGTGTGTGGGTTCTTTTGGGTATGGGAAAGCCAGGTGTGGGCTTAGTACTCTGTGTTGCTCCCTAGTTTTGCTTTTCGGGGACGAAAAGCTTGATGGAGGGAATGATTTAAGAACCTCGTTTTTTCTGAGAAAGACTTTGAAATATTCTTGATGATATTCCAGAGCAGCACCTTCAGACGACGTGCGATTCCGAGCCCCGGAGTGACAGGAATTAAATTTTCAGTGCATTCACACTGGAAATGATAAATAAATGGAATAACACCTAAAAGGAGATCCGGATCAGGGATCCGGGTGTACGGATGGGTCCAGAATGGGGTTTTCACCCTAGGAACGACATAAAACTTGTCGGCGTAGGGCGTTTGGACCCTCGTCGCTTCTGGAACGTCAAACAGATTAATTAATTAATTAAATTAATTCGTTTAATGTTGAAACGAAGGTATCTCTTAAATGGTGGCTCTGATTGGGAAACTGAGGGCACCGTTGTGTTCGGAATGTTCCGTTTACCCTAGGAGGGGTATAAGTTTCGCGGGTGCGGGCCGTTTGTGAAAAATGGCCCCAGGGGCGTTTTCGTAATTTAGCGGCTTCGGACGTTAAATTTTATAAATTTTGAACGGGGTCTCGGATTAAAATTCTGAGACCTCCATTGTGCTCGGGAGGTTCTGTTTACCCTAGGGGAGGCTTAACCTCGACCCTACTGAGAGTTCGGGTCTGGGCCGACGGGCGGGTGGTTAAGCATTTTCTATTTAAACGCTTAACACACCCTCCTCCCTCATCTCCTTTCCCTCCCCCCGGCAGCCCCTCTTCTCCTGCTCCTCCTCCTCCATCTCCGGTGAGAGTCCGGTGAGGCAACTCTGGGGAGGTGCGGTGGTGCCGGCGGATCGTCGCGAAGCTTCGGGCGAAGCCCCACGAGGTAAGATTTGCCGTTTGCATTTTCATTCACCGCACCTACCTTGAACTCGATTAATTGTATTGAAAATCTGTCAGATTTTTGAACGAAGCCCATGAACGCGTAGTATACGCTTTTTCTCTTTCCAATGCTTATTTCGGATTTCGAATCGGAGATCGGAGGCGTTCGCAATCGTCCACCGAAGTTGGCAGGTTTTCGGTTTCCGACAGGTTCGAGCGGTGGCGCGGCGAGGGCGGACGGTGCGGCAGGGGTGTCCGCGGGTGTCCGGTTGTGGCACTGGGTGATGCAGGGGTGTTTGGTGGAGTGTCCACGATGCGGCAGCGGGGTGTCCACGAGTGTCCGGAGGAGGCGCGCGTCGGTAGGTCGCCAGGGAGCGACGACCCCAGGGTCGCGTCGCGCGACCCCTGTGTGGCGACAAAGACACGCACCGCGCGGGTCATCACACGGCGGCCGCGACAGGCCCTCGTGGCCTGTCTGCGCGGGGACCCCGTGTCCGCGGCCGGCCCGCGCGGCTAAGCCGCGGGCCGGCCCAGGCCGGTCCAGCCCCAGGGGTCTTGCCCCCTCGGTGTTCGGACACCCGTATTTTCCGCTACGGGAGTCCTTTTTGAGTGTCGTCTACGGCGGTGGAACCATATCGATGAGACAGATTTTTTGAGATGGTTTCGGGAATTTTTATTTCCCGAAACAAGGGGCCTCGGTGGGGCGACACGTACGATGAGGGGTTAGTCGTTTCTTCGGGGGATTTTGTTTCGGACGGCGCGGACGCGTCCGACATCCGATTTAAGCTCCGTCAGTGGCGTTGGAACCCTGGCATCGAGGCAGAGGTTTCCAGGGTGGTTCCGGGCGTTGAAGCCGAAGATGAGGCACGAGCCCCATGGCCCGTCTTTTGAGCTGCGTGCAGCTAGTAGCAAATTTTTCTCGGACGTCCATTCGGGGCGTGCGAGCAGTCGATGTTGGGTGTTTTTCTGAGGGCAACGCATTGGCGCAGTCTGCCCGCTGTAATTCCTCATGATGGTGCGGGCGCCGCGAGGGCTGTTTCGGGAGTTGACGGTGATTTCCAGCATTATCACTGGGCAACCGTTTTGGACAATTGAATAGTCCATTTCATGTACTTTTTCGAGAGGATCGCAATGGTTTGATCCGTTCGTTGAGTTTTGCGACTGGGTTGCGGGTCCCACGTGGCACCGCTCGAGTGCGGTGCGCCGGGATGCACCTTTTTCTCCGGATATCCGTTGCACTCAAGTGAGTAGTTCTTTTCACGTGTTTTCCCGAGGGGATCGCAATGGTGCGCTGCGCCCGACTGTTTTCAGGGCCGAGGCTCGGGATCACGGGACGCCGAACGGGCGTGAGGCGGTGTTGGTGACTTCTCTGTCGGATATCCGTTGGAGGCGAGTAAGTAGTCGATCATGCATGTTTTTCCACGAGGATTAAAACGGTGTGATCCGTTGGGTTGTGCAGAGCCTCTTGCGTGATCTTGTTGAATGTGGAGAATGGAAGGTTCTCTAGTGGTGGCTCGCCCTACCTTGTTGTAGCGGGCCCTTGGCGTGTGATCGCGCACTCTTGGGAGAGTGATACAAATGGTTCATGAGATGTGGTTGGCCAGGCCTGGGCCTTTGAGGTGGAGTTGTTACGTCACGCCTTCGCGTTGACGCTGTGCGCCGTGTGAACGATAGCCTTTAGGCTGGAATGAGGTATACTCCGAGAGTATACGGGAGCGCTTGGAGGGACGTGTGGTTGATTATACCTGAGGATGTTTGTGCGCACAGTTGGGGTTGACCTGGGGCCACACGTTGTGTGGGCCCCACATGCGTGCCATGATCTGCTTTGCGTACTTGACCTCTCGCGATGTAGAGGGTCCCTCTGCGCTCGTTTGTTTGACCAGCAGGGTGGAGTGTTCCCATGGCTTTGTTCTCGTTTGTTTGACCAGTAGGGTGGAGTTTTCCCCTAGATTTGTGCTCGTCTGTTTGACCAGCAAGGCGGAGTTTCCCCTGGCCTGGTGCTCTTTTGTCTGACCAGCAGGGTTGAGTGGTCTCCCCATGGTCTTCTGCTCGATCGTTTGGCCGGCAGAGATGGTTCAGTTCCTCTGCTTCTTTGGTTGTGAGGGGTTTCAGTTCTGTGCCCTTTCAACGGACTGCGTCACCGTCTGCGACTACGGGTGTTCGTGCAGCGTGGGTGTTTTCCCCACTTTTTGGGATGAGGTGTCTCGGTCTGCTTCGATAGTGACTCAGCGGATTGGAGCAGGATCGCCTTGTGAGGCCTGGGGAGTTTCTCCCGTTGCTCTGTGTTCCCTGGTAGAGCTTTTGGTTTCGGTGTGACCAACACTTTACTCGGGCACCGATCCTCTACCCAGGAGGTTGTTCCAGCCGGGTTGAGGTTGTTCCAGTAGGGCTGAGGTTATTCCAGCAGGGCTGAGGTTGTTCCAGCAGGGCTGAGTTCGTTCCAGTAGGGCTGAGGTTGTTCGAGCAGGGCTGAGGTTGTTTTCAGCAGGGATGAGGTTGTTCCAGCAGGGCTGAGGTTGTTCCAGCAGCGCTGAGGTTGTTTCGAGCGGGGCTCGCCAGTGGGTTACCATCCAGTAGGGATGGCCAGTACAATGGTGTTTACCGAGCAGTACCATCCAGAAGGGATGGCCAGAGCAGTTCTGGGCTTACCTCCAATGGGGCTAGGCAGTGGTCCCCGATGCCGGGCTTACCTCCAGCTGGGCTGGGCAGTGGTCCCCGATGTCGGGCTTACCTCTATCTGAGCTGGGCAGTGGTCCCCGATGTCGGGCTTACCTCCAGCTGGGCTGGGCAGTGGTCCCCGATGTCGGTCTTACCTCCAGCTGGGCTGGGTAGTGGTCCCTGATGCCGGGTTACCTCCAGCTGGGCTGGGTAGTGGTCTCGTCGCCGACTTTAGTCGGGTCGCCCTCCAGTGGACAACCCTATTACGGGACTACGCAATGAGGCACCCGTCGACTTTCCGGGTCTCCCTATAGTGGGAACCCGTTGACTTCCAGGGATCCTCCAGCGGGGCTGGGCAGGGGGTCGCTTGTCGACTTTGAGCAGACCTCTAGACTGTGAGGCAGTGACGAGTTGTGGTTCACGTTCCCCCATAACTCTCACGTACGTGGAGAACTTTCCCCCACAGAGATGCATCCTTGTGATGCGACCTAAAACCGTGCGGGCGAGTCAGTGCCGCCCAAAGCGGATAGTCTCGAGGTGTGGTGATTGAGCCCCTTGGCTTGTGGTTCGGGGCAGAAGTGCGGGATACTGGGCATCGATGGTGTTACTTCTGGGACTCTTGGCTACTCTTTCTTGGGCTGAGCTATGGGACAGAGATCCCCTTACGAGTTTGTTCGGGCTTCTTTATAGAGCATACATATGTATATACCTTGTTTCCGGCACCCACTTCTTGGATTTGGCTACTCACCTTCCAGGAGAGGCGAAGACGCGTGGGGTATGCCACGTGCTTTCCGTGTCTAGCTTCTCATGGTTGGACGAGTCTACTCTCCAACTATAGGTAGAAAATACTCGATGATAAGTTCATCTTCTCACCGTTTCCAGGTCCTTGTGTCTGGATGATTCTACCTTCTTTCCTCTTGTTGGGTTGACCTGGACTCTTTACTGCACTCTCTGTTGTACTCCTTTACTTTTCTGTTCGCTCTACTGCTCACCCTTCGGTACCTCCTTTTGATTCTCCCTCGAACCTTCGGGGTATCCTACTGAGTATTTTTATACTCACCCTTGCTTGGGCATTTCCCGCACATGGTGTGCCCTTGCAGACGACGGACAGGTTGGTCGTGACTTCAGTGGAGCGTAGGAGCTTGGGAGCTTGGACCTCGTGTGGTGGTCGTGGTCGGGTTTCCGGTGGGAGACCCATCAGCAGTTTCTTTTGTTTACCTATTGCCGGGTTGTGGCACTTTTCTAGTTGGGCGCGTGTTTTTCCCCTTTTTCCTTTTCATCACTTTGCTTGTACTTGTAGAGGTCGATGCACTTTGTGGTATATATATAGTAGTTTCCCTTTGCTTTTCTTTTTACTATGCACTTTTGCATTGAGTTTACTGCATGTGTGTGTATAGGTGATTAGGCAAAGGCCTCCCCGAGTTATTGTGCCTTCGGCGCTGGTCGCCAGCCCCTGGCCTATGGAGGCGGGCTTGGGGTAGTTGCGGCTCGAGCCCGGGTGGGTTCGGGTCGTGACAGTAATCCATACGAAAAATTTGGATATCATTTCATCATTAGAAAAGTGAAACCATTTAAATCATAGAGACATGATACTTGAAACATACACATACGAAATAATGTCATCTTAGATGAAAAATGGTTTTGATAAAACACTTGAAATGAGTTCTTGAGGAAAATATCCTTTTTTCTTCAAAATCATTTTCTTTTCACAAAATGTCGTGCAATTTTAAAAGAAAATGATTTTTTTGAAAATAGTCATGAACTCTTTTGGAGGAAGCTTCATGAAAATAAGGCTTTATAAAACCGAAAAAATCATTTCATGCCGTATAAGTTAAAAAAACATTCTTCTTGTACTTTTGCCGGAAAAGTCAAAAAAGTACCTCGTAACGTAAAGAAAAGAAAGATTCCTTAGATACCATGTAGTAAAAGTCAAAAATGGGTAAAACGGTCATTAAACATACATGAAAACACTTTTATAAAACATTTACATGGATGATAACAATAACCCTAGTAAATACTTACGAATAAGCAATCTCGGATAAAAATGAGATTTGCAAAATTATCCCTTACCTTAGGTCCGATATGCTTCGTATGTATCCGAACCTCCTCTTCTTTGAAGCGCCTCTTTCAGACCTCCACTTAGGGCACTAAAATTGGCCTTTTAATAATACCAAGACCTTTAGGATATTTCTACGCATGTGGATAAAAGAATTTGGTAGGGGTTGGTCGAGCTTGAAGGCTCAAAGTTGTGTGAGGAAGAGAGGGAGGAGGTGCCCTTTTATAAGGGAGGAGAGTGGAACGTTTGGAAAAACTAAAAAATATTATTTTATTATAAAGTCATATTCGGTTTTTAATAGCTCCAAATTGATTTATTTCGAAGCTAAGATGGGGATGGGTTGAAATCTTCTCATCCAATTGAATTTAGACAAGTTTAGGTTTCTATTTTAACCTCATCATTTAGATTTAACTTTAAGTAAAATAATTTTACTTTTACCGTGCCTTCTTGTTTTCTTACACTATAAGGTTAATGAACTTACTATAACAAGACAAATGAACCACAAGTTGATTATTATTTATATATATAACCTTATCTATGTAATTTGGCCAAACCATAGATTTTTAGGAATAAAATAACAATTAATAATATAATATTTGTTTTAAAAACTATTTTATGTCAATTTTGACACTATTTGGTAATACATTTTTGTGAAAATAATAATAGAACGATTAGTTCAAAAACAGTTAATTAAATCCATACTAACATTTCATACTAACATTGAAAATTATTTTAATTCATAAAAAGTCTCAAATTACATTTATTTGGGTATTTATAACATCCATTATGTCAATATTTCATCAATAAGATAATTACTTCATCATCATTGGGTCAAAAATAAATTAAATTATTTAATGTCTAAAAATTATAAATAAAATACCATTACGTAGTAAATCTTTTTAGCTTTCTAATGAGTATTTATAGTCTAATTTATCTTTTGTATAACCCTATATTAAAAATGATTTACTTATTAAACTTTGATTTTAACTATTTTAACCCTTCTTTAAATAAATTAATATTAAATGTCCTAATCTAATCCAAGTGGGCCTAAATGGTCATATTTTATTCCTAAGGTTGTTTTTGGTCTAATTACACTTATCCAATAGAATTAGGACATGTGTTAGGGTGTTAATAATAACATTTTTACCCTTAATTACCCTATTTACTTTTAACCGTGGTAAAAAAAGGTAAAAAGTTACTATTCACCAAAAATTATTTTCATCTCATTGAACCACATTTTAGTCCTTGATATTATCTGTGTCTCTCAGATTTTCGAAATTCCACTCACAGAAGCGGTAAAATTGTGTTTTATGAAAAAATCATTTTTTTAACTACCACTTAGTGGTTTCACTATTCATCAAAAAAATGAAAGTTTCCAGAAAAATACCAAAAATTATGCCTAAGCTATATTTGATATTATGAATTCAAAAATGATTTTTATTTTACCAAATTCATAACATATCAGTTTCATTAATTAATTTAAAAATTTATTCCCATCGTCAAAACAAATAGCGTATTTTTAAGAGATAATAACTATCAAAATATTGACACTTGTTTATGTCTGGTTTAAATGTGAAATTACATCCAATTACCAAAATTGTATTAAATGGTAAAAATATATTCTAAATATACTTTAAAACCACTCAAATTAATAATTTATCACTATTAATTATTTCAATTAAAAAATTTGTTTTTATTTAAAATTTAGTAATTTTCACTATTCATCAGAATATGAAAGTTATCTGAAAAAGTACCAAAATTTCACCCTAACCTAATTTAGCTATTCCAAATCTAAAAATGAAGTCCATTTTGAATGATAAAATTTATAAAATTTCAAAAAGTGGGATTTACTATTCATAACGGCTAGTTCATAATAATATTATAATAATATCTCGTTTAGTGAAACTCGGTATTGTGTACTACACATGCTATCGAAGAAGGTCATGATTGCATGTAATGTAAAGCAAGTCAGGGATGCGTGCTGTGCAAGCTCCTTTTGATGTAGCGTACAACATAAGAAATCAATAAAATTAAAAATAATATTTTTCATAAAATCACAGGGTGTTACAACAACCACTATTTAGACATTGAATAACCTTGTCTCACTAACTCTAGGCTAATCTCCATGCCACCATGGATGCCCTACCTTAACATGAGCCATCATACCACCTCATTCAATCAATTATCCACTGAACTATTACCAATGTAAAACTATCATATCTTTTAAAATATTTATATAATTATTCTCAATTTCATCTCACATACAATTCATCCCAACTTTATGAGCTTTTGAAAAACATCAAGTAGACTATACAAATATTTCATTAATTTAAAAATATTTATTTTATAAGAATACCATTGAATTATAATTTATGAAATTTTAATCTCTTAAACAATTATGTGGGTTAGATCCACATAATCATAAATAAATAATAAATCATGTTGGTTAATTTCAATAAACCTAACTTCTTTGTTCTCTAAAGATATTTTTCAATTGATTTTACATAAATACACATAAATTCTATTCCATGGGTTCATGTAATTTCACATGTAATATTATTATTTCAATGTATTTTATTTCATAATAATATATAATTATAATTTAACTCTAAGTCATGAAAATTTATGTTTTATCATTCATACTATGGCCTAACATCATCATTAATCATATTATAGGGACACATAATATCCTCACGAATGACCAATATGGTCTCAATTTCTCTCACTGTTCTCTCATCATCATACTTTATGGAGTAAAAATCTAGTTATAGTGTAGGTGATTCCTTAATCACAAACTAAAATTGTTCCTCAGCTTCTTCATGGAATTACGTCATTATTTATGGAAAAATCATCTCAATGATAACTCACAATGAATTAAGATTAACATATGTAATTGTAATATTTGTTTCCCAAAGAATAAATTCAATGTCATCTGATTTAATATTCTAATATTTCTCAATTAATTTTTCATTAAGATTACCATAACATCATCCTCAAAATACTATAAAAATATCCTTAGTTTATTCTTCTAAACCACTAAATTAATCTTCTATAGCAGCATATTACTCTAGCATAGACTTTAGATCAACTGAGTTAATCCTACATAGATCTGATGTAATATTACATGAACTAAAATCCTTTATATTAATCTTACACAAATCTAGATCATTTCTAATTAATCTTCCATATCCACTATATTATATTTACAATGATACATTTCTCAAAAAAACGTATTCTTATGTACGTGTCATAACATTTGTAGGTAATCTCATGAATATCTTATATTGTTTTATTCTCCCATAGTTGTTGAATATTCAAGTGTTAATCTAATATTTCTCCATTGGATAATATGAAAGTATTATTCCATATAAGTAAACCTTCCAAAGATAATCTCATGTAACTCACTTGTCACGCCATCTATTCTTACACATCATATAATTAATCTACCAAAACATTGTTTTAATATTACATAGTTCCATTACATTATTATACTATACCAATTTAATCCTCTATAGCCATGAATTTTTCAAATTTTTATAAATTTAAAAATAAAAAATCAAATCCAACCTTTTTAAATAATACCCAAACAACCTCATCCACCTTAATACATCTCAAAAATATTCTTAACACCGTAAAAACATTCTCAATAAATCACAATGATCCTCACACATATTTAAAAAAAATTAAAATTAAAATTTTCACAGTGTTCTTTAATCACCACCTTTGTATTTATTTTGAAGTAAAATAACACTAATTTTTTCATCAAAACTTATCATTTCTAAAAGATAAATATCCGAACACCACACTACTAGATAAAAAAATTAGAGAATTAAAATTTTATGTGATAAGAAATTTAAGGATAGTGAGTTTTATGTTCTTGTTCAGTTATATAGGATTCGAAAATAGCTACTAAAATAGGGTAAGATAAAAATAAACCCAAATACAGGGTCAATCACAATAGATAAATTAAATCACAAAGGATATAAAATGTATAATATTATTATTTTTTTCCTTACATTAGTGTGTTTCTGGAGAAATCCACATCCATGCTTGATTAATATCATAGTAGTGGTATCCAAAATGAATCCAAACCCTAGAGGTATCCCTAGGATACATTGAATGGGTAAATGATTTTTCATGATCATGTAATCACTCATGAAAATCTAGTGCCTCATTGAGGAAAAGGGTGAAGAATAAGAAAACTTCTTGACGAGGGAGTTTCAAATAGTTACACATAATATTCACCTATAAACCCATAAAATAGGTGTGGAATATTTATTTATATACCTCAAGGATGATCCTTGAATGTTTATTCATTTATATATACATTATAACATATAATTAAATCCCACATGCCTAGTTAATGTAACCATTACATGAATAAAAAAATATCCATCATTTCTTCATATGAATCATCTAATAAATGATAAATTTTATATAGGAGGTTTGACTGTAAAATGTTTTACACTATATTTACTTTGATGAATCTTATTTGTCCCAATTGAATCAATCTTTATGATACATGACATTAAAATTCATTAATGTTATAAATATTGCTGTACATGAAATCTTATAGGATATCTTAATATCATATTAGAAGATATTCCCAAAACTAAGAAATATCATATACCATTGGTTTCAATATATCAAAAAATATGACATGTTTATATCATGAAATATGATATATGTAAGAGACATAATACATGTAAGGGGTTTAGTTCATTTTCCTTCAATCTCTAACTTCCATTAAATCATCATAGACTTTAAGTCATTTCATATTAAATTGAATCATATAAAATAAATTTTAAAACCATACCAATTTTTTTTAATATCTTTCAGAAAATTTTTTTAGTTATATCATTAACTTAAACTTTTATCTAATAATATTAAATACCTTCTTAAATCCCATCCAAAATTCACTTGTTCAAACTCTAAAATACTTTTAGAGAAGATCTCTAAATCAAAATCAGTTCATATCAAGTGAGACAAAAAGTGTAACACCATATGACTTCATAGAATTTAAAACAAATATAAATCACTCGAACAATAAATGTAATAAAATATTAGACTTTAGACGTAAATAAATGCTACTCATTCTATAAAGGGATCTATCATGATTTCCATCAAACAAATAAATCTCTATACAAATGTACACTAGTTTCATCATTTAGAATCTTGAATTATCACAGGATCCGTTTTTCTAAGACATTGAGTTACCATGGGATATAGAGTATGTTAATTCCATATATCTTACTCATAAATTCTAGATTATATGAGTATATATTACCAGGTTTATGAATACATCACTTACAATTCACTTTGATATATATTACATCCCATAGCCCCACATGAAAAGATAATATCATCATATATACTATTTATGGAAATCTTTATACTTTCTAGTCCATCTATATCATGGTCCCATATGTTATACTCATCAAATGTGAGGAAAAATCAAACCTTAGTTGAAATCCAACCAAGTGCATGATCATCAACATACCTAAAAATCCCATGATTTGCTAATAATAAATGCTTCAATAACAAATGTATCAAACTATTAAGGTAATAAAACCAGGTATTTCCCCAACCATAGGTATTGGGAACTCTTAATATGATATATAAACCCCTAATATACGAAATACATTGTTAATGATTCTACAATGGGTCATCTAGCACACAAAAAACTTATTTTTGTGCTTAATGATCATATTCCATAACTAGATATACGAAACATACTCACATTAAACATAACATTTATTCACAAACTATAATTATCTATAACAAATATCATTTATATATAAGATAGAGTGATACTTTGAGTAGTTAATTATCATTTCACTTTATGAAATGTGTATTATATATACATATATGTATCCAATATAAAATAATGATAAATTGTACATTACCTTTTGTATAACATGACACAATTTTTTAATAAACTCGTTTAATAATAATTGAAAAAACTATACCTATAAACCTATCTAACATATTATATGTGATAGAGTGTTAGACTGGCCTTATGTTTGGTACATTTCTTGAGTTTTTATTAAATATTTACATATATATGTAATTCTTTACAAAAAAATTCTTGACCACCCAATAAAACCCTACCACCAAACACTTTAGAGAGTAACATATAAGAACAATGTAATTTCAAATATTTTTGAGATTTAGGTATCACATTACTAATGTTTAAGTCCTTGATTATATTCAAGCACATTCACCTCACAATAACAAATTTTATAATTTCATCTTATATTGTATACTTAAAACACTTTCTTTATACATCATCATCATTCTTAGAACCCATTACATAGAAATTTTACTATGAAGCATATTATTATTTGACGTAATTATTCTAATTATCACTTACCTACATATTCTAAAATACATTAGGATAACTGTCATTTAATATGTTATGTTAACTAAATGTAACTCTTTACATGTTTCTTTAACACCATACATTAAACTATTTTAGGATATTAAGTGAAAATTCAAATTGAATTTTACATAGAATAATATTATATTTGTAAATATTTTACAACTATAAGTTAAAACATACTCCACTAGAATTTTATAAAATATATTCATTTTAATAATATCTTACTAAAAAAGAAATCATTATGTTAATTAAATAATTATGATTTATTTTTAGTAATGATTTTTAGAAAAGAATATATTTTATCTATATCTTATATGAAATTCTATGTATTTGGAGTAATTTTCAAAAATAATAAATTATTTATTAAAATATGCCATAAATGGGATGAAATAACACCTCCACTATTATTTTAATGAACATTTGAATAAATATTCTTATCCTAGATAATTTATTTATCCTTATATCCTTTTATAAAAAAATTATAGAGTCCTATGAATCACAAACCATGTGTATCATCATATCTTGTTTATAAAAAATATTCGAGTGTAAAAAACCTATCTTATTATATAAGAGATATTATATAACTATAAACATCCATTATTCAGATTCATCTCATCCAAAAAAATTCATTATTTTCAAAAAAATCATGTAACATCTTTTTTTCATCATTTGGATGAAAAATAAAATAGTTTTAAATCCTTCTCTTGATTTTTAACTCATTTATATTTACAAAACTTGTAAATCATATAATTGGTATCACATATCCTAAAACATAAAAGAGATAATTTCTATAAAACCAATAGATAATTTGGAAAGACCATGTATTCTCTAAAAAACATTAGGTATTCTAAAAAATTATATCCTATGGAATCATTACTCATTCATTCTTATTTTTACATTTATATTTTAATGACCCTGTCTGGATACTCAAAAAAACATTGTTAGAATTTTTAACTAAGTTTTATTTTTTTTATTTGGAATGATATCCTATTTTACCATTAGTATAGAATCTGAATTTGGAAATCAAATTCCCCGGTACATTAATCCTTAAAAAATTCATAAAAATAGTAAAAATTTCTTAAATTAATTCATATTGATGTATCATTTTCATCAATAATAATTGTACTAATTACTTATTTAGAACACTCATTATAGGAAACCTTTAGTCTCTCTATGTTATTAATATACTTTGTCATATTGTGTATGTAAGGGGGATATTAACATTACTTTGTTTGTATTTCATATAATTAAATATTCCTTATATGATTAAAAAAGAAATCTATATTCCAAGGGTTTTAAAACATAAAAGATGGTTTATTTATAAATGTGTTTATCTAACAAATGAAATTTTCTTTTACTAAATCATTTTTAAATTTACTAGTCATAATATTTCATACAAAATCATTATATTTAAATGATTAATCTACAAATCAATTTTTATAATGATGATTATTCTATTATCTATAATAAAATATTTTATTAAATGGTTATCATATTTTACAAACATTTAATAAAGAATATTTTTAAATGGCCTCCCTATTAAATTATGGACCCTTTTAAGTTCATTATTTACATTATTAATAGAAGATCCATATTTTATAAAGCGTTGGGCCTCTCTATTGTTTTTATCATTAATATATATTTAGGTAAATAGTTGTCCCAATATAATAATATATGAATCATGAATAGCCAATTATACAACTCATTGTCCAACATATAAAGAGTAAAAACCCAATTCTATTACTATGGTAACCTAATTCTGTTAGGGTCTCCAAAATAATTTTATCTCAAATAAAACATAAATAATGTGAATTTAATCCAGTTATGGACACACATTACTTTTTTCCATAAAAAATATAATCTAGGGGTTTGAATATTTAGGATTACCAATGTGTTTGAATGATCGAGGTCGAGACAAGTGTCACTTTTGTAGGAATATAAAACATATAATTTTGAAGGGTATTTATGATCACTCTCTTATCTCATGTTTGTTCTATTAAAAATTCATGTTCCAAATGTTTTAGTTTGGAATCATTTTCCTTCCACCAAATCAATATGTTCAAACCATATTAATGAAAAACTCTTCACACAAATTTAAACTTATGTTGCTAACCAAAATTAAAATAAAATCATATTCACAATTATAAAAATGATTCCTATGAATTAAATACATGAAACCCCTTTCATGTAAACATTAATAATTATATAAAAATAATAACCCCTGCATGAGTAATCACAGATCCATAAATAGATAACCTTTTTTTCCTAGAATAATGAATAAGCTTTTAGACTTGTGTGAATTGTGACCCAAAGTCCCTCTAACATGGGATAATTTAGTCAAGAGAAATATCAATCAATTCATAAATATAACACCTAATTTTTATAAATCATAATTCACTATTAATTCAATATCATAACTCAATACATTCCAATTTCATGGTAGAAAAAAACAAATTCCATTATCATACCTAGTATATAATTTTTAGATGGATGAATGATAATATATTGAAGTAGTTTAATAATTTATAATAATGAATAAAATGATTAGTAATATAATAATTATGATCATGAATAATAAAAAATGAGTTTATTTAAAATAAATTTATAATTTATTATGGTTTTAGGGAATAGTGTAAGTGGTTAGGACCATGCCCAAAAAAATTCCATCTATTCTATCAGATAAATATAAAGAACTTCATGATCACAATTAATGAATATCTATATTTAGGATATTTTAATATATATTTTATAATTAATTTTTAGAAATAATTACCTCATCTTTATAATTCATTCATCACTAACTATTCATTCACTTACCAGCCTCGCATCATCATTACAACAATAAAACTAATATATAATTCCACTGATAGTATCCACATATTCTCAAATATTCTTGTAAAATATCTATTAAAACTATGATTATTATTATAGGGGAACAAAATAACTTGATTAATTATTCATTAATCACAATAATAGGTCTTCTTGTCTTTAAATAATTCCTCTCAAGTTTGCTCGGTCTTTATAAGTAGTAGGATGATTCCTTCACATTCTTAAGAGTGTTCATTAGTAGTTCCCTCTAGTTTTGAGAGAATAATATATATAGGATTTTTATTCATTAAAATTCTCATGACTTTAGGAAAAAAATATATAATTTGGAATATAGAGTTAGGTTTAAATATTTAATAATTTCATTAATACCCTTTATCAAATAGTCTCAAATATAGTTCACATCAACATATAATTGATACTTTAATTTACCATTTGATTGAAAGAGGTGGAAAATGGTTGTAATATAATAAAAAAAATATTAGTATATTTATGATACTGGAGTGATAATGTAATGTGGAATACAAAAAAATTATGTAATGTATAATAAGAAATAATCTTTGATAGACTCATATGAGATGATTACGTCTTCTTTGAGGGACCTTCTTTATATTACACCTTAATACTTAATAAGATTGTATTGGGGGAATAACATAAGAATGAAGATGTATTGAAGGAATATATGAAGTTATTAAGGAATTTCTTTTCTGAGATATAGTGATCAAAAAATTTGAATAATAGACGAGGTGAGGCCCCTTTTATAATTGATTGAAATGACACACAAGGAATTTCTTATAAAGTTAAATAATATATTTATCTTAGTAATTTCATGTTGAAACAAGGCACAAAAAATTATAAGTTAAAATGTTATTAGTTCTAAATAAAGTCAACGAATTACATTTGGGAATATTTTGGACACATTTTAATCTTTTTCTCCCAATTAAACTACTTTACACCCATTTTATCCTTAACCGTGATAACTTAGCTTCTTTACCATGATAACATAATTATATTACCAAAAATAAAAGAGGAATTATATCCAAATTTTTATTTTCTGATTCAAAAATTTGAATTCATTTTATCGTATTTAATTTATCTTTGTAGAAGATGTTACTTTTAATATAGGAGCACAAAACACATGGAAAACAATTTTTTGGTAAATACAAAATTCAAGTGAAAAAAATAATTTCCATTGAAATCAAGTAAAACATTGGGTTAATTGAAATTTTTTGTTTAAATAATAAAACAATTAATGTTTTTAGACTTATAAATCAATCCAAAATTGAATATAATATTCAAACCATTACATTAAATGTAAAGCGACAAAAATATATTTTAATTTCCATAAAATAAAACTTATCATTACAAAATTAAATAATGGGTTAAAAAATTAAGAATAATTTTTTAAAATAATCTAATTTCCTATTTGAAAACATATTAGGATGAATATAACTTATCAAATATGATAAATTCAAGTTTTATATAGATTATAAATCTTTTCCCATAGTGTTAACCAAGTTTTACCTCTTTTACTAAGGTGACAAATCTTTTCCATGGTTAATATTCATAAGGAATAATATTATGTCTACAGAGTAACATTATATTAATTATCATGATTAAAAATATAGAACCCATTCTAAAAAATTTAATGTCAATAATTGGTAGAAATTCATTTTAATATATGCATATATAACAAAATGGAAATTTATTTTCGAATAATCCATTTTAAAGAATAAAAGGATTAATTCTTATTTTATTCTGAGTAAAATAAAAAAATCAATATTGAAAAGTATAAGGAATATATAATCTCAATTTTTTTAAATAATGAATAAATAGTTATCTATTTAATTAACTAATATAAAAACACAGTGCGCACATAAAAAGAATTTATAGAAAACTGTGTTTTTAATCCCAAAAATGAACTTATAAAAAATCAAGAATAGTGATTATTAATATGGAATTAATTATATTATTTACAATTAAATATGACTTATTTTAAGTTTTTATCTAATATAAAATATAATTTAACTTATAAATTACTTTATTTAATGAAAATAAATAGTATTTTTTGATAAATCAGTATTTCTCACTATTCACTACAAATCAATAATTTTAGAAAAATACAAAAAATTTACCATAAGTTACATTTAATATGATTATTTAAAAAATAATTATAATTTTTTAAAATAAAATTTATAAAGTTAGAACAAATATATTATAAGTTTTACCAAAAAATACAAAAAAATCATTTTTCAAGCATAAAATGACTGCACTAAAAAATTGGTGATTGTTTCTAATAAATTAATATATAAATTTTTATTGAGTAGGAAAATTATAAATATATTTCATAATTTAGTTACTCATATTCATACCCACCAATAGAAATGCTAGGTTATATTATATCATGGTTCATTTTACGATTAGTGTTGCTTGCTAAGCAAGCTACCAAACACTTAAAATTTATTTAAATTGGAATATTTTGTAAATTCTTATGCTATTACATTATAAAACCATTAAAAAACTGATTCCTTAAAATTTTATATCTTCTTAAAAAAAATATTTCAATATTTTTATATACCTTTTTTAATAACCCACATCCCAAAAATGGATACTAAAACATCTTTTAAAAATGGGATGGGAGAAATATAAAGGTTACTTGAAGTGACACATAATCAGGTTCCCAAAGAATTATAAATTTGGTAGGAAGTTAATATATATATATCTATATATATGAGAATAATAACATCCAAGGACTATTATAGAGTGATGTCAGGATAAATTTAGTGAATATAAAACTATAGTTTTTTGAATTGTTAAAACACCACCACTTCATCAGAAATAATGGTAAACAAATAATTTTTTTATTTCTAGAACCTTTTCATAAACTATATGGATTCTTTTAATATTAATATAATTATTGTGATAAAATATTCCTACATGATTTATTTCTATTTCACGATAAAAACATTATCATTTGGTTCTTTTTTGATAAATTTCCACTTTATCTCTTACTACAAGAAATGAATATTCAAGATGAATTTTTCATGCTGGAAGTACTAAAAATTACCGACTAACATAACATAAGATGAATAAAGTAATTATAATTTATTATTTTTTATCTAAATATTTACCAAATCAAAAATGGTTAACACAAGTTATCTAAGATGTCGTAATATAATACATTAATATCTAGAAGCACAGAAATAACACCAAATTATTAACATAATCTATTCCATAAATATTTAATATTATGAATCCTCCAAAATATGTCCGACCAAATTAAAAACCAAAAAATATGAAATATTATATCAAATAGTTTTTTTCATGATCATCTTTAAGATTTATCACCTCCCAAAATAATTTTTCTCATAATACGATATAACAAAAATGTGAATACCTTCATTATATATTCCTCTAAAACATGTTAATAACCTTAATCTCCACAAAATAGCAATGAAAATTTATATTCTTTCAAAAATTAAATCTATAATTATTTATAAAATAAAATCATAGCCTATTTAATATATTCCATGAATCCAAAAATACAATAAAATTCATTATATATAACTTTTTTATCAAATCACTAATAATTCTCAAGGTCACTAATACTATCAAATTTAATTTTCAATATAAAAAATAAATTTATCCCAAGTAAACAATATTATCTAAACACCAGGTGAAAATTAAGGGTTATTTATCCTTCACCCATGTGTTTTCTAAAAATATACTCTTACCACTAAATCACATTTCTAGTTTATCGGTACCATTGAAATTATGTTTGAAAATATTTAAGAAAACCCACTATAGAACATAATTATATTTTTTATTATTCTCATTACTATAATATCATTGAAAAATTATTTACATGACCTAATTTTGGAATCCCAATACATAAAAACTTAAATCATTCAACACCAATGTTTGACATAACAGAGGACCTTCCTTGTCCAAGGATTTAACCCTTGGATTATGGAATTTTCTTGAAGAATTCCAAATATCCATGTATACATGAAATAAAATTAATCGTAATTAATTTCTCTATTCCCTTCATTTTCACATAGAAAACATATTTATTTACATTGATACATTCCCCTAGGATCTTATCTAAACATTATTTATATGATGGAAATCAAACATTATTTTCAATATGGTAATTACCACATGAACATCCATAACAAACCATTTCTCATTTATATGATTATTAATGAATACCATAAAAGTTTATGTCATTAAGAATATATTGAAATAGATAATTATTCATAATCATAATGTTTGACCTTCTAGATCACATATAGTCAATTGATTTTGAGGATAATCAATGCATTGTCTATCACATTCAAGATTAACATTATCCCCCCCTGATTTTAATCGTTTACTAAAACCAAATAGAAATCAAGGTGTGAGAAACAATGATCATAATGAGTAATCACATAATCATGGGAAGTAAATAAATCATGACATATTCCTTTAAATACATGGAACCTTTGTTTTAACCTTGGCCAATCATGGTCATTATCTTGAACTGACCCAAGCCACTCAATTAATAGTAACAAAATTGGTTCATGAACTAGCCTCAAGAACACATCTCCATATTCTAGAGGTTATCAAATAGTTGTGAGGGCCTTTGATGTGTATTTGGGGATATTATTCCCTCACATTAAGGTAATAAAAACAATAAAATGACAAAACAACATCCATAGATGTAAATAATCAGATTAGGGAAGTAATAAATATAAACAAGGCTATAATGAATGACATTCAGTAAAGGTATGGACAAACATATCATACATATAACACTAATATCACACCAGGATAGTCCCATATAAAACAAAAATAAATAAAAATTGATACACAATTCTCATATGCTACTCCAAGACAAACCACATAAGGGGTCTCCAAGGACCCTACCGAGCTCCTCTATCCCGATTATAAAAGTCCACATGACAAACTCTCCTAATCATGAGACCTGTGGCCTCACCCTATACATCATACATATATTCTCAACCTGATAGTAAATTTAATGTCTACACACACCCATATTCATTTATATTGGGTGGGAAATAAATCTCAGTAGGCCACCCCTACTGGTGAACCTATAACCAACTGTCATTAGTGCATGCCTATGAAATATTCCTAACCTGACCAAGACATAAACAGAATAAAATAAATAAAATCCAATCATCATGAATCCTTTTTCCATGATCATGATTGATGAAACTTGCTTCATCCACCACCATAAATGTTTCTAGTCATGATTTTTCACCACGGGGGAGATACGAGTCCTAGGCTTGGGATAAACTTTACATGCATATACTATATTAATAATGATTCCATAAACCAAACAAAAAATGTGTAAATTAAGAACAAATCTCAATTCTAGGTGTACTAGGTATACCACTAAAGTCATTAGTAACTAGTGGAACCCAAGGGACATATCGATATTACTTAATCATGTTCATTGTCAGATTCTTAGGTCCCAATCCATTTTTAATCATGACACTGGAAACATTATAATTCATAAGGTGGATAAAACATATGTAATATGTTAGGAATAATATCCTTATCTGAGATAATAAATTACAATTTTTTTATAACTACCCTAACAACCCATTCCTAAATAGCTCTGTGAAAAGAAATAATGGCATTTTCACCTGATCCTGAGGAGTATCTTAGGTAATGATTTCAAATATCATCCTCAATCTTCAAAAATTTCATAATAATCCACTTCCCGGGTGACATATAGCCAATTCTAAACCTTTAAAATCACCAGGACTCTGAAATATTAGAATCTTGGGTGACATAATAACCAATAGGGGTTCCAAGATGCACTCATCCTCCTCCTCCATGTTCCATGTTCATAGAGGCATCCTCCTCCTCCATGTTCCATGTTCATAGAGGCATGATAGTGATACTATTAATTTTGTTAATATTAATATAAAATTAAATAAGGCTTATAAGTTAGGTCTTGGGAAGTACCTTTGGGAATCTCCATTATACCATCACATCACATAATGCCAATAGGCTGAGTTTTAGGAATAACTTATGGAAATAATCAATACATCAATGTATCTATGTAAAATCCTAAATAAAATAGTGATGTTAGAAAAATTCCTAAACCCATATCTACTACCAAAACCTCCTAGAATCACTTGATTGATATGGTTCCTAAGGTGAAACCTAAAAATATCTCTACCCAAGACCATAATGAACAATATTAGGTTCAATCAATGATGTCTCCCACACGAATGTGTCGTTACTTCCTCTGGTGTGTATCAAATTTAGAATTTATAATTGGTCCCAAATATTCACTAACTTTAGAGACATAGTGTAGTGGCGGTAAAAGGTTTAATCCATAGGGAGACTTCTATTTGATTTGGGTAAATATGATTCCTAAACATATAAAGTGGTCCTTTCTAGATTTTTTTTGGAAGTTTGATCTAAGTTCTATTTGGGATGACTTTCAACAATAAACGAGGTGTTTGGGATCAAGATGAGTATCTGAGTAAAGAATTTACTTTAATTATAACCTTGTAAGGAACTTATGTCTTAGTCTACAAAGAAAATAGATATCACTAGTTGAATTTTGTCTTAGCCTCTTAGTTCTTCCTAAGAATAGAAATTACATGGTTTGGTGATAACGACAAACTAGGTGCATTAAGTTTAGCTTTTTAGGGAAAAAATCTCTTAAGCTAGTGTTTATAGCTTAATTTACTCCAATTAGGATATGATTATTTTCTTGACCATCATGTGGTCGGGTATGTTTGTAAAAATGGGATAGACCATGGTATTATATCATAGAAACTATTTCAATTAGGCCTGCAATGTTTAGACTTAAAAGGGTATTTAATTATGAAGATTCATTTCTAGATCCCTAACACTTTGAAATTTATTGACTCATGCTGGGGTAGGATGAAAGAAAATAAATAAAATACAACATTCTTGATGGATTCATTCACATTAATGTAATCTGTATCATAAAGAGGTTCAGAATTGGTTACTGAAATAAACATGGAATAAGTAAATTACAATTATAAATAAAATTATAAATTGAAAAAAAAATAAATGGAAATTGAATCTAAATATGATGGAAGGTATTGGATGTGTTGAATAATGTAATATCTATGGATTAGGGATTAATAAAAATACACAAATACTAACTGTTTTAGAGTTTGAGAGGGGAAATGGTGAGAGAATTTCTAAAGGAGATGAAAGGGACAAGAAAAGCATGTCTGAGAATTGTTTAAAATTCCCTGCTACTATACTGCTTCTATAAGAGTATTTTATCATGATGTGTACCATAGATAAACGACGTGGATCCTTGATCCACATTAGTTTCTACAGATTTTGGATCTACATTGTGGCGCAGGGGTCTCTCATGGAGTTAATGGGATTGACTGGGTACACGACGTGAGAGGGTCATTCATGACATGTACCTCATATCTATCTTATTTTCTGTGTGGATTCATCTTGGATTTCTCATCCGAGTCTTTTACTATCATCACAACATGAGTGGTTCATTAACGAGATATAGTAGGTTTTTCCTTTAAGATATATATAATGGTTACAATTTTACTTCATGACTTGGGGAAGGTTGTTATCTTTAGGTAAAAAAATGTGTAAATGAGGATCACGATGTGTACTTTTCCTGTTTGCACCTTTTAGGCCTTTTCTCCCTTGGAAACCTATGAAGCTATTTTTTCTGAAAAATTAAACATATACCAGCACATTGTCAGGTAATTTAATTAAAAACTAAAATAAATTGACAACTAAATGAATATATAAATTCGCCATATCAAATCCCCCCATGGTTAAACAATTGCTTGTCCTCAAGAAATAACATCTCAACAAATATTTCATAAATAATAGGAAATTTTTATATCAATAAATATTCATTATTTCCATGCAATTAAAATTAGGTATAAGTAGAGAAAAGATAATTTCAAGAATTAAACCTACATTGAAAGTTATTAATGCCTCACAATCTAGTTTTCAAAACAAGTTCTAGTCTTCTAATAATAACCTCTTAATTATTCTTTAAGTTATATACCCTATTGTAATCTACCTAACTGTTCTTTTCTATCATCACTCAGGGTGTAAAATCTGGGTAGAGGTATGATTTTAACTTGCTTACTTGTTCCTAATCCATAGGCTTGCACTAGTTCTATCATCTCCACATTTAAATATAATTAAAATATTGATCTTGAGGTCTTTAATTAGTGGGGTTTTGATGACTCTACGACTGTGGGTAGGTAGGTAAAATGTAAAAAATCAGGCTCAAATAAGGGTAGGCTCTAAAGTACAATGCATAGGTATAATAACATGTGTGATGGCATTCCTCCTTCTGATCAGTCAAATCTATACTCCATCATCTCGAGTTGGATCCATATGTGTAGCAAGTATGTATACAAAAAAATATTTTTTTCATTTCACTTTTCTTTTCCCTTTTTCATCTTTATTTTTTGAAATTCATTCCTATGATATATCTCACATCCATCACTTACCAACATATAATTCTTCGAGGGATTATTCGGTCTGAAAAATGATGATTTTTGACCAACCTAGTGCACAACCCATATCATTTTTTCCTTTCTTTTTTATATTTTGAAAACTAATAGAATATTAATGAGTTACAACAAATGGTATATGGATCACAACCTCATAGTCAGGTGAGTGCAGTGTACATCTCCAAAAGTGGAAGCATACCAAGTTGTCTAAATGTCTCCCCCACACTTGTTCAAATATATCCATAAGAATTGTACAAGAAGTTGGGTAGGAATAGAAATAGGATTGAAATAGATTCATCCTAACAGCTCATTCATGGGAACTATGAGTTAAACATAGGACAGATGTTAGGTGGGTCTCAGAAAAAGTGGCTATCAAAGAATGCACCAATCATTTTAAATCTATACTTTTTTAGTCATAATTTTTATAAGATATCAGTCCAGTTTCTAGTCGGTGTATATCCCTAAGAATCTCTCAAGGAATATGATCAGATAAGTGTATGAAATTTAAGGCTTAGATTCCTCTCAGGTAGTGAGAATCAAAAACAAACTGGTAATCACAATGGTAATAAATTATAATAAATAGGTCAATTAATCGTTATTTAAAATATTTTGAATTTCAATTAGTTCTCTAAACAAAACAATCATTCTAAACAATTCTAAATAGGAGTGAAAAATGGTCCTTAACACTTTTCCACTTAGCATTTTCTATAATTACAAGTTAATAATGATTTTAAGGTTTAAAGAATTCTAATTATTTTAAAAAATGTCTTATATATAAGTGAGAACAATAAAAATTTATTTTCATCACTAGTGAAACTTTGAGAAGACCCCCCCCCCCCCCACACACACATACTTAGTAAGAGACAGTTTCCCCGCTATTAATGTAATGATTTTGGGAGTGGTATGGTAGTGAAGTTTAAAGTATTTAAAATTGAATATTGGACAAAAATAAAAATAAGATGAAATATAGAGCTCTCTGGTACAAGTGGTATGTCATGGGGGTGTTTGAGCTGTCGTAGCATGAAAAACAGATGCACCTAAAAATGTGTTAGAAGAGAAAATCATACACTAGATAACAAACATAAGTTCATAGGTATGAACATATGGTATATAAAATTAAATAATCAGGTGCATAGAGTGAGAAAGTGGGATATGCATTTTTTCTCAAAATGTGATAGTTTTTCAATGTATTTTTATAAAAGAAACAAAATGAATATTGAAAATGAAATGAAAAAGAACTGGAAATGATGACTCAACAAAACAATAAATGAACTATGGGTTACCTCCCATAAAGTGGTAACTAAATTTCGTTGTAAGAGGGTTGGATGATGATTCTTCCAATGGTCCACCAGCTCATTTTCTCCTTTTCCTTATACTGCTGGTAGAGGATATGTCTGCAAGATCACATGGTCGCTTCGGTGGGTTAATCACTTCAGTCGTAGCCATATGAGCAAGAATGAGGTGTGGTAAGAATGGAATCATTGGTAACAGCAGCTACTGCTACTGTTTAATTGTGAGTTATAGCTCTTGAAGCTATTGGTCAATATCGATGATTCACTCGAGTGCCATTTTTTCAAATACCACTGGTGGGAGTTGACCATTAAAGATGAAAGATGATACTAAGGAGCTCGAAAAGCTAAAGATACAAAGCAAATAAAAAGGAACTGAAAACACAACAGAATGTAAAAATTAAATTCCATGAATATATTTAGATCCAATGTTCGTATAGATGTGTGAAACAAATGAATACAAATAAAAACTTAAACCAATTAGATGAAAGGTGTTCCCAAAATCCCAAAAGATAGGAAAAATCATATTAGAGATCCACCCCAAAAATCTCCTTGAGTTTCTTCCCACTTCCTGGTGTATTGATCAACTGTTTGGGCATATCTGCATTAGTAGTAGAATTATTAAAGGAGGGAGGTGAAGCAGTGGTGGGTGGTCTTGTAGAGGAAGTATGGAGATGTGATCGGGGGTGGTAGGGGAATTATCGATCCATACTGGGGCTATGGGTTTGGCTGTTGGATCATTGAATGGTACATCGAAGATGGGCTCAGTGGAAACTCTTTTTCCCCTTCAGGCCTTCTTTGGTAAGAACTCCTACTAGATTCTAGGGTCAGTGATATCAGAAGGGAGGTCAAGCTGGTTGGAAGGGGTGGGGGAATGGTGGAAAATGAAGGTCCAATTGGAGAAATAGATGGTGAATGCATAATTTCAGTGCACTCAATAAATGGGAGATGTAGGTGGATCAATATTTGGGGAAAATTCTCCAAAACACACTGGATATCATTCTAGAGCTTAGTGAGGGTGTGAAAGTATGGTGGTGGTACGGTCGAAGGGGTGTAGGTTGATTTGGTGGTGGGTATGGGTGTAGTAGGTGTGGATGTTTGAGGAGGTTGGGGTGGCATTTATGTTGCTACTCTGTTTGGATTCTCCGGAGGTGGGACGTCATGGATGCATGATACCTAGAAATAGATGTTTTCCTCTTGTACGAGCATATTTATCTTTTGGATAATCATATGATCAATCATCAAGATGGGTCCAATGGGGGTGATGGGAAGAGATGTGTAAAAGATTCCCTCGTACTTGGTTAGGTGGGTGATGAAGGATCAACCCATGAGTGTGCCATGCTTCCTCTGAGTGAGGCCTCTGAAATATAAAGCGAAATAGGCATATATATTCATGGGTGTCCCACCCATGGAAGATACTTATACTAATATTTCCATCTGGCTGATACTGCCAAGGGTATCTCCTCGTGCAAATCATTCATGTTCCATGGATCGATTAAAGATAAGAAAGTGAGGGACCCGTAGCTGATTCAACTTCACGAGTCGAGGGTTGTGATACGACTGGGGGTCACGGGTGATGAGAGGATATTGGAATAGTGTACTATCATAGGATTTCCTTGTCTGTAGGGTGGGGTAAACATTAGAGATAATGAACTCCATGGTGTAGATACCAAGACCTACTTCGGAATTCATGAAAACAAAGATGATGCATTCATCCACCATGTTGAAAACATATCTAGTCAATGGTGATATCAAACGTGGACAAGAACTCAAGGAATAGATATCGGTATGTCTCCTTCTATACTATGATATTGTTATCGATATGTAATATCTCTAAGAGGTGCATAAAATCATCGACAATGTTCAACTTGGAAAGAACTCTTATGTCTATCATTTTTTTGGTTCACATCATCTTCACTTATAGGTGAATAATTTTTTCCCGATGATGTAGGTTGATAAAGTATAACACCAAGTGCAAATTTAGGTTCTCTTCAGTGGAGGGAGAGGAGGTGTCGTCTTGAGATTCAAACGTAGCACATGGTTGCTTATCATCTTGTTACAGGAATAAGGATTTAGAGGAGTATGTAGAGGGTGTGGGCTCCGGTTTGGGTCTCTTGTTGCACGCCATGAAAGTAGAGGGGTGGTGCCCAGGGAAGGTTTAGTTGGCAGACTAGTAGAGGACGGTATTTTGGTGGCCTAGTTTAGTGGTTAGCGCATGAGAAAAGTTACATGGTGAGTGTTGAGGGAATTGGGGAGTGTTATTGAGAGTGGAGGAGCGGTGTGGGAGTTTATTTGGGTGCAATGGGAGAGTGGGGAGTCGGGGGAGATGAGGGTTCAGTGGGATAAGTGTTGCGTTTCGGGACTTTTGGGTCGCAAAATACAATTTTTAAAAAAAAAACCAATCTTATACATGTCGTGTACATATGATTCACATTGTGTATGGGGAATAAAAAATGGAATTTCAAGCTAAAAAGGGACACATCGTGAACACAGTGTACATGACGTGTACCTAACTGTGTTTGGTCTAATTTTTTTATCTTTCCAGATCTCATCCTCTTTTATACGTGATATTATTGGACAATGATCCTAAATAACTTATCTTAAACATTCCTAACCTGGGTTTCCTCCCATTAATCACATCCTTTGTAGTCGGGATCTTGACTCCTTCAAATCTTAGTGGAACTTGAGGCTGATGACATAACCTTCAAGGAATGAATCTTGAAATATCTTCAACCTTTGACCATTCACCATGACTGGTGGTCCTCCATCATATTGAATTTCAATTGTTCTATAGGAAAAATTGTGGAAAACTTCAAAAAGAACAGACCATATTGACTTCAGATATCCTGGAAAATGTTTTAATCTTGAATTTAACAACAAAACCTTATTCCATGGTATGATGGTATGTCTTGTAATTCATTGGTCATTCCATTTTTTCGTTTTTCATTGTACATTTTTATGTTTTTATATGAATATATCCAAATTTACTCCAATGAAGTTAATTGTAATAATCATTCCTCTCTAGAATTTTCTTCCTTCAGATTCATCTTTTTGATTGCCAAGAATAAAATATGGTCTAGCTCTACCAAAAGATGACATGGTTTATCGTATAATAGTTTAAATGGGATGGTAACAATATGTGTTTTTTATGTAGTTTTGTATACCCATAATGCATCTTCCATCTTCAAACTCCAGTTACTTTTGATGGTTTTTACTATTTTCTCGAAGATTTGTTTCACCTCCCTATTTGACAATTCGACTTTCCCACTTGTTTATGGGTGATAGGGAGTTCCAGTCTTGTATCGAATTTGATATCTTTCAATAATTTCTCACACTAGTTGATTTAATAAATTTGTTCTATGATCTCTAATGAGTAATTGTGGAAATCCAAAATGTGTAAACTAATTATTTTGAGGAAAATTCATGAACATTTTTCGGTGTCATGTGATGTGGTTTCAGCTTCCACCCATTTTAAGATATAGTATATTGCAACTATAATGTAGCTCTTACTATGTGACATAGGAAATGGTTCCATAAATTTGATACCCTAGATTTCAAATACTTCAACTTCTAGAATGGGGTTTTGTGGATTCTTATTTATTTTACTAATGTTCCCTATTATTTGATATCTATCACATTAATGGAAGAATCCCCTAGTATCATCATGCAATGAGGTCCAGAAAAATCCATTTTGTATGATTTTTTCCACTGTACACTCAAGTCCGTGATTTCCATCAGTTGGTGATGTGTGTTACATTTCGACAACATTTTGTATCTCTTCCTCTAGAATGTTGCATCTTAAAAGTTCTTCGGCACAATACTTTTATAGTAATGGTTCATCCCAAAAGTAATGGTTGGACTCAGACAAAAACTTATTGTATTGATGGTATGAGAGGTAATGGTGGAGATATATTATGAAAAGATAATTGTTCATATCTAAGAACCATGGATGGGTCTTGACACTAAATAATACCTCATCTATAATATATACATCAATATCATTCTCATTGACTTATTTAATGATAGATATGGGTAATCGATAGAGGTGGTCAGTAATGACATTCTTTGTTCCTTTAGTGTCATTGATTTCGATGTCAAATTCTTATAGTAAAATAATACAGCATATCAATCTTAGTTTTTTATCTTTCTTATTCATCAGGTGTCGAAGGGTGGCATGATTTGTATGGAAGTTGAATTTAGAAATAACGAGGTATGAACTAAACTTTTCAATGGAATATACGATGAATATGATCTCCTTATCTATAGTTATATAAATTTTTTGGCTTTAATTTAATGTATATATGGAATAATATATTGGATAGAATGTGTTTTCAATGAGTTTTCTGAGCACATATCCTATATCTTGGTCGCTGGCGTTTCATATAAGCTCAAACTCTTTTTCCTAGTTTGGTGTAATGATAACTGGTGACACAATCAGAAAGTTTTTCAGTGTTTTAAAACCTTATTGATAGTCCTCATTGAATTTGAAAGTAATATATTTTGACAACATGTGTGTTAGTGGACATGAGACTTTAGTGAAATCTATTAAAAATCTTCTATAGAACCCAACATTACCAAGGAAACTTTTGATCCCCATAACGGTTGGTGGTTCATGTAGATCTTTGATAACTTCGATCATTCTTGGATCAACCCCAATGCCTTATTTTAATATCTTTTTTCCCAGTACAATTCTTCCATATACCATGAAGTGAAATTATTCATAATTTAGTACTTATACTCTCTCCTCAGAGTGTTGGATAATAAGTTCTAGATTTCATAGACTGATATCAAATGATCTCTCGTGGATTGAGAAATCACTGATAAATTTTTTGATAAATTCTTTATCAGTATTAAGAAATATGTGTGCCATCAATATTTGGAATGTTTCTAGTGTGTTGCACATACTAAATGACATGTTTCTATATTTCAAAGTACCAAATGGCTAAGTGAAGGTGGTTTTGGACCATTTAGTAGAACATTATGCAATTTGATTGTATCCTAAATAGTCATCCAAGAAACTATAGAAATCATGAATTACTAGTCTCTCAAGAATTTGATTTATAAAAGTAAAGGAAAACATATCTTTCCTTATTGCTGCATTCAAACATATGAATTCCATGAAAAATCTCCATCTAGTGATGGTGTGTGTTAGAATAAGTTCATTATCATATGTTCTTTCTAATGTGATTCCTCCTTTCATGGAAAATACTTGGAGGGGAATCACCCATTCACTATGTGATATAGGCAGTATTATTCATGCATCCATGAGCTTCAGTACTTAATTTTTGACAGCATCCTTCATAGTCGGCATGATCCACCTATGAGATTGAGTTTTTTTATTTTCATCTTCTTCCAGAAAAAAATTTTCAGTGCACTCTGAAGGATGAATCCCTATAATATCTTCCACCCCAACAGGAAATTGACTATTTTTTCCTTTTTTATAAAATCATCCATCTTTTCTTCCTATTACTGGGATAGTTTTACATTGATAATGATGGTTAAATAGGATAACTCTCATAAATAGGAACACTTCAACGTACTGGGTAAAGGTTTCAAGACCATTTGGGGTGGCTGAATGATGGATGAGATAAATTGTGTCATGGTGTCTCTAGATAGTGTATAAAAAATATGAATTCCATGAATTCATTTCCTTTTTCCTTTTCTTAACATGAATCATTATTCTCTTCCTCAATATCCATATACTCCTTTTTTGTTGAGTGAGAGAGAAGGTGTTTCAGTCCACCACATCATCTAGATGTTGGGAAGCCTTTATCAGATAAAACACTATTTGTTCTTCTTTAAATCAGAAGATGATACATACTTGATTAACACCAATCAAATAATTTCCTATCAACAAGAAGCATCTTTCAAGAATGATCGGTATATCTCTTTCCTATTCCATGTCCAAAAATAGTATGTCGGCTAAAAAATGGATTTTCCAACTTTAACCAGAACATCTTCATGAATACCACTTGGGTACTTAAATAAATGATTAGTTAACTGTAATGATACCCTTGTTTTTTTATTCTATTGGTGTCCTAGCTTGTCAAAAACACTCATCGACATTAGGTTAATGTTGGCTCTAAGATCACAGAGTGCTCTTCCAAATTTTCACTCTCCAATCATAGATGGGATTGAAAACCTTCCATGATCTCTCATCTTTGGTGGGATTTTCTATTGTAAAACATAAAATCATTATTCATTTAATGAGATGACTCCCAGATGATATATATTTCTCTTGTTTGATAGTAATTACTTGAGAAGGTTTTCATATAAAGGAATATGGGAGATTACTTTAGAAAAAAAAATATTGACATGAATTGTTTTTTAACATTTTGAGAAACTTTGTGAACTGAGTTTATTACCAACCTTGCCTCACTCTTTATATAAAAGGGGATATGTGTCTTGAAAGGAGGTGGTTCTAAATAAACTATTTGCTTCTATTTTTGCAGGGCTTGCACTTTCTCATCATAGAGGTTATTGTGGTGCAGTGGGAATGGATTACTCTACCCATTTCTATTGTTGCTTGGCCTCTTCCTATGGCCTCGTTTCCATTGGTTGTTGGATGTCTAAAACATTTCTTCTACTCAGAACTACATCCTTATATTCCTCTCATGGGTTTGTCTCAATGTTACAAGGTAGAGTTCACATTAATCTTTTAGATAAGGTTTTTGAGATCTTCCCCATTTTAATCTCTATGTTTCTCAAAGCTACTCACAGGTTTTTCATCTCTGTGTCCTATGTGTTCATCCTTTGATCAATCTTTTGAATAATAGATGTCAAAAGGTTATCCAAGTTTATTTGTAGTGGTGGAGGTGGATGTTGTGGTCTTGACTTACTGGGTAGAAATATTTGTTGTTGTTGGGGCCTTGGAAAGTGTTGTTGGGGATATTTCTACTGTTGTGGTTGTAAGACTGGGTTTATTGGTAGATACCATGGTCGTCCATGGTTGTGAAACTGAGATTGACCACTATGCTGTTGAAAATATCATTGATTTTTTTATACTACTGTTGATAAGGCCTTTCTGATTAAATGAATTTTGTTATTGCGGTTAAAATGAAGAATTTTATTAATTGCAATTAATATAATTAAAATCATTTGGTTCTTAATACCCTTCTTTTCAATATTTATACAATTATAGTCTACCGCAAATCTCTCATGACTAAATCTCCATAACTGGGGTAGGAATGGGTTGTATGGTTTGTATCTGAAATTAGCCAATCATTTTTGTTAGCGCTTTAACTTGTGCTAATAACTAAGTGGTATCGGAAACATGGTAGATTCCATGTCACAGTGGTCCTTTGTAACTTTTCTATAGACTGGGATTGTGGGATACTTTATCCAAAACAGCTCTTCCTACATCGGGTGTTTTAAACATCAAGCCTCCCTTAGTGACAATATTTATGATTGTTTATGATACTGGATGGAGTATTTCATAGATGGTTTTCATTTTAATTCAATTGTTAAGTACATGATGTGGAAACTTCCTCATTAGTTATTTTAATTAACCCCATTCTTCCCATATAGATTCTCTATTTTCTTGTGAAAAGTTCTAAATATGATTCCTGAGCTTCTAGGTCCAGATTAGTGGAAAGTATTTATCAATTAAATTTTTTTTGATCTCATCCTAAGTCATAATTGACTCAAAATATTGTATTTTGAGCCAATATTTTCATGGTATCTAAAATAAATGGGGAAGACATGAAGTATTATAGCATATAATGATACTCCCTAGTTACAAAAGGTATCACAGACTTCCAATAAGTTGGAAATATGTTTTTGGGGGTCTTCTCTTTTAATACCTCTAAACTGCCCCATGTTCTGGATCATTTGAGTGAGTTGGGGTTTAATTTAAAATTTGTGGGCTTGAATTGGTGGGTGAAGAATGATCAATGTTGCACCATAGATCAACGGTAAACCATAGTTCACTATGGTCTTCTATTTTTACAAAGGTTGTTCCACCATTTGATCGGGGTTAGGAAGGTTTGGTCTCACATGGTGATGTTTCTCAGCCATTAGTGACAAGCAGAGTGAAGAAAAAAACCTTTCGATCTCAGGATCAAATGCCAAGGGTCTGAGTGCTTCAAGGTTCCTTGACTGGATCAAGGGACCTTGATACATTCACTAGAAATAATGAATATGATACAAGGGAGTCAAGAAGAAAGGGTATGAGGGAAAGGTAATCCTAGGGTAGAAAAACCAGAGTTCATTTCATTCTAAATCATTTTTTCCACCATAGAAATGGTGTTAAAAATTTGATGGATCTGGCATGGAAGTGTCGTTACTTTCTCTAGTGTGTATCTAATTTAGAATTTATAATTGGTCCCAAACATTCACTATGTATAAATACATAGTGTAGTGGTAGTATGGGGTCGAATCCATAGGGAGACTTTTGATTGATTTGTGGAAATATGATTTCTAAACCAGTAAGGGAGTCCTTTCTAGAAGTCATTGTTTGGGAGTTTTATCTAAGTTGTATTTTGGGATTACATTCAATGATAAATGAGGGGTTTTGGATCATTTTGAGTTTATGAGTGAATTATTTCATTTAATTCTACCCTTTTAAATATCCCAGGTCTTAGTCTACAAAGTAAACATAGATCACTAGTTGATTTGGGTATTAGCCTTTTTGGTCTACCTATGAATTAGCTATTTTGTGGTCGAGAGATAGAGACAACCTAACTACATTAATTTTGTTTTATTAAGAATGAATTTTTTCTAAGATAGTGGCAATATCTTAGTTTACTCCAATTATGATAGGATTGTTTTCTTAACCATCACGTGGTCAGGGATGTTCGTACAAATGGGATTGACTGTTGGTTCACATCTTAGTTACTAATTCAATTAGGATTGCCATGTTTAGACTAAAAGGTGTATTTAATTTTGTAGATACATCACTTGATTCCTTCCCTTAATAAATATATCTTCTCATGGTGAGGTAGGACATAATTAAATAAACAAAGGACAACATGCTTGATGGATTGATTGAAATTAATGGAATCTAGATCATACAATGGTTTGGAATTGGTGACTAAAATAAATGTACACTAACTAAATCACAATTATAAATAAAAAATTACTTGACTAAAATAAATGTAAATTGAATCTAAATGTTATGGTGGGATTCCAATTCATTGAAGAATGGAATCTCCACAAATCTTGGCCTAATAAAAATGCACAAATTCTATGAGTTTGAGATTTTGATAAGGGAAAAGGAAAGATAATTATTATATGAGATGAAGGAGGGAAGATAAGAATTTATGAGAATTGTATGAAATGATATTCCACTCCACTGATTATATAGACATATTTCTTCATGCTTTGTATCATAGGTATATGATGTGTAGCCTTGATCTGCATTAGTTTCCAAAAAAAATATCTTCAGTGTGGTGTGTGAGTCTCTCATAAATTTAAGAGTTTTGACTAGTCACATGACGTTAGAGGGTAATTCATGATGTGTACCTCATCTCTGTCTGATTTTTTTGTTGATTCTTCATCGAGTTATTATCTAGGGCTTTAACTGGAATCATGGTGTGAGTGGTTCATTCATGACATATAGTGACTTTCTCTTTCAAGATTTTATGGCATAGTCAGAGATTGGCTTCATGACTTGGGGAAGGATGTGATCTTTAGGTACACGACATATACAGGAGGATCACGATGTGTACTTGAACTATTTTTCACCATTTCTTTCTTTTCTCCCTTTGCAACCTATGAATCTCTTTTTCCTAGAAAATTAGACACATACCAGTGGACTATAAATTAATTTAATGAAAAACTATAATCAATTTATAGCTAAATGTATATATAAATTAAGCTTATCATTCAATAATCGGGGAACCCATGGGTGTCCCCTAGGTAAATAAAAAGAAAGGTATCTATTTAAGGATTCATGGGATCAATACATAGGAACAGGTATCCCTCTTCGGATCCTCTAGGTCATCATGTAGGAAGTGGCATCACTCTTGGAAACCTCATAATTGGTACATAGGTAGAGGCATCCCACTTAAGGCCCTCAGAAACAAAATACAAGAATATAAATCACACATGGGTTCCTCTACGATAGCATGTAAGAAGAGGCACCCCTCTTGGTACATAGACATATGTAATCCTCTTGGGACTATCAAAAATAGAATGCGAGGTGATATATCCCACATGGGATCCTCTAGGATAGTATGTATGAAGAGGAATCACTCGTGGGATCCTCAGAATCTATGCATAGATAGAATCATACCTATTGGGGCCCTCAAAAATAACAAGTAAGAGGCATCATCCTACATTGGATTTTCTAGGTTATATAATAAGTGGAGTCATCTTTATTGGGATCTTTAGTTATAACCTAGTGCCTTTGGGTAAACATAATTTCTGACAGTTTCAATTCATATAATAGCCGCTTGGACTCAAGGGGAAGGCCACTTAAGAATTATTTTATAGATAAGACTCGTATAAATCTTAGTTTTAAGGTTCTACTATAGGTTGGATCGAACACCCAACCTATCCACCTCCTTAATAGCAACCTATTTGTACTAGCTAGTGACTATTCTAGGTTATACCAGATGAGTACCTTGGTGATCTGATACCATTTTATCTAACGATTCTCACAATTATCATTTGAGTCACATACCATGTTTCTATCTCATGAGGCTACTTGTTTAAAATAATAGATGAAGAACCACTCCATCATGGCTCACTCACCCAAAGAAAACTCTTATAATTCATCAAATTACCCAAGGGTTAAACCATCATAATCTATGGGGAAAAAATACTAAAAATGTACTACTTATTTGTCTAAATCTAACTCTATGTCATAAAATAACCCAAAACCCTAAAATAGGAATGAAAGGTGTAATAAAAAATGTGTACTATATTTATACAGTTTATACTCTAAAAACCACAAACTTGGCCATGTTCTTCTACAAAACCCCAGTATACTTGTGGACTAGCCAAGTACTAATACCCAGCCAAAGCATACATGGGGCCTGAAAATGTACTAATACATGACCAGGACACACTTAGGGTTTGGTTGTGTACTACTACACAACCATGTCCCTCTTATATAGCCTTTCTTCCCAAAGACTCATCCACATGGGAATGTGTGAGTACATGACATGTAATATGAGTACATAGTGTGTAGTTCAAAAGACTCCATTTTCCCAAGTAATCAACAATGTGACCAAGTAACACTAAAAGATGTGTACTCCAAGTACACGACATGAAATTTCAAAAAACAAATCCTTCTTCTATGAATAAAAAAACACATGATGTTTTTTCACGGAACAACACACTATTTGATCAGGATTTCTGATTGGGAAACCCCTTCAATCAGACAGAAACCCATTTTCCCCTAATTAAGAATAGATCAACCCCAAGGGGTCCTTAATAATCATAAAAGGGATTAGAAACATTTCAAAAACGATTTTATAGGGATATAACGATTAAAGTACAAAATATTCCTACCACTAGGTGGAATCTCTAAATCTTCAGTTTGATCCATTCTTACCAACTACCGCACAATGGTTCAAATCCTCCTGATCTCTATGATGGAATCTTGATCTCCCTCCATCTATATATTCCTACCCGTATCCCTCTATCTATATATTGGTTGTGTGACATACAAGAATCCCCCATGGAGAATACTAAATAATCCATGGGATAATTATGGGAGATAAAAGTAAAATGTAAAAAGGAAAATAAAATGAAGAAAAATGAACGAAAAAATAAAAGGGTTCTAGGCCCAACCTTGTCACCCAACTTGATTTTAAACTTTAACATGGAAAACCCCCCCATTCTAGACTCAACCATAATGAAAAAATATTAGTATGATTCTCTATTCAAAATATATCAGCAAAAACATGCAGACAAATAAATAAATTAATTATTCAATATAATTATTACATGAAAAATTAAACGTCTAGGATTTCCATAAAACTTATTTACTAGGGAAAATACTATCCAAGGAATAATGGAATGTTCAGAAAAATTATCTAAGAGAAATTTTAGTGAAAAATAATATTTTATCCCTCATGATAATCTAAAAGTAAAAAATTCAAATTTATACCCATTCCACATTTCAAAGAAAATACGATTTCTTTACAGTTGTCATCTATTCAAATCCATTAAAATGGTTCATAAAGAAAATTTCAATTGAACCAAGAATATCCCCCTAGACTGTTAAATTAGATTCATAGTAAGGGAACATTCACCATGAACCATAATGATGTTTGAGATATTGTTGAACAAATAATTTCATGGTTATTATCCCAAGATGTATATCTTCCAAAACCATGTACACTTGTAGTATGCAGCCATAGATTAATTTCTAGAATACCCACACTCATTTATTTACCATAACATAGGTTGTTTTGATATAGTAAAAATTATCTTTAGGTTTTCAAAAAAATAAATATTCATAATCTCAACATATTGACAAAATCCTACAATGGTATCAACTATGGAAACCCTTAGTTTTCATACACAAATATTACATTTTATTTGATGAATATTATTCATATATCATTGTGATCTATGCTAGAACCATAAAGGATTATTATATTTGGAGACTAGATAAATAAAAATATAATCTTTTATAGGGTCCTCAATATCCCCCCAAAAGTTCTTTATACGAATACCCTTCTAGACATATCATACTAAGAAACATCCACAAGAACCGAGTGAATAAAAACATAAAAATGGGTGATATAATATGTATAGGAAGTGTAAACATAGGAAATATCAAACAATGTTCTTACATGAGAATAAAAATATGAGAATATAATCATAAAATAAGTATTTCATAACTAATCAGTTTAATATCTTTATTCATGAGTAATTGAATAATGATTTATCATAACAAAACACAAAAAATATGATAGTGAATAATTATAAATAATCATTCATGATCTATGATAGCATAAATAAACATAGTTATATGGAAAAAACATAATATTATAACATTGTGAACATGTGTAAATTGTAATAGGTTCACTCCGTAAGTCAAGGACATGAAATCAGGCCCTTTCATAAACTTATGGATGTGAAACCTGGTCCACAAATAAACTTTTAGACATGAAACAAGGTTTAATTATAAACTAATGGATATGAAACCAGGTCCATGCATAAACTTATGTACATGAAATGTAGTCCACGCATATTATTTTGAACATAAAATAAGGTTCATACAGAACATAATTATCTCATGAGGTATCCATCATTACCCAATTCATTGGATGGATATATAATTCTATTCCCACCCATCACATAATTAAAACCAAGCTAATTTCTACTGAATGACTAAAAATCATTCATCATATTACCATATTATAACCAATGGAAAGGAAAAGTGTTTCAAACATATTTAATCATTTTATCATAGTATATCCGATAGAAAATAAATTACTTTCCTAAACATCTCATCATTGTAAATATAAACCATCATGAGAAATAATAAGGAAAGTATCATTGGGTAATATCCCTAGTAAAGAATAATTAACATTAAATGATGTCATTATAGATAGAATTTTCCATTAAATGATTATTATAATATTGTTTTTGTGGAAAATTCCAATTTATTTTCAAGATAATTTATTTAAAAATTTACAAAATATTATGAAAAACATTTTCTTAGATAGGAACCATGGAATTTTCTGAATGGATCTTTAAAACATTGAGCAGTCATGGTGCCTGGAAATTCGGTTCATACCGTAAACCATAAAAATGATTCTATTCAATCCTTTGAGAAAAGAAATTTTTTCTGCAATAATCTAAAGAGATTAATTACAATAATTTTTAAAAAAATTAAAAAAAATGTGTAAAAAATAATTTATAAAATCATTGAAGAATCATAGATATGGAATAAATAGGTTTTCTACCAGAAAGAAGAGAAATAAGGGCTGATTTTCAAAAAAAACATAGTTTAACCCATTTTGTGAACTAAAGAGATGAAAATGGTAGTAAAACATATAAAACAATATAAGGGAATAAAAAAAATAAATTGGTTTTTAAAATAATGATAATAAAATTTCCATAATCTAAATTAAAGCATAAAAAATCTTGGTTAAAATAGGATTGAAACATAAATCCCTTAATACTTTGGTAACGTTTTGACCATAAGATCATGAAACATAGAAACATTCATGAATATATAAATCCCAATAATTTTAATGGGAATAATTATAAAATAAATTCATTATAATTATATAAACTACAAAAAAGAAATAAGTGGTGAATATGGATTGTGTCTCATAAAAATAAAAGTGAGATGTGAAACCCTAAAATTAAGTTCGAATTGCTTCATAATCACTTTAACCTCCTATAAAATAAATATATATTTATTATATATATATATATATATATATATTATATTAATATTAATACATATTTTACTATTCATAATTCTTTTATAATTTTCAATTATTCTTTTTTAACAATTTCTTCATTAAAATGAACATTCTGGTGAAAAAAAGTATTTTTCCATGAATGTTTCGGAGAAATGGTTTTTGTACTTACAACTTGATCATATTTTAATCATATATATAATATTAATAATTAAATAAAAATCAAATTAATTCATTATATACACTATTATATTGACTCATAAAAATCAATTATGATAATTAAATTTCATCACTTGGTGGATATGGTAGTTTTTACGTATGCTTATGGGATGTCTTCACTTTTCAATGGATAGAACGGAAAAAATTTAAAAGGCAATTACAATTTATATTTTAATTAATATATCCTATATACCATATATTTTTTAAAATATATAATTATTTCCATCCATTAAGAAAAGAAACTTAAAACTGAATCAAACCACTTTGTGGAGGTGGTAGTCCACATGTACAAAAGAGTGGTGTTATCGTTTCTCAACAGATGTGAATGTAATAATATAGATTTGAAATAATAATTCCATAATAATAATTATGCCATAAATATAATATCTAATCATTATATTAATCATAATAACCAACCATGGAATATGGTAATGGAAACCAAATCATATTTCTACATCGAGGTGGTAGTCCACATGTACACATGAGTGATAATTTCATTTAGTATTTTATTAAAAGAATGTTGAGAATGGATATAACATAAACATTATAAAATATTAGTTCTTTATTATACTATATTCATAATGGTTTAATGGGTAAAAATTAGTTAAAAGAATTATAAGAAGAAATAAATTTTGAATGTGTCAGGTAAGATGATTATTTTTTCTTTAAGAGATATCATTTAGATTACACCTTATGTGTTCTTAGAACTATATTAGGAGAAGAAAAAATATATAGAATGAATGGAAAAAATATGTGATGGTATCATGTGACTTACTATCTGACCAAGAGTTCTAAAACATTTTTAATAAGGGATTTTATGATGTCCCCTTTTATTAGTGAGGGAAATTAAACACTTGGAATTACATAAAAAATTAAATAATATATTTATCATAATAATTTCAAGTAGAAACAAGGCACACAAAATTAAAATAGTAGATATGATAGGGTATAATTAAACTCAACTTATCACATTTAGTAAATCATTGCATAAATTTTAAGCCTTATCTTCTATTTAAACAGCTTTAAACCCATTTTAACCATAACCATGATAACTTAATAGTTTACCTAGATAACTTAATTATATGAAAAAAAATAAAGGGTTCCTTTTTGAAATTATTTTTTAATCAGTGATTAAAATTTTAAAGTTTATTTTATCATATTTTATTTATATAGGTGGAAGAAGTTAAATTTAATAAAATAATATAAAATATATAAAAAACTCTTTTTAGGAAAATATTATATTTCAGAGAAAAAAATCATTTTACATTGAAAGTAAGTAAAACATTCGGTTTACATAAAAATTTTGTTTATGTAACAAAGATGATGGTTTTTAAAAATTTGGATCAATCTAAATCCTAATTTAATCTTCTAACCATCACATTGAATAAAAATACCTAAAAATTGTTTTTTTATTTAAATAAAATATAACTTATCTTCACAAAATTCAAGAGTGGGTTCCAAATTTCAAATTAATGTTTTAAAATACATTATTATTATATATAAAAATATTATATTTTGAAGAAAATATCTAGTATGATAAATATAAGTTTTATAGATATATAAAAGGTTTCCCACATAGTTTTAACTCGGTTTACCTCTATTATTAATGTGTCAAATCTTTATCATGGTTACTATTCATAATAGAAAACAATTAAGTTGAACCTATTGAATTATATTAATTATAATGATTAAAATTATTTAATTAATTTTACATGAATAAATTTATATAATTAGAATAAATTATATTTAATATAAGTGTGAAATAACTTGACTAAAACCATGTTTTGAATGAGAATATCATGCATAAAACTGTATTTATTCATTTTCCATTCCTTGTAAAAACCAAAAAAATGTTACTTTTTTATAAAATATATAAAATATATATTTAATTAAAATAGTTAATAAATAGTTATTTATTTAATTAAATATGATAAAAAACACTTCATGCATAAAATAGTTATAACAACCCATGTTTTGAGCCAAGGTGAAATTCCAAGGTAATTTAAAATTTTGGAATTTACTAGATGGGCCGTTTTTAAAACGAGATTTGGAATATAATTTCATGACTTTGAACACTAAACAATGTTATTTTTAGACTTGGTTGGAGGTACTAGGGGTTTTTGTGGTGTGTTGTTGAGTTTTGAGAGTACCAAGTCTAGAAAATCAAGGTTTGGGTACTCTGAACAGGGTGCATGGTTTGTCTGAAGTTTTGCGACTCTCAAAACTAAACCTTATGGCCTGATTTAGAGGTGTATATATGCCCTGAATGGTATGTGCACATTTTACCAAAACTTTTCACCCATCTCACATGATTATTTACACTTAGGTAGTAACCTAAGACTATTCAACAAACAGTTGGCACACAGTTATGGTAGTCATGTGAGTCAAACCATTGAATGTGCTTTCTTAAGAAATTGGAGGCACACCATTTTTCCATGTTGTGATGAAAAACCATTCAACCTAGGTTTTGAAGGAAAAATGACCTATTTATTCTTAATGATTTTATGAAATCAATATATTTTTTCCTTCTCCACTAGTAGCTGTATGAAGCTTCTTTGTGTCATGGGTTACTCCACCTGCATGCCTAATCTTGGATTCAAGATAAATCTGTCATTAATTTTCTGAATAAAATCTCATTAGTATCAATGGATCCGCATCAGCAAGCTCATAAGTCCTTTTGAATCGTTATTCATTTAATTTCCTCTTGGATATGCTATTTTGGTGCAGGCTCATTCACCCTATTTTCAGGGAGAAGGTATGTTTCTTAAATCTATTCTAAAAAGGATCAAATCAAAACCTTATATTATATGATTGGTCATCCAATGTACTAGGTAGGTGGTCTATGAATCGTTCCTAGAATTTCAATCATTTTATAAATTGTCTATTTATACATCATTCCATTCTTTGTAAAGTGTTTTTACCATTCATAACTAAATTTTTGTATTCCCAGAATGTGTACTAACCATTCGACTAGGATTAGTAAATGATTGTTTCCTTGGAAATTTTTTTTGAATGTTAATGGAACATTTAAAAAAAAATTAGATCCTTTATAATTGATATTTTATGTTTGGTAGTTAATTTAAAATTATTATTTTGATGAATTGATACATTCCTTAAAATAGATGTTAGATATGATAATTAATTATGTGAATAACAATGTCATGATTTTATAATAAAAACCCATGAGAGAAGCGAACTATCTTCAAAACTAAAAATTGGTAATTTTTAGATTAAAATGTGATTGGATTAATTCTTGTATTTCATGGCTTTTAAATATAATATTTTGTACATAGTCTTTATTGAAGTTATAAAATGGGTTTCTATCCTTTGGTAAATGTTTATTTTTAACCAAGAACCTTTTATGTGCTTCAATTGATTTTTACATGTGATTACCAAAGTAGGTAATTTTCTAGTTGACCTTGAAACCTCCTATGTGCCCCTTGAACCTTGATAAATTAATTTCTTTATTATTTAGATTAAATAGAATATACTAAATAAATTTCATGTCATGATGGGTTTCGTTCCATGATTGAACTATATTAAATGGTATAAATGGAACTAAAAAATACTTGTTCATTATAAGTGGTTTCATTCTAATGGAATGAATTGTAAAGGGTGGTAAGTCAATGCATTTTAGTGATTTATTAAGCACATGTTTAATTGAATTGTTAAAATTGTGTTACCCTTGTTAATAATGGATTTGATGAATGCAAAGCATGAGAGGTATTGCCTCGAGAATTTCATTATATATATGATGATTCCTTAATATTAGATTTATAAATAAGTTTCATGAGAGGTTTTTCCTTGTTTTTTATATTAAATGATAATCCATGATATAGGTTTTGGAATAATGGTAAGGGTCCCTTACATCAGGTATTGAGCATGGAGACTCTCACTAGTGATACTGTATGGGTGATGGGATGAGGTTCCACGTATTATGATTAGAGTATTGACATGGTGGATCACTCTCCATCCTGATTGTTATAGCATGGCGTCTCTCAATATATTGGGATTTAGGGAATGTACCATATTACATGATCTTTTTGTCTTGTTTGGACTGGTTATGGATGTCTATGTTATACCCCGATCCAACCAGAAACAAGAATTCTAGGTATATGGCCATTAGGTTTCCACATGCACTTGGTTCATATAGGTGGATTAATTATTTAACAAAATTATATATATTAATAATATATATAGTCACTATTTATACTTATTCTAGATATGATCTGAAGCTGGTATATCCTCTATGCATCTTATATGAACCTAGGTGGGATGCCAGTTATTTATTCAGTCTGTTTATTTATTATTATTACCTACACACTACTTATTTACATTTATAGACTAGATTTTGTCATAAACACCTTGGGTGGGAACCTACTAGGATTATTATCTCTTGCGCTTCTAGGACCGCCATTGCATTGGTGTACCTTAGTTGACCTTATATTTTTTAGGACCATGGTTGATTACACGACCTGTTTAGATTATACCTAGGATTTAGGACCACATGACCGAGATGGATCACGAGATGCTCATAAAGATCTCTGTTGGGGATTTTTATTCTATTTCATTACTTGTTCTGTAATGTATATTGTATCTTGTTGTATTTTTGATGTTTTTTTATATGTGTTGTCATCATCATGGTATGAATGCATCGGTTGTACATTGTATTTTTCCATCTACTATATTCCATTTATATTATTCTTTAACTTATTTTTCATTATTTATTTTTTGATTTCTCTATTGTATGTGGCTTCATATTGATTGTGCGGATGTGATACTCTGATAAGATGGTATAGTATCCCCAATATCACAACCTAAGACCCTTGATAGTAGTTGACATCTTCTAGCATACATGGAGATACTCTTGATGCCATGTGACCCATTAGTCCATCTGTCTTATTAGTGTGCAGTTAGAACAGGATGTTATAAAGTGGTATTAGAGTGTACTTTTTTCCTTTCTCTACTTGTTTTGGGCTGGTAGATAGGCGACTAGTAATGTGTCGACACTTGGTAAATATCTATGCCTAGGACAAATCACCCCACCATAGGGAAACAACCAACTGACCAGGGCTAGGGTTATTGTTCATGAGATTTGATATTACAGTTTATGTGATTTCACCTTGAGTGAATGGTATGAATTCCACTGTGTATTAGCTTATGAGAATTTATTTTATTTTCCCCTTGGACTAGTATTGAAGGATAAATTATTACATGAATCATAATAGGCACATAAAAATTAACATGTCATGGATATGGAATTCCATGTAGTTGAATTTATAACTTACTTGTTAGATTTGTTGTGTGACTTGAATGATATGTCATTCTATTTTTGGTGTTTAGTTTTTATTTAAAAATGAATTATCTAAGTCCTATAATTTTTAAATGGACCCATATAGGTCAGTTTGAGAATTTTTTTTATGATATGATGCTTTTTGGTGTTTATAACTTCAATAAATAAGAAACTGATATTGGTTTTCTTTCCAAAGAAACTAGGTTGGCTTAACGAGGCCCTTGTTGGTTTCCTTATCTGTTAAAAGTGAATTTAGATAACAAATTTTCAAATTATTATTGGATTTCTAAAAATATTTAATTTTTAGGAAGGAAGTTTGATAAAACTTACCTATTTTTCCATTGGGACATTGGTTAAATCAGGTACCAAGAGCTTTATTTTATAATTTTCCTTGGTTTTTTGTTTAAAATATTTTTAAATACTGAAATATTAAATTTTAATCAATGTAAAGACTTTATAATGGATATCTAAGTGGTGTCTTTTGGTTAAGCCCTCTTAAAAGGTCAGATTGAGATTCTTTTTTAGGAGCATTGGAACAAGAATGTAATATTTTTCTATATATATTTTTTCTTTTTAGAAATATATTAAATAATAGGATCATGGGAAAATGACTTCTTTTTTACATGACCTTATGATAGGGTCAATGTTTGTGTTTTCTTAGGGGTGAGCATGTGGTAGCTAGCACCCTTAGAGCTTATTGTCCTTGTAAATCTTGTGATTTTTCTAACTTTGGGTGTTGTTCATGTGTCCTTGTCCCAACTAGGACTCTATTAGATTTTAAATGATTCCCTTGTTCAGATGGGTGTTCGTGATATCCTTGACCCTTGTTATGTGTGTGAGCTTGAAGTAGTTCTCGGTTCAACTAGCTAGACATGCATTAGGCTTGGTGACCGCTTCACAGGCCAGGTGACCCTATCCATTTTATTCAGAGACTCAAGAGTTCATCATTTGTTTTACAATATTATAATATAGAATTATTTTGAACCAGTTTCTTACTCAGTCCATCAAATATATTAATGTATCAGGATGATGGCCTATGGATGGTATTCAGGATGTTTCGTTTTCTTATTAAAACTTGTGGTAGTATAAATTCATTTCTAAAATACCCGTCGAGTGAAGATTTTTTGTAATGAACCAGTTGGGCTTAGTTAAATCCTCTATATTTTTTATGTTGAGTTTGGTCTCGGGTCATGTCCATATTTGAGTGACTTGGGAATTATAGAAATTAGTTCATTCTAATTCTTGGGAGGAATTCCTTGAGACTATGGTGTTTTAAAATATCGGTCAGTCTGGTTTTGGATTTATTTGTATTCTTGGATGTGGTGATTGTGGCTCAGTGGAGCGATAAACATATGTTTATGGTGATTATATTTTATTTCCCTTATAAGCAGCTGGCCTGCCTTCCTTTTCGATGGATATGAAACTTTTTAAGAGTGGTGCCTTGTCTGTTCTGGTGAAAATTATTCCTCCCATGTGGAAGGAGAAAAACCAAATAGGGCCATTAATGGATATCCAGTCTTTCTTGAATTCCCTTACGGATTGAAATTTTAAATCAATTTGAGTTCCTTCCTAGTAGCACAACATTGTTATAGTTGACTAAGTGCTCAAATTTTGAAAATTTCATTGGTAATGGAGGGCATCAGTGGTTAAGCTTAAATGATCACATTTTTCCATGGGTAGAAGAGGATTGTGATCATTTTGTGTTGGTATTTTGGAAGGTGAATCCAAATTTCTTTAAAGTAAGTCGACCAGTATTGGTTTGACTGTTATTCTTCAGGTTTTCTTGGTTTCCTCTTAGTGTAATATTTTTCAAGAGGTGATCATATCCCTTATCTTGACGTCATCTTTGATGCACTAAGAGAGTATTGGTCTTTGGCGTGCTAATGTATTAATGATTTTTGGATCAAGATTTGATCATTATCTAGTTTCATTATGGTTTTGTGGTTTATATAAAATATTTGTTATTCTTGGATTACCCATGGGTTCCTAAGTTGGAATGCCATGGATGGGCCCCTGGACACCTTCCTTCCATTCCTTTAAAGAGACCAGCAGACATACTCCACCCTGGGCTCAATCAATGTTCTGATGTAGATGTTTTGTCTTTGTTCCAATGTCTCAATTATCAACATCGAGTGTGGGCAACCTTGGGTGAGTTCTTTAGAATCTAGTTCTTTTAATCTTGTGTTATCATATATTTTTTATCGGGCTCACATGTGATGTTTTTCAAAGGTGAAGATTCTAGTGGGATGAATCTATGTTACCCCTTCTTCATGCTGAGGTATAATAAATTTAATTTCAAAGTGATTGTTTGATCGAGGAACATCACCCAATGTCTGGTATGAGCTTCTATAAACATGTTCATGATAAATATAGGATACCTTAGAGGAAGTCGTTGCAGTTCTATTTGTTTTACCCCGACCATCTAAGCTGATTCTTTTGTGAAAGTATAGACAAAGGTGGATTGACATGTTAACCTTCTACTTAAATGGTTATGTTTGAGTTTAACCATTTTAAAGAACTTCTCCATGTTAAGGCGTTCATGGTGTAGGGTCAGCTATGTCTTTCATGGAATGAGTGCATGGACGGTTTTGTTGGGTTGATTAGGATCAAACCATTTCATTCAGATGAGGTCCTTGTTATGACCTAAGATATAATTGGGTGTAGCTAATAAAATTAAAACACAACAGGAACATCGTTAGAATGATTAACGATATGTCTTGTAAGCAATTCCGGTGGGGGAGGTACTAAGGATCAAAATTGGCCCTTATCAAATTTTAAGGCCTATGGTGGGAGGAACCATCAGATGAATGTTTAAAGAGATGATCGAGCAGTCATGTTTCTATCTAAATGGGCTCTAGTAAGTTCCATCTCAGTATTTTGGGTGGAAAATAATAATTGTATTGAGTTTTAATAGACTAGGTATCGTATGATTAATAAATGATCAGAGGTGCATTTGGAGTTTAGAAATGAAACATGATTGTTTGAATGAGACATCACGACCCTTGTAGGTCAAGTTATTTTTTTCATTATTCTCAAAGACTCCCTGGGGATGAGATGTTCTTTGTTTAGGAGGTTTCAATGACCCGTGTTTTTATCCAAGGAAAAATTCCAAGGGAATTTAAAATTTTGGAATTTATTGGATAGCTTATTTTTATAACTAAGATTCACAATGTAATTCTAAGAGTTGGAACACTTCAAAGTGTTTATTTAGAATTGGGTAGATTCTAGACGTGTTTTGCGGGTGTCTCGTAGAGTTTTGGGAGCACCGAGTCTGTAAAATCAAGGTTTTGGTGCTCTAAAATGGGTACACGGTTTTTCTAAAACTATTTGGCCATCAATAGAAAAATATGTTGCCTGCTTCATAGTTGAAGATGTGCACTGCAATGGGTTCACATGGTTTACCAAAACCATAAACCTGTCTTGAATGTGTTTTTCCCCATAGCTAGTACCCTCTTACTATTCACTGCATCGTTGGTGCATAGTTAGGGTAACCATGAAGGTCAAACCATGCGATGTGGTTTCTTATAAAATGGATGGCTCATGGTTGGTGAACAGTTTATACAAACCATGTGGGAAAACCATGTAACTTATATGTTAAAACAAAAGTGACCAATTTTATCTTAATGGTTTTAAAAAACTCATTTTTTTCTTTATCCTCTAGTAGCCGTGTGAAACTCTTTTGAGACATGGCTTTATCCTCCACCAAACCAAATCTCGGCTTCATGATATCTCTATCATTCATTGTTCGAATCCAGTGTTTTAGGTCTCTATGAATCATCACTGGTAATATATCAAGTCATTTTGAATTTTTCATCATTTAATATTTTCTCTACTGGGGTATTTTGGTGATAATTTGTTCACCCTATTTTTAAGGAGAAGGTACGTTTCATAAATCTCTTCTAAAATGGATGAAATTATAGCTCTGTATTGGATGTGTAGGTCATCCTAAGCCCATGGTAGGTAGTTGATGACCCTTTTCCTGAATTTCCTTCATCTGAAAAATAGTATCATTGTGACGCACACCGACATTTTATGTGTGTTTATTAATAATGAGATGACTTATATCAAAATTATCCATGCATATTGTTACATGTATATTGATACTAGTTTATTGAATTAGAGATTTTTTATCTTTTTTATGGATCCCCCATGGGTGTGCCAGGTCTTTTTTCCCTTCATAACTAAATTCTTGAATGCTCGAAATGCCTGTTAAGCATTCGGCCTAGCCTAGGTAATGAATTTACCCTTATAGGATTTTTTATAAATGTTTATGGAACCTTTTAAATTCCATCTGAACCTTTATAAATGATATTCCATGTTTGGTAGTTAATTCAAAATGATTATTTTCATGAATTGATACATTCCTTGAAATGGATGTTAGATATTATAAGGAAATGTAGAATGATTTTATAATAAAACCCCTCAAATGAGTAGTGATGTCTTCAAAACTAAAGCATGATGATTCATAGATTATAATTTTGTTGTCTTAATGATTTGTTTTCATCGTTTGGAAATGGCATGTTTTGTACAAGGCCTTTATTGAAATTTTAAAATGAGTTTCCCTCTTTTGGAAAATATTTATTTTGAACCAAACACCTCCTGAGTTATTGGATTGATTTGTATATGGGGTCACCCAAGTAGGTAATTTCCAAGATTACCTTGAAACCTCCTAAGTTATCCATGAACCTTTATTAAATAATTTCCTTGTTTTATTAGATTAAATGGAATGTATTGAATGAAATGTCTTATCATGATGGTTTTCCTTCCCTGATTGAATGGTATAAAGTGGTTCAAAAGAAACTAATGAAAATACTAGTTCATGTTAAATGGGGTAATTATAATGCAATTAATTATATAGTTTGGTAATACCACACAATTTACTACTTTTTAAGCACATGTATAATTGAATTGTTATAATTTTGATTCCCTTTGTAATAATGGATTTTATAAATGTAAATAATGAGAGGTATTGAATCATGAATTGAATTATAAATATGGTGATTCCTTTATATAGGATTTATAAATATGTTTCATGAGGGTTTTACCTCATTCCTTATATTAAATGACATACCTTTATATATGCTATAAAATGATGATAAGAGTTCTGTCGAGCACTGTGCATCACGCTCCCTTACATTGGGTGTTGAACATAGTGACTCGCACAAGTGATACTATATAGGTGATGGGAATAGGAACCATGTAAAATGATTCAAGCATTTCCATAAAATCTCACTCTCCATCACAAGTGTCGTAGCATGATGTCACTCACTCTATTGGGATATTGGGCTTGTACTCTATTACTTGAGCTTATATGATCATTTAGACAAGTTATGGATGTGTGAGTTATGACATGGTCCTCCCAAAAAATAGTATTCCTGGTATATGGTCATTAGCCATCTTCATGCACTTGGTTCATATAGGTGGATTCAATATACAACTAAACAATATATATATATATATATATATATATATATATATATTATTACTATATATATATATTAACTATTCAGACTTATTTTAGCTATGAACTGAAGTAGGTATACACACAAGGTGTCCCTTAGGAACTTGGGGGGGATGTTGGTTATTTATTATTTCTATTTATTTATTAATATTACCTACACACTACTTAATTTCATTTATGGATTGGATTCATTCATCGAAACACTAGATAAGAACCTATTGGGATTAATATCTCACACCTTACTCAGGCTGCCATTACACTGGGGTACCTGTGTAGACTTATATTTGTTGGACCTTGGTTGATTAATTGATCTGTTTAGCTAGTAATAGGGAGTTAAGAGAACAAGATCGAGATAGATCGCAGGATTCTCTTAGAGATTTCCCGTTGGAGTTTTTCTTTTATTTAATTACTTGTTATGTACCATATCTTGTAGTATGATTTATGTTTTAAATTTTTTATAGATATAATCATAAGTAAAAGAATGAATCTATTGTAAATAGTCTCTATCAATCAACTATATTCTATTTATATTATTCTTCCACTTATTTTTCTTTCTTTATATACAACTTCCACTGTGGTATGTTTCTTCATACTGATTGGACTGATTTGTTACTCTGATAAGATGGTATAAGCTTCCTAAAATTACCATGTGAGACCAATTATTCTAGTTGGAATCCTTTTTCAAGCTAGGAGATGCACTTAAGGCCATGTGACCCAACAATCTGACTTCCATATTAGTGGTTAGTCAGGCATGGACATTACAATAGTTTTTAGAAAAAATTTGTTATTAAGTCCACAAATAAACTTATACCAAAATCATGTATAGTGATAATTCATGTATAATTAACCAATTGATTAATAATTAAAGGATAATTATGTTAATTTATTATAAAATTTAAAATTTAATAGGACTTTTAAATTATGTTATTTATGGAATAGTAATTACAGTATTTGAAAACTCACTATTTTTCACTATTCACTAAAAAACTAAATCATTTATGAAAAATCACAATAATTTTACCCTTATTTAATTTTGATGTGTTTAATTCAAAAATAAATAAAATTATATAAAATAAAATTTTTAAATATGGAATAAATTATTTATAATTTCCTTGCAGAGAATTATATAAGTAGCATTTTTTTAGAAAATGCATTTTTAAAGCATAAAATGAATTCAAAAAAATTATTGTCTATTTCCTATGAATTAATAAATAAATTTTAATTTAGTAATACCATTTTAAATATATTTAATGATTTTAAAACTCATATTCATACTAGAAAATTCAATGGTTAGGTTTTAATATATTGTGGTTTCATTTTAAACTCAGTGTTGTATATCAAGTATGCTATTAAAAACTACAAATTTATTTAAAGAGAAATATATTTTAAAATATTAGTTTGTTACAGGGTTGAATTAAGTTGATTTAATTACTTCATCAAATGGATATTATTATTGTTTTATCAAGAACACTTGAACCAAATAAAATAGTCTAACCATAAAAATATTCAATCATAAAGGAAAAATATAAGCACATTACTTTTTTACTTAGATCTCTCATAAGGGCTATATCCAAGTAGCATAAAACGAATTTGTTATGATTTTACAAAGAAAATAAATTAATCATAGTTGGAAGTATGATTATTAGGACTATATCACTTCCCAATTAAATGTTTAGTCCCTCCACTCATTCCTTTTCTGACTTATTTTATAATAGGCAACAAGAATAAAACATACATATCACTTAAAATGAGCATGTCAAAACCATTTCAATACACCAAGACACTAAAGGGAATTCAACCGTAATTACAACATATAAAAAAATGTTAATCTTCATGTAGGTTCAATTTATTCATAGGACCATAAAAAATTTCAAGATCATAAACAACCTTCCATGCATACTTTATCTTTTCTTCTCTTCAATCCTTTATGTCATTTATTTTTCGGAAAAAGAATTAATCTGATAACTTTCAAAAAACACATTAAATTATTTTTTTTTTATTTCAAATCATTATTTGATTTTTAAAATTTATTTTCATTTCTACTCAAGAATATTATAAATGCTCTAATGTTTGAAAATATTACAAAGGGAATAAATCGGTAATTTAAAATTAAATCTAGAAAACTATAACTTAGCCTCACAAACCATGATAATGTTTTTGGGTAAATTATTTGAATATGAAAACCATAACCTCCATTACTCCACATTACAATATTTTTTCCACTTAACTCTCTTGATATTTATAATTTTAATTGATCATGAAAATTGTTTTTCCTTAATGTCTCATAATATCCATTGAATCACATCTAGTTAATTTCAGTTGAATTTATAGAAAAATGGCTTACACTATGGATTCCATCATGATTTATTTTCTAGTTTTTCAAAAAAAAATCCTTAAAAATAGCTAAATACTTCATAGAATATTTTAGCTAGATATTTTTTACAATACCCATGGGAATGAAAATACATACTTTGTCATGGCTTATAAAAATATATCCATTCTTTATTCATATAATAAACATGACCTATCAAAATGGAATTGTAAGATCATAAAACATTAAACAACAAATATTTATAAAATATCTCACAATTCACCTAAGACTATGAGTAATGTTTTGTTTTATTCTCAACTATGATTACTATTATAATGTTTTTCAATTAATATCATGGTATTTAATGAATTTATCAATCCATTTACAATAATAACATCCAAAACCTCAATAGTGTTTTGTGAACAATGGATATTTTTATTAAACCACAATATGGTTTATCATTGTGGCTCCCTATAGATTTAATTATACATCCTCAAAAATATTTATAAGGATAAAAATTACACCATGATAATAAAATATAATCTTTTTCTCCATAAAACTCTCTAAAACTTTACAAAACTTTATTTAATGATCTTAAAGCCTTTTAAAAAACATATTTTTTATCCTTTCTCTCAAATTTCCTATAAACACAATCAATATTGACCATAATTAGAAAATTTTCTATTTATATTGATTTTACATCCAACTTTACCTTTTGGAATAATCACGATTCCAATTAAAAATAATAACAATTTTTACCCATGTATATGGGTCCTTTTGAGATTATTGAATGTAATGGAGAAGTGATGTGTCATTCGGAATTACCACCAATGTATATTTAAGTGCATGATGTGTTTTAAAATTATTTATTATGTGAGTACTAAATATATTCCTGTCAAGTATTTTTATTATGATATTGTTAACATATAGTCAGATTAACCTTTTTTGAAAGGTCTATTCACATTATTAATAGGAAAGTTAAAATCCCAAAGGGATAGAGAAATATTTTGGTAAGACTATTATAATTTAAAGGAATTATTAAATAATATTATTAGGTGAGAAAGAAGTATATAAGACAAAAATACATAGGGAAATTTATGGAAAATGGGTTTCATTGTCATTGTAGGAATTGAAAGTCCTATGGTAGGGAGAATTACAATGACCATAATTTCTTATTTGACTTTTCTCTTGAATTTTTGGAGAATCAAAGTTGAAATTTTAAATTCATGGTTTTTTTGGGCTAAAATAATTTATATATTGATATATAAACCATAAAGGGTTCATAAAATCAGTAATTAACTCAAGAAAATACTATATAATGATAGATAAAACATGGCACAAATTGTGTTATACTGGGAAACATAGATAATAATTATAGCATGTTATATTACATGATTTGTAAACCACAATAAAAATTGATCCATTTTTATATTTATATTCTAGGTTTTATAAATTGAAAATCCTTAATTAAAACACATTGAGATATACTAGGTTCCTTAAATTATATTTAAATATTATATAGAGGTATTTTAGAGATTTTTCTTCCCCCATTCAATAGATTTTAATGATTTTATTTGGGAAAATCATGTTGATGATGAAAGTGAGTAAGCTTAGATCCATTTTCACATTATTCTCTCCTATGTCTCTCTCTTTAAATTATATTGAGTGGACTAGATTTTAATGGAATTAGATCATGTTTGTTCAAAATGAATACATTATAATATGAATCAAAGGATATGATGAAGTGAAAGATATATGATTTATAACCAATGGAAATCCATGATTTTTTAACCATAGTTTATGGATTATATTCCTTTTTATTGATTTTATACATTAAATTTGTTTTTAATATGTTTATCTTCATGTAGAACATATCAAATAATTGTCTATTTGAAATTTATTTAAGAAATTATGGATTTTTAGTCTATGAAAATATATATTTGTATCATGATGGAAATAAAATTTTTATCATTCATTAAATCATGGGATTTGATTTAAAAATCTGTATTTTTCTGAAATGTTATTTTTTTATAAATCAAGTTTATATTTAACATACTATAATTGAAGTATTTTCTTTGAAAATTATTTAGGGATATTTTTTTTGATTTTAATTGAATTATGGATATTAATAATGATCAAAATTGTTGATGGAACATATATGGTTGCTGAAAATGAATGATAGTTATAAGAATATACATAATTGGGATAGACCATGTTGTGGTATGGATAATTATATTTATAAAAGTTAAACATATAGATTTATGATGGTCCACTATGTATAGTTCTATTATCATATGTGGGATTAATATTATGTTGATATTAATAATGCTTATGATTCTTGGAATATAATAATGATATTATTTTTCTTTTACTATAGGTGAACTGAATAGGGTTACTAGATATTTGGAATACACTTGTGTGAGTTATTTTTGTATAATAGTTTTGGATTCATTTGATTTTCATAAACCATTGATTTTAAATGTGTTAATAATTTTAAAAATATAATTTATTTATATATTTTTTAGATAGAACATGTTTAAGAATTCAATAGGATAATTTGAAAAATTCATACTGAATATTATTTTACTCATCTCTATATTCATGCCATAGGGTGTGTGTCTACATAATTATATATTATATAGGTAACTTTAAGGCTTCTATATTATATTAGTTGTGATTTATAAGAATTTTACTATAGGATAGACATTTCAGTGTTCATCTAGACATTATTTTGGTATTTGAGATGTCCATGGTCGATACGCCTTGGCCATTTTCATTTAGTTTGACTATGTCATCTTAATTTGTTGGTTTTTACTAGTTTAGAAATACTAATTTCAGTCCTTTTTTTCATTTAACAAACTTTTATAAGTCATTATACTACTAGTGATGTATGAAATATATTTTTAGCACTATTTTTAATAATCGATGTTAAATTTATTTTACCCATTTATTATTTATATAACTAACAGGAAAGATATAATTTTTAATAGCCAATGAGAAAACATAAATCCCCATATTGTATGTTTGTAGAAGAAAAAATAACCTTTTCAATTCAAAACACGTACCAATTTAAATATTTAATTATATTTTTATATAAAAAAATAAATAGTTTTCAATTATAGGAGTTAATTAAATAGTGATCACTGATAAAATCATGATAATATTCAATAGTAATATGGAATGAAATGAAACAAAATATGATAATAATGAAATATACTATTTTATAAATTCTAACATTATATAAGTAACTTTGACAAAATCACCATTTTTTAAAATATATCTTCATAATTATAAATTTTATAAAAAATATTTTCTCAATATTCTTTCATTATCATCGCTACCGCCACTTTTATAACCATTTATTCCACCCTATCCTTTATAACTATCACCATTTTTTCTAAATATCCATGATTTTTTAAATTATTCAATCCCAATTTTAAAGTTATGAGTGATGACTGAGAAACATTTGTAGATAAAATATGTATTGGATGATGTGTAAAAGTATAATTTGGGATAGAAAATGAAATAAAATGTGAGTAATGTGATAAATTTGAATGAAAAAATGATTTGGTAGAGATAAATAATTTGTAAGTGGGGATATGAAATAAAAAAATTCTAGTGTTATGGTTAATGTTTTTAAATTTTATTTCTTTTTAGTTATTTCAATTAACTTTGTCCAAGATATTTTTAAAAATATTTTTCATGTATGTTATCTAAATAACCAACATAAAAAGTAATCATGTTGTAGGTTTTGATTTCAATTTTTTAGAAACCAATTTGAAAAATATTTCAAACATATATTACATTAAAATTTGATTTGAAAAATTCATTAGTTTTAGGTTTCCAGGATTTATATTTAATAACTAATATAAAAAATATTTTGTATATATGTTATTAAAAAAGTGACTTGTAAAATATTTGTAACATCGTTATTAAGTAATCTCTATAAGAAATTTTAAATTAAAATTAACTTTTCTAATAGTATTTTATTCACATATATTTACTTTAAATTAAAATAATTCAAATATATTGTTGTAGTTTTCATGAAAAAATATATTTAACATCATTTATTTTTTTAGTTTATATCATTTAGGATAAATTTTACCCTAATGATTATATTTCACCAATTTTCATTATTAGCTAGTCTCTTGAAATTGATAAATGTGCTCTAGGCCTTATAGATATTATATATTGGGTCTCAGTATATTATAATTAGGATGGGGTTGTTACATTATTTCTCTTTAATCAATTTTATCCCTCCTCCTCCTCACTCAAAATAACCATAAAGGGTCCCCATCGATTTTCTATCAATCCTTCATAGATTTATAACATTTTTTCACATCATCAAATATTTCTCAGTTATCCTCTCTCTCTCTCAATCAGCTTATACCTTACTTTGGAGTCTATTGTTATATATGGTTTTATTATTATGAGTTTTACTATATACAGATGAAAATATTCAGTTTTTTACTTAAGAGTGAAAATGGATTTAGATGAAAAATGAACCCATTGAATTGTTTTCGGGTATTGAAACCAATGTTGATGAGTTTTTTAAATTGAATATATTTTTTTGATGATTTTTTTTAGGAATATTTGTTTTTTTTTCATAGGAAGTGGCATAGAGAATTTTTATTCCACCATATATGATATCATTTATAAAATGGATCAAAGGACTCGCCTAATTTTTATATGTATTTCACTTATATAAACTATAAAAAATAGCAATGAATTAGTTTGGATAATTTTCAATATTTAATATACCAAATAGTATATTTATTTATTTATCAGTATACTAAATTTGGAGTTGTTTGGAAATTTTTAAATATTTTATTTTTAAATAAAATACCCCTTTCACATTTACTTATAAAGGTATATTTCTTTTTAAATTTTTTTATAATAAAAATTTAGGTTAGAATTTATGATAAACTTAATTTCATCATTATTAAGGCTTAATGAATCATTTTTTGAATACACTTAGTTGTATTTTAAAAAAAAATTAAATTTTATCCTTGAAATAAATTTTTTCAAAAATAGAATAATTTATCCACTCATAATATATTTCTTGGTTTGGATCCGAGAAATAATATAAAATTTAATAAAACTCTTTATCTACTTTAGTAATTACTTTAAATGAAATAATTTATCAAATTGATCATAATTTTTTAATGAAATATCTAAATATTATACTTTAAACCATATATTATAAAAAATATATTCAAACCTATTGTTGTGTAAAATTACATTCCCTGGGATTTCACCAAAAAAATTAGTCTTTCTTGATGCTAAAAATAGATTTTATCAGTACTAAAATGAATTATTGTTTTGATCACAGATTAATGATAAACTTTATCTATTCCTTCTTTTAGTGATGTTAAAGTGTTATCCTTTAATATTTATTAATTCTAGTTCTAATAAAGACATTGATCAATCATTAGAGTATTAAACTACACAAAAATATAATGCAATTAAATATAAAATTAATTCATGTAATTTCACTTCTAATAGATAATCCATATATGTTAAAATAAAAAATAATAATTGATTACATTACAATAGTTTAAATAAAAAAATTTACAAAAAAAATTAAACATCAAATAGATAAAATTGTTTTTATTCAATATGAAAAAATATAACTTTATACATAGAAATTATAGAAATTAGAGTTTAATGAAACAATAAAAAATAAGAAATAATTTTTTGTTTAATGTTCAATCATCCATGGAATTTTTATATGTAAAATAATAACACTAGTATCCCTAAATAAATAATAATATGTTGTATTTTCTTCTATCTAATAAAATTTTCTTAAAATAAAAATTAATATATTATAGGTAAACACAAGTTTTAGACATCATGTGGCATATTTAAATTCAATATGTTTATACATGCCACAAATTAATTGACAACTGTTATCTTAAATTTGGATAGTTATTTGAGCTCAGTTACTTATAATTAATCATTTTATGCACATTTTTTACATAATTATAATTTAAAAATTTTACTTTTTATCATTTTAAAGACATCACACATCATATTTATGTGCAATTTTTTCATATAGCTCAAAAATTAAACAATTTTTTAAAAAAACTTAATGATAAACCAAGTCCATTTTCATGGTTTTTGTTGATTAATATATATTTGTAACATAAAAAGTTATATAATTTGTAAAATGAACATGGGGAATTTAAAACTCATAGAATGATAAATTTATATGTGATATATTAACTTAATAAATAAATTAATTGATGATTATTACCGTAAATTTTCAAGACAATACAAACTATTTTGATGGATTTTTATCTTTTATGCACTATATTAACATAAAAATATGTTATAATTAAAACATTTACATTTGGTAAAATCAAGTGCATTGTATTTAAAATAGAAATTGTTTTTTTCCAACATATCTCAACTTAGTTATAAATTTATAATTTGTTATAGAGATATGATATTTTTTTCTTGATTTGGACCATTTGACACACATTCTTAGTTTATGAATATTATAATTAAAAACAAGAAGTTTGAATGGTTGTAGGAACTTTTTACATCATATTGGCATGTGGTTTATTTTTATAGGTGAGTAATTAATGAATTATTTGTTTCTCAAATGATTATAATAATACAATCTTATTTCTTGATTTGAAAAATCCAATGCATGTTTATAAATAAAATAGATTTATAATCTTAAAAAAACACATTATGATAATTTCAAGTAGCTCTCATATCAAATTAACTCATGGTTTGTCTATATGAATTAGAAAGACATATATGGTCATTCTCCATAATGTTGCAATAATTCTAGAAATTTTTTTAGTATTTAACATTTAATTTATTCTTATAACTTAAGAATAGAGTTATGATTTGAAAAGATACTTTTTTCTAATCTCAGATCATAAAGAATAGATTGATGTGTAGTTTATTCCTATGATTTGAAAATTAATCAATGATATTTTTTTTATAAAAGTTTTATGAAAATTTGATGTTTTATTATTTTTTTTATCATTAGATTGTAACTTATAAATTAATTTGGATTAAAAAAACTACTTTAGGTTAATCCAGGCTCATAGTCTTCGATTTTGAAGGGGCTCACTATGAAAACCCTTCACTTTATAATATATTAATTTATGATTTATTTTACAGGATTAGACAAAATAAAACCAAGAAGATAAAAAATTATATTTTCTTTGGAAATTAGTTACCTTACAAAACAAATTAAAATAAGAAATACATTATCTTTTTTGAAAACTTCCTTAACATTCTCATATTATTATTTTGTACTCAAAACTGCATTGGATAACCTAGGGACATACATAAGAAAGAGTAGCGCTATAATTCCCAATAAGGGAATAAACCTCGAATAAAATGAAGAAATTAATATTTGTTAGGAAATATTTATATAAATGATAAATAATAAGGTTGAGAATTATAAACATGAAAAATGAGTCATGATATATCATTATAACATTAAGGAATTATAGGCAGTGTCATGATATCTTAAAAAACTACATCATAAACATAGTTCAATGATTAATTCCAATAATTCATGATGGAAAATGTTCAATGATTTATTATGTTCACTCCCTAATCTGTTTCATGATGTATCATGAGACCAAAACATTACCCAATGCGTCAGAGCGCTATATAATTTTGGGTGCACCTATCACTTTCATTTCATTCTCATGATTAAGTGTTCTACATAGATCATACAACAAGGATTAATTCATAATATTATTTTATTCAACTATAAATGAGTGTGGAATAAATAAGTTTAAGTCCCCCATAAATCAGTATAAGTGAATAAATTTGAACACCCTTGATTGGAAATGGGTATGGGTATTCACAACATAATTATTTGGCATGGAAAATCCTGGTGAAATTTCCACATCATAAAAGGGGTGTATAAATGTTGATAGAAGGGATTAATGGGAGTTAAAGTGGTATCTCATCATCTATACATAAAATTTATAGTAAGGGTGTGTGGAATAACATATACCAAATTTCATAAATGATGATAAAAGACATAAGATAAAGAAGATACTTGAATAAATAGGAGAAGAAGAGGATCCCTTACCTTGAGAGGGTGATTCCAAATTCTTGAGAGGAGCTAGTTGAGAGATTAGAGGCACATTGAGAGTAAACTTGTTAGGGAATTGAATAGTAAGGATGTACTCCATGGTTTTTTAGTGAAGATAAATGGGATCTTGTGTGGTTTTATAAAGGAAATGAGTGGGGAATTATTTATTATTTCTTATGCTTAGGTTTCGGACTCTATATAATAAAATAACCAAAACCAAAAACCATCCCATGTTTTTCCCATGGTTTCTAATATTAGGTTTTAGTTTAAATTATTTTATTATTCGATTGTATGAACATATTAAAATATTATCCTTACTGATGTGGAAGTGAGTCATTTCATTAAGGAAGTGATTTTAAATCCTAAAAATATATTATAGGTTTTGGAGGATTCATAATGTCTTTAAAAACTAATCAAATAAGCTGAAAATAAAATTATTTTAATGGGTAAACATATATTGGGTTGTGTATAACATTTATTGTATTTGATACATAATTTTTCTGGTAATTATGATGTCATAATAGAAACTATATATTTATACTATATTTAATTTATACCTAAAAATTCAAATTTCTCAAAAAATTAGAACAAATTAAATGTTGGATAATATAAACATTATTATTCCAAAAATAATATTTATTTTATCCAAATAATTTTACAAATATGCTAATTTTCACTTTTAAAATAATAATTTGTATTTGTTGAGAAATGATGGGTTATTTTGACAAAAATAATTTACAAACACTTATAAAAATTATAGTTGTCTTCATAAAAATATTTGATCATTTATATTTCATTATAATATTTTATTTAAATATTATCTATTTAAAAAATTGTTAATTCATCAAAATAAATTCTTTAATTTAATTTTAATTTTAGTCAAAAAATGATATTTTTTTATTATATCAAAATCAAAATAATTTATACTATAAAAATAAGAAGTAAATAAAACCATTATTATGTTCAAAAATAAAATATAAATAATCATATTATTATGTTCTTGAAAAATATCCATTTGATACACCAGAAAATGAACTAAGGGTATGGTGCGTGATAGTGTTAATTCTATGGAGTGGTTTAGCATACATAGTTTGGGCCGTGATTTGGATGAGATTTAACTTCTCCCATAAATGGTTTAACTTGTGATTTATTGGTTGGATATCAGCTTGGGCTTGGTCATGGAAAAATCCTAGTGATATTATCTTCCTTGTAATATATGATGAATGGGATTCATATGGTATGATCCTACTAGTTGATACCATCAGCCCCTTTGTTTGAGTCAATTGGATTTGTTTAAACCCTATATTTATACTAATCATGTGATTATTTTTCAATGACTATATTATCAACAGTAATGATACGTAATAGTATTTTAAATCTGATTGGATATAATTAAACCAAATAAGTGGATGTGTTTTCTATATCGATATTATATCATAATTCATTTAATTAAATCAGAAGGGGATATTTATTTATAAAATTCCAAGTTATTAAAATAACATGTATTCAATGGTAGTGAAAACAACCATCAGTACATTATTCAATAGGGTATTAAATTGAGTTTTCTAGAATAATTAATTAAATAATATCTAATGGTCATTCATTATTATTGTTGATTATGAACAACATATTTTTCTCTATTGAATATTCAAATACCTATTACATGATTTTGAGGGATAATTGTTATTGAAAACCAGTTTTCACCAAAAAAATTCCACTATCACCCAAATATGGTTGGTGATTAAATCATGTGTGACCCCAAAAATGGCCTCCAATAAGTCATAAGATAAAAAATCATTCAGAGTATTATTCTAAAAAATGGGATTGATATCCCTATAAAGAACATAACAGAAGATTGTAAAGTAAAATATCAACCACTAAAATATGAACAATAAGTAATCCTTGATAAATTGATATCACAGTAATGTATATCACATTAATTTCCTAAAATATAAAATAATTTAAGAAAAAAACTACATTTTTTTAAATTTATAATAATGTAGTAAAACCATAAACACTCATATACATTAGTGGTGTTGAGATAAAATTATATTAAAACAATATATAATACATAAATGTTATGCATCATAAAAAAATTACAATTCAAACGAAATGTTCAAAAGATAATAGCTACATCCAAATAATATAGTAAAACCCAAACCACTCATATACCTCAGTGGCATTGGGTTCAAGTCAAACATATCATCTTCTAGAAGTTTTTATCTAGAACTCTTCCCAGTAGAAATTTTTTATAGAACCTAAAACCATAAAAACAAACTAATGTATATGATGTCTCTAAAACTAAGAAGACAACAACATCATCAATGTACAATAATCCCATGTATAAAAATGATAATAATTTATATAAGGTAATAAAAAGGTAAGAATATACACATAATATCAATAAAATATTCAATCCACTCATATATTAAGTGGTTTATACATTAGTTATAATCGTAGGGGAAAATGAGTACTTTCATTAGGGTAGAAAATGATTTATAAGGGAAACCAATCTTTTAATAACCCTATCTATCCTAAGTTATAATACACTCAATCAAAATGATTCCTTCTGAACACACTACTCAATGAACTAATGCAATTCATTTCCATAATGAACTCCCATCACAAGTGTTCTATGGGAAATACATACATGGGGAATAATGAAATCATATCCTCTTTTATTATGATGATTTATCATTACATCCTCAGTTATTAACCTAGAATATAATTTCCTAGACCATCCATATATAGGAGCTTCAAAATAGCTAGTCAATAACTTTTAGTTACACTACCTTCTGATCTCTATGAATAATTTTCAATTTGGATTCAATCATTATAGACAACCCTCTACTCAATCAGATGAAATAACCCCCTTAAATGTCCATTCCTATGAATAGTTTATGATTCATGAAACTCTATGATTTTACCCTTATGTAACATTATGAATAACCTTATACAATTATTATGTGCCACCACACTTTCCCCCTACCCATAAAACATTATTATTGACAACTCCACTTCCTATGGAAATTTATCACGTAGAATGTGTTTGATCCACATGTGAATGCATTAGGTTGATCATGATTTTCTATTCCCACACTTGAACACCGTAATTATTTCTTCTTTGATTTATAATCTTTTTCGTAACAACTTATGATGGCCCGAATCCGTACATCCATGGTAAAGGTGAAGATATCTCCATCTATTTATTCCAAGTCTAACTTTCAAATATATATCATATATAATTACTAACACATAACCATGAAACATTTACCCTACTAAAACACAAAAATCTATTTCACTAGTTAAGACTAGAAATATACCACTCATATATAGTTTTCAAGGCTTTCACCAATGTTCGACTGGTAATATTTCAAATAGTAATTCAAACTATTTATTCCTTGTCTATGTCACCGTGGTTGCTAATAATTTTCATGATCTTCCAATCCCCAATGAGAAAAAACTATTCCATTTCATAAGACTCTAAGAACTCTTAATCTTCATCTAAACTTGTTGATGTACCACCACAAAGTTATGTTGTGTACCAACTCCATGGACATACAACTTTTTGAAACCTGGGATTCTGAAACTCTAACACAAAGATTACATAATCTGAAATTTTTATGGTATACCAAACTCAAGTGATACCACTAGAATCAACCACCATCTTTAATATAAATTTTTTATGTTCTGTTATCATGGAATTTAAAAACTCCCATTGAAAACCACTTGTCACCTTCTGGAAACCATTTCATAGTGAAACTGAGGAATACACTAGTACATTTCTGTTACCAAATTACATCATGGTTCCATTGCCATCAAGGATCACCGAAATTACATTGTTTATTAAAAATCTGAAGTGACCATAAATTTTTTATTTCTATAGAATCAAAAAACTAAGGTCTCCATTCTTACTCTTTTAAAAGAATCATTCTCATGACATGAAATTGTCCCTCTACATAGACCATCGTGGTTGGGATGAAATTCCAAATATATTGAATATGAGAGGTAAAAACACCATACTTATTCTAAAATATAAGTATATTTAGATGATATTAATACAAAAAAAGTTATCACACACCCTTTTACACCTTTCAATGTTTTAGTATTAGTATCCTCAAACTATAGGTATTTCTACCAACATATCTTTCAAAAGTCCTCCACTTGTATACTATCATCATCCTAGATTCTGGTCTTCAATGCACTTATATATCCTTTAATAACAACAAAAAGGATTCTTCTCAATGATGGTAGAAAACCACCATAGACTTGTGCTTGAGGAAACCATGATGGCACTGACATGTCTACTTATTAAAGAAATTACAAAGATTTTTTTTTACCTCATCCTAGAAAAACATTAATGAGTTACCAATACTACACTCCTTTTTAATCATATACTACTAACTTTTAAGTCTTAGTAATTCCAAAAGTAACCAGGGTATTCACCCACTTCTCGCATTGATGATCAGGACACCATGAAATAATTTCCACTACATAAAGATGCTTTCTTGACCTGAATCTCATTCTAAAATCGTGATTCGTATTTTTTATAACCAAAAATACCATGTTTTAATACCACTCCATAATCTAATAATTTTTCATCTTCTCTAGTTCATCATTAGAATCAACTTCTGATTGACATGAATCATGCTACACCCCTTACTTCTATCTGTTATCGTAATGAAATAAACGATTCTTTAATAGTTATAATCACTTAACAACAAAATATTTTGAAAACAAACATATACTCCTCTTCATATATGTTGAGTGATGAGAAACCCAGAGTTAAAGGCCATTCCCAAGTGGGATTGAAAACACCTAGTAGTAAAATAGTCACCCCATATCTACTATTTTTTTAATCCTCTATAAGTTAGCCTTTTGGAATAGGGATTATGATCCCTTATATTTTATACTAAATCCATTTCCTTTCAAAACACTATATTTTTCACTGGGTAATATCCAAATGTCATTAACTCACTCTTCCTTCACATTAATCAAATTTTTGATGCTTTTCATCCATATTTTAATTCAATTATGATTACTCTTGGCCACACCTTTTGGAATATTTCATTACACTTTACTATTGTGGTTTCCAATTTTTCTAACAAACTTGCTTCCCATTTATTCGTATTCAATAAAGCATCCCAACTATCCATGATTAATATAAAAAGAAACATCCAAGGTTCAAATCATGGACCATCAAACCATCAACTAAACCTTTACCATTGTAATGGTATCATTAATAAAAATAAACACCCATGGAATAAAAAACATAAGGGATAAATAACTACTTATCAAAATTATCCTACTTGAATATGGGAAGAATGTAACTTCTGATCAGTGCTCTAAAACACCTACTTTAGGGTATATGCATAGGATAACTCTATATTCAGGCTATGATACCATTTATTGGGTTCCAATTGGGCCTTTTATATTCTAGATGTTACCCTTCAAGACTTCATCATAGAATAAATCATTATCATAATGTACCTCTATTGAAACAAAAAATTTTATACAACATATCTTAAATGGAAATGAAAATCACCTCAAAAATGCTATGAAATGTCACATGAAAACCCTAAAACATCTAGAAGATAATAAAAAAATATATAACTCAAATGAATCAAATGGAAAATGTAAAATAAATACAAAGTAAGAGGTTCATATTTTAGTCACACTTCATATCGAAACACATTGAAATTTCTTTATGAGATAAATTGTGTTACAAGGGAAACCTATCTTTTTGAAACCCTAGAAAACCCATGTTCTATGGGAATTCATCTAGATGACTCCTTTTGGACACCCAAAATAATGAATTAGAAAAAACATTTCCATGATGAACTCCCATTAAAAGTACTCTTTAGGGAATCCACATCAGATACAAACACAATCCCATTGTCTTTAATTTCAATGCATTATCATAGAACCATCAGTCATTACCTAGAAACATAAGTTCTAAAACCATACTTTATAGATGTTATCTACACCTACTGGTTAGTAACTTTTAGTTATAACTCCTTCGAATCTCAATAGAGAGTATGAAATTTGGATTTTATATTCATAGAAAACCTTCTACTTTGTTAAAGGAATCAAATAACTAACTATTCTCGTTATTGAATCTTAAATTAATTTTGAAATTCTATGAGTTTATAATTATATAACTTTTTAAAGACCCTTATCAAAGTCTTTTACACATTTGTATATTATCCTCACTCATACATAGTTTATCCTAAAAACTACACCTCATCTTTAACTTCATCTTATGGAATGTTGGTTATCACCAAGTTCATGCATCATGAAAATACTCCATACACATTCATACACTTAAACAACATTACTGGTACAACATCCATAAACCTCTCTCACTAAGCTGCTTTTGCTCACTTTATTTCACTGACCTAAATCCGCACAGGAATAATAAAGTTGGACCTATATCCATATGGTTATTATAAGAGTGATATCTAGATACCTATATTACAAAAAATACAATATATAACTACTAAACATATCACACTGAAAAATAACAAGTGGTATATGAAACAATCCTCAGAAAAATAATTTTTTACAAATAACCACAGTCATTAATCTAGCATTTACCTATAAATCCATCAAAAAATATTAAAAAATTCTATATAATAGTAGTGGTGACTATATACACATATTCACAACGTTATTCCCAAATGTATTGAAAAACATAAACAATGCCATGAATGCATAATCATATAACATTAAAAACATACAAAGCACTATTTTGATACCACTACATTATAATCCTATTCCAATGGTTATTTAGGACATAAAATGTGTATAAGAATAAGTTGATGTATGATACACATATATAACTATTTTTATTCTCTCTATAAATAAAACAATCTATAAATATAAAAATTATATATATATATATATATATAGATACCACAATCACAAAATAATAATAATAATCCCACCATTAACCACTCCCACTAACCCCGCAATACTTAGTTCTATCATCTAACATTTCACCACTACCCAAGATTCTAGCATAACACAACTCCTTATATTACTCTCATAAAGGACATAAACATCATGTACTCCTACTCATAACTACTATAACCTTATATATACATTTATAGAACTGGATTGAACTAGTTCTACTAGTTTTTTATCACATGAGACACCATCTCAATATGTACAAGGTTGAACATGGGAAAATAGAACTTAAGAGTTGTATGAATAGTGAATGATACTCCCATTATTTAAAATAACAATAAATACTGACAACCACTATAATATTTTGTATCATGTTCTACCTTTCACACTAGTTGTACTCCCATTAGAATCACATGTGTTACTCTCAAATCATAGAATATATAATAAATAGTATGTTGAGGGTATGAGTAAACTCTCAATGGTTATCCAATATTTTTCACATGGGGTACTCCCAAATCATATAATGGAATAAGGGTTATGCTTGTTTTGTATTATTAGACTCTTTATGGTTTTCCTAACAGTATCACATGTGGTATGCCCATATCATGGTATAATTACTCATCCATGCAGCATATGTGTGGTGGTATACCAACAGTCATGTAATCAAGTGATCATATTTACTAAGTAGTAAAATTTCCCCCCACCATGGAAAATTATTTAAGGAGACTTCACTTATATAGAATATCCCTAACATAAATATCAAGATAAATAGTTCAACATACTCACTGCATGTCATAGAAAGGGTCTTCATCCACTGTATTAATATCATCAATATAATCATACCCATATTCGTTATTATAGTCTATATTTTCAAAATCATTATAAAACTTATTAAAATAGTCATACTAACCCTTATCAACACATTATAATTTCAAAACATAGACCATAATCAGTTACACCATCAGCTCTATATCGGCATTATCATTGTTGAGTCATCATCCAAGTAATTGAATCGTCATATTTAGAATCTCTCTAGTATCACACAAATAAATATGTTTAGTTTTTTAGATTATAGAGAACATTGTGTCCTTATCATTGGTTCATGCAATGATCGATAACACATTGATACATTTCATCTTCTTATTGTCCATTATATTACTATATCATATAAAAACATATCATTTACTCCATCTTTATTATAAAATTTATAATTCACACCCATCATAATTACCAGAAAAAGATAATAAGGAATTATAATAATGAAATTAGAAAACCTAAAAGAAATATTTCCTTATCTTGATATAAATACCAAGTAATGTAAATTATCATTTTCATGACTTTGGGTCCCACTTAAAGAAACTCTTTCATGGTAGTCTTAAAAATTATTGATATAATTTCTTATTAGATATTCAAATTCAATATTATAATTTCATAGTTTCAATAACTTGTGAATTCCAAATCAATGAATAGAGGTATTCATAGTTTTATACTCATAAAAATGGTCTAGATGGTGGGTTTTATATTTTTTGGGCCTGATCAAAGTCGATATCAAAAGTTAACATCTTTTAATTCCTAAAAAACCCTTTAAACAAAGAAAAAATTCCTTATATATTTACAAATAACCCAACTATAGTGACCCATATTTGGTGTATTATTTATTACATTATTATATGATACAATGGATCACATCACCAAGGGTATACCAATTTTTTAGTTTTGACGAACCATATACACACATGATTCTAATATTACTTTGTAAATATTAAAAATATAGAATGAGAAACATTATTTCATCTTTTATATCATTCATAATATCATAGATCATATCTTGGGAAAATAAAAAACAAATAAATGATGACATATAATTCTCAGTAAGAGTTAAATAAAATTGAATCTATCATGAGTAAATAATGAATAATCAATATAGAATGATAAATAACTATTTTTTTTATTTAATCAAAAACAAGAGCACAAAATGAGTACATAGATAATGTCAATGCATTAATCTCATTGATAATAATAACTTAATTATAAATGAATATAATGATTGATGTTAGACATAATGATCTTATATATTATAATATCTTTACTTTTAGGGTTGTGTGCTAAGATTATTTAATTTTTGGGTATGTATACACCAAAACCCATTTAAAATGGTAGCTAAACTAGTTTTTCTTATGAGACCTATCAATGAATTGAGGGAAATGTAGTTTTTATCCCCAAACATTACATAATTTTGAATTAATTTCTTGTATATTGAATGATTAGTTTAATTCAAAAACAATATTCTTTATCAACAAATATCTATACTGATTATAGAATAGAGAATATTAATATTTCCCTAGTCAAAAAATACATTCATAATAAAAACAACTATAAATGGTATATTTTTTATGAAATAATCATATATATGATACAAGGAATATATATATTAAAGATAAATATAATTTCCAATGAAAAATGATCGTCAGAAATTGAAAGTTTCAAGAGAATGTTAATGACCACAAAATTCACTATCAATTAATTAGAAAAGTAGATTTTGTTTTAAAATTATGCATTTTGATGAATATATGAAAATTTAAATGATAAATTTAAAATATTTTTGGAATAAATATTTTTCTTTATAAAAACTTATAAAACCTTTAAAAGAATCTAAATAATGTAAAAAAGTTATGGTATTGGGAAAATATACTTGATCAAAAAGAAAAATTTGAGAAACTTTTGTTTTACACATTTATTTTTCTAATTGAATTGAAAAAGAGGGGAAAATCTATAATAAATGATGGACACTAATTAAATATATTATGTTTAAAAAATTCATTGATTTTATAAAATTTATATTATAATATTCCCTAAATAAAAAATATAATAAATCCAAAAAAATGAGATTTTCAAATGAGTTGTCACCAATTTTGTAACTATTAAACCATAACCACTTAAAATAATTAAAATTAGTTAAAACATTAATAATACTAAATTAATAAATATTAATTTAAAATTCAAAAATAGGGTTGTATATAAATCACATAAATTTAAATGAGTATATAATACGAAATATTTCTGAACAGTGTTAAAATTGAGATGAAATCCCTTTCCTCATGTTCGACCTGCCTCATAACTTCATTTAAACACTTGTATAAAAAATTATATTTATTTTAAATAAATTTAAAAACAATATATATATATATAATCATATATTATCCACTTATTATATCATATCACCCATCTGTTAAAAATCTTGTAATATTATAATTGTTTCTTAGGTTAACTAGGTCATTTTTCATATAGTTTTTTATTTAGTTTTTATGATACTTATACCGTGGTCATGGTTATATAATCAATATAATGTTATTAATGATATAAATATAATAAATATTCATTATATACATATTAGGAATTATTTGTGAAAATAATAAATGAAAAAATTAAATCACATCGCTTCGTGGATGCAGTAGTCCAGGCATATGCATGAGTGAGGTTTTAATTTTATAACGGGTCAAAGTGTAATGAAGTAGATTATATATTATATATAAATAACTTTAATTATGTGTTATTTGTCATATATAATCATTATTTACATCATTATAACAATCGATGTGAAGTGTTTATCGAAACAATTACTTTGGTTTGTGAGGTGGTAGTCCACCGTACACATATGGGATTGTTTTGTTTCCCATTTGATGGATAAATATATGGATAAATATTATGACATCCAAATAATATCACCTAATTATATGGTATATTTTATTTATTATATTGGTATGGATAAGGCATAATTTTTTTAAACACCATCTTTTAAATTAAATAATTTGTTAACCAATTTTATCGTTAATCGCAGTAATGACCTTTATAGTCTTAAAGTGTTATAATTTTACTTATAAGGTTGCCATTTTCTCATAAATGGAAAATGGATGAAATTTTAAAAAAAATTATAATCCCACATGTTATATTTCGTTATTTTTATTATTTTTTCAGTAATTTAATAAAATATTATTTGACATGAAATAATAATAAAGGGATTTTAAGAACTATTTACATAAGTTGGATTTAAAGACATCAAGAAAAAGGTGAAATTAGAATTTAATAAACTTAACCATAAAAAGTAAATTGTTATTAACTATAAAATCTCATGTGATAATAATTCATCCTATATAAATAACTTTTAGTGTTTTCATAATTATGTAGTTTGACTTATTTACTACATTCCCAAGTAACATGTCAGCATTGTATGAGCATTTAGTGCATTTATATAATAACAAAAAATTATAACTAAATTACTCATGTAATAAAAATTTAATTATGCACAAAATGACCTTTAATATTTTTCTAAACTTATTTTTTACCTATGTGAACATATAATATGAATTTAATGGAAAGAGAGTGACACTTTGAATTTTTTTACCTAAAATAATATCAATATCCTCAACAAAGGAAAATGGAACAAATAATACATATACTCTAAGTAAACATATATATGGTAGAATTAATCTAATAAAATGAAATAAATGATAGTTTTGGACTGATTTTTAATGCCTTGACTAATTATTTTTAGACTTAATTACACGATTCAACCTTTATAAAGGTGATAAATTTTACCATGGTTCTTATTCAAGATGAACAAATTAAAAGATAACTATTTCTTTAATTTCAACATCCAAATACCAAATATAGAATCCATTTTTCATGATTTAATTTTTATGAGTAGTATAAATTAATTTTAATATAAATGCGTAGAATGCAACAAAAAACATTTTTTAGAAAAAAACTGTTTTTAAACCTAAAAATTAAATTATATAAAAATCATGTAAAATAACGATCTTAAAAGAATAAATTATATTATTTTAAATAAAATTAATCTTTCACCCCATTAATAAATAATATATAATAGAATGTTATTTTTAAATTACTCAATTTAAATAAAATAAATGATAATTTTACAAAAATCAGTATGTTTTACTATTTACCAAAAATTGAATTTATTTAGTATAACCCCCAAAATTACACCTAAGTTATTATTTACCAGATTATTTCAAAAATGATAAAAATTTTACATTTTAATATAGTTTATCTTAGTTCATTTAAACTCAATGTTGTGTGTAAATAAAGATATCAATGAACATAAATTCATTTAAAGATAAATATATCCTAAAATATTTATGTTTTACAATCTTCATCACAATCTCTGTGAAGAAATGAGTTATTTTTTGTAACAATTTTTTTTAAATTAGATACCCTTGAAGAAATGTGCATTAGTTACAATCATTTTAAAATACTCATAGAACTATTTTCATATTTTTCAATGTATGCATTTTACATATATATTAATCTATATATATCATTATATAGTATTAATTATATTATTTTTTAAAATAATTTAGTTATATATTTTTATAAAGAGTAAATTCAACACATTATCCCTTCTATGACATTCCTCCCATTTTAAATTTATCACGTTTATTTTTTTTATTCTTCTAAATTTATTATTATTTTTATCTTTATTTTCCTCTTTACCAAGGGTGCTACGATTTTCTTTCCATTTTCAACTTAGCCACACTTTCCACATGTATACCTAGTGAAGTGGTCATCACCTAGACACTCTCATTTGGCCTCATTGACCACACCTACCACTACATTCTTTTCTTATAAATTGATCATAAATCACTAGTCTTCACCATCTTTGTGTATAATCCAAGCCCCACCACCATTCCTTCCAATCGATACAACCACTATCTGGTCACCAGCATGCCTTGCCTCACATAATATGAGCTAATCCCCATGCCTCTATATATGGCATTCCATAACATAAACAACCATTCTAGAACCTTCAATTTATTATCCAATAAACTATGACCACGATCGGTATTCCTGTAGGTTAAAATGGGAATTCCCCTATTGCTCACCAAAACTTGATCCACTCTCACTTTTGAAAAAAATGACACATCATAAATCATAACTCACCACATAATTATTCAATTAATGTAATGTTTATACAGTGTATCCTGGTCCAATGGATAATAGTGTCTTGTACTTTAGAAATGTTGAACATTGTAGCAGAAATGAATGTTCACACAAACTTAAGTACTGTAGTACTGTAAAAATTGACATAACTACTATATTATTGATAAAGATTGTCACCAATATAGTAATTTATCTCCATAGACTTATTTTCATCATCACTATAGCATTGTGAAATAACTCTATAGATTTTTAATTGTATAAACACAAATCACTTTATCACAATAATTATTTATGATTTTATTTTTCTATACTTTTTATATAACTCTGTGTTTTTTCCATGTCATTTTCTCCTAAATATAGTGGTTTTTTATGCTTCTATGTGGATTCATGGATCATTATTGAAAAAATTTAATAATTATGTTCAATTTAATATACTTCTTTATCTTTACATTTTTTATCAATTTTAATATTATTTATAGAATCATATATCATTAAATCTCCCAACATTATTAAAATATTTACAATAATTTGAGTTTCTTAGTTTATTTTTAGATTTCTCAAATTTTTTAATGAATTATGATGGTCTGTCACCACTTCATCTGCAGCTATCCTCCACAATAGTAGTGGGATTTGACCAGTGACGACATGGGTTTTTATGGTTAATGGTTGACCTAAGACCCTCCTCAGTATTGGCTGATCTACTATGGGGGAGGTAGACAACATCTTTCAAGATTTGATAGCAGTGTTTGATGGATGTTTATGTAAGGAGCCAGGGAATGAAATTTATAGATTGTGTATTCATTTAACTGGTATTAATGATGACATGTGGGACTCAATTTCATTGGTCATTGTGATTGGAGATCATCATGTCAAATATAGTCTATATCTGTGTTTCTGACCAAATCTAGTCATATTCAGTCAATGATGGCGGTTATTGGGGGTTTCAGCATCATGATGGTGTTCTCAGTGTGGCTTTGTCGACTGGTGTTAGTGTTGTCGTATGGAGACAGGGTCAGTGGATCCTCTACAGATGAGGGCATGCGGTGGTGGTAGGTGTATCGTGGGATTGGTCATGGTGGGATCAACAATAGAGAGTTCCAGTCAGTGGGTTAGTCTATCGATCGGGGAGATTATGGTGTGGGGTTTCAGATGGTGACAGATTGACCGATGTTTTCTTGGGGAGACAGTTACCGGTTTATGCGATCTTGGGTGAAACCTCGATGTACATATGGCCTTGATGGCTTGACAAAATCCTTAGAGATATTTAGGATAGTCAAGGGATACTATATATAACTCTACTTTGTCCTGGTGAGGCTCCGGTAATTTAATTTTTCTCATATTTTCCATTATTTTCTTGGTTTTCCACTTTAATTTTGTAATGGGCTTTGATTTTGTAATGGTTTTCATCCCTCTGGGCTCTCAAGCCACTAGGTTTTGAGGCTATGTGCCTCTGGGCCTATATAATTGTAATGGGGTTTCCCATACCTATTTAAGAAAGGTGTTTATACATTTTTTTTATTTTTAATAAAGACTATGTCCTCCAACCATTATGGTATAACATATATTGAATAATAAATCATTAAGATTGATCATTTTGATGTATCTAACATAAGTTACTAGAGTATGTAGATAGGTATTTTTTTATTATAAATAGTTTAACTTTCTACATATTTGTGTTAAATCCACATATATGGAGAATATTGAGTGATAGTTACCAGAACAACATGTTCTAGGATTTATTCACCTTATGTTCGAAAATAATTTGGTGTTCAACATCAATGAGGAGATAATGATGGATGGGTTGATCAAAGTTCTCATTAATATGTATGTGAATATGTTTTCATAGAAAAAAGTGTACTTGATGTTATGTTTATTCAATATAGATATGATTGAAGGGATGATTTTTATTGATCTCATCAATGAAATCAACACCATCAGAAGAGAGTTATAAAAAGTGGGAATTATGGTAAATAGTGAAGTATGTGCATTGGTTTTACTATCATTATTACATGATAGTTAATATGTTACTGAAATAGTTATGAACTTTTTTTTTATGAATACAATGCTGATGTTGAATAATGTGAGAGATCTGATACACCTTGATGATATCCGAAGAAGATAATCTGATAGGTTCTCCTGTATTACTATTCACATGGAGGGAAAAGGCTGATACATGTAGTAAGATAGTCACAGAGGATGATAAAATTCATGATTAAAGTTTCAATACTTTTGTAAAGTGTCCCATTATAATCTTCTTTAATTATTTGAATATGGGGAACTTTAATAAAGAGTGCATATAAAATTGGAAGGCACCTAAAATTGATGCAAAAAACATAATAATTAAATTACATGATGTTGTATTAATACTGAGTGGGGATAGATGTATATAGTAATCAATTTTTGGCTAAATTGAATATTATTATTACAAATAAAATAATTTATTCTTAAATAATTATGTTTTAGTAAATTTTGGAATGGTACAACTTGGTGATGATGAACCATTAGAAATTGTGGGAAAGGGTGATGTACAGATCAAGACCAATAGTGGGAGTTTAATCATTTTAAAAAATTTATAATATAACTCTGGAATGAGAAGGAATAGTATTTCCTTTTAGAAGATTTATATTGTAATATTTTTTAGTACAATCATTGGTGGAACATGGAAAATATCCAAGGGATCCATGGTCATACCTCATAGAGTAAAGAATGGAACCCTATACAATATGAAATAAATTTCAAGGACATTGTTGTAAAAAAACATATATTGGGGATTCACAAGGGTAATAGTATTCGTTAGGCCACATGAGTGATAATGGGATGAATTTTGTGGAAGAAAAATGAATTATACCAAAGATGAAGATGATGGAAGATGAATCATGTGAATATTATTTATTTGTAAATAATAAAAATGTACTTTTTGAAAAAGGGGAAAACACCAAAGGTGGGGAAACAAGACCTGGGGTACACTGATGTTTGTGTCTCTACACCAAAAAATTCCCTTAGAGGGTCACAATATTATCTAGCATTTATCAATTACTTTACAAGTAAGGTATGAGTTTATATTTTGATAATAAAATAAAATATATGAATAATGTTTCAAAAGTGAAATACCATGGTGGAAAATGTGTTTAGATCAAGGATGATATTATTAATGTCTAAAAATAGAGGAGAGTATGATAGTGAATAGTTTAAGGAATTTTGTGTTTATAATATAATTTAGTAGGGGTGGGCTCTTACAAGTACCCAAAAACAAAATAATTAGGATAAAAGTATGAATATGGAATTGAATGAACATTCCAATAGTATTAGGATACGCTCATGTTTACCCTTGGCCCTTTAGGAAGAGGTAATGAAAATAGATGAATGTCTCATCAACATGACTATTTGTACCATTGGGAGCATGTCAACCTAAGGATATATTTTTAGTAACGTTTGTAAGAATATATCAAAGTTATTTTATGTTTGGAATAAGTACATATAGAATTTGATGGAGAGGAAAATCTTGATGCTAAGTCTAATTCATGTTTCTTAATTAGTTGTGGTGTTGATGAATTTGAATTTGAATTTTGTGATGATGAGAGTAAAAAATAATCAGAAAAGAAATTTAAAATTCAATAATGTTTTCTTATTCACAGGTCATCATGTAGTTAAATATTATTGTGGAAATAAAAAATTAGGATGTCTAGATAAAGTGGATTATGAAGATGTACCGAACAATGTGAGGCATAAACCAATGGTTCCTACCCTTCAAGTGGAGTACAGGAGATCAACAAGGGTGATAAGGCATATGAAAAGGTATTAATCTTCCTTAAACTATTTTTTATAAAATAATGGTGGTGATTTTAAATACATTGAAGTGGAATTACAATTAAATTAGTCAAGTAAGTAGGATATGGATACGAATGTAAGATCTCAGACATTTGATAAGGTATGTTCTTGTATATGTTTTGGTTTAACTGCCTTTTAATGGTTAATTAAATGTTTCCTAATAATATTATAAGACTTGGTGGTGCCTCATGGGTTTGGGATTGATGTTAGAGTTTGTCGTGTCGTAAAACCCTCAATCAATATTTTCCCTTTTAATGTAGCACAGTGGTGACCACATGGTTGTCTCTCAAGGAGGTTGCAGTTCAAGTTGCAAAACTGTCACTTTTGTTATTATTTTTTTTACAGAAATGAAAATTGGGATTTGATTAAAAATTTGAAAATAAAATTTTAATAAAATACTAAAGTGAAATAATATTAAAGTAAATATAATGTGGGTTTGAAATCAAAAATAAAAACAGCAGTCGCAGACAAGCTTCACCCTCTCGGACACTCCCCTCTTCCTTGTATATAAAAAATATATCTTATTTTAAATTCCTAAATGTACCCCCATGGACCCCCAGGTTTACACTCAAATTTTAAAAGACATCATATTTAAGACTTCAATATGATTTTGGTCCCGCCTATATAAGTGATTCAATTACTTAAATACCTCCAAGTAATTAAACCTAATTGAATTCGCTATGCTCAATGGAAAAACCTCCCCAAAGAATTTTAAATAGCGAAGTCAATTGTTCTACATTATAGATTGAAAAAATATCAAAACAAATGTGTTGAAAATATATTTAAGAAATAAAACAACCAGAATCATTCAAAAATATAGGTTCAAGAGAAATTCAAAAAGAGATTACACATTAAAATACAAACTCGGAAGAGAGTGTCTGTCAGGTGTGGTCGTCCGCAACCACTTTCCGCTTAGCCTTTCATCACTTGAGAAGCCTTCATCTTCTCTATTGAATATTCAAAGGATGTAATATTCTTAAGGATCAAAATATACACCTTCCCCTTCTCTCTCTGAAGCCAACTCCCTTCGTGACAGATGGTTTGGTGAAGAATGGATTTTGATTTAGAGGTAGGAGCTCCTCTCCTTGTATAGGTAGATTTCATCATCAACAGGTTGTCGCGTTTTCGACCCATTAATTGGATGACTCACGCATGTAATTATTCATAAATATTGTTCATAAATGCATTTTCCATCCACCCTCCAAATTTCAGATTACTTGGACACGTATTGAAGGAGTTATGATTTTTCTATTGAAAATCTCTTTCTCTGGATGAAGCTTCCTGGAAGTTTCCTTCAAAATTCTATCATTAAACGGCCTTCATAAAGGATTCCAAACGACGTTAAATTCCTTTTGGAGACAATTTTGGGAGTCCTCTATCATATCCAGGTGGAATATCATCATTTGGAGTTGTTTAGGCCGAAAGTTGTTTCCATTACAAACGTAGGTTCAACGCAGCCCGCCCGGAAAAATTGTCAACTTCATTGATTTTTTGGGCATCAATATGCATGAATATTTTTCTGGTCCTGAAGACAAAGATGATGGAAATAAAATAAGGATTCCAGAAAAAAGTAATCACAAAATTTGGAAATGTATTTTATGATAAATGACCAAAATAACCCTGTGATAAAAATCTTTTAAAAATCCAGAATTATGCAATTTAAACTTTTTATCCCAAAACACACTCTAAATCCAAAATTGTTACAAATAAGATCAAATTGGTAAATTAGTGAGGTTTAAATCATTTAAATAGAAATTAAAAATTTTGAAAATATTATCTTTATCAATTCCCCCACACTTGGCTCTTGGACTCCTGGACAAGTGAGCACGGTATCAAGAAAAATAAAACACATACCAATGGAGTTTACCAATTTACCACAATGAATTAAAAAGATATCATGCCTCATTAAAGAAAAATATTTAAAATTCTAAATTCCAATCATTCAATCTATTTCCACTTATTTTGTCTTCTCATGGACACAGTACACTTACCTCACATTCATTTTCTCTCAGCACACAACATAGATTTGTGACAAGGCTTTTCTCATCCATCTCATGCAAGAATTACCTTAGGCTTGATAAATTTCTACATCTCCACCCGATGTGAACCAAGAACATGTGATTACCATGAGGACTTTACAGGGTTTTTCCTGTGGCTTGGGGTTGGTAGGTTTCAAATGTGAAAAATTCTGTGGCAGAATAAGGAGGTTTTGGTTGTTTTTGAAGCAGAAATGCATGATTCTAATTTTTACTCAAGTATGGTCTCCTCCATATTTTCCTTAAAAATAACTAGCTCTGGTCTTCTATTTTCCACCCCATTCCATCAATATTTCAGTAGAAAATATTACTTTTTTCGAAAGCTCCAGATCGGGCACAACTTATTTCCATTACGAGCTCCAGACAGGCAGAACTCCATTTCATTTGAGAGCTCCAGATATGCACATCTCCATTTCATTTGAGAGCTCCAGATATGCACAGCTCTCAGAATAATATATTCCAGCATCACATATATGCCTTCAATGTTTACATGTTCTCCCAAATCAACACCAAATGAGGTAGCACATCATGAGTCATCTCCCCCCCCCCACACACACTTAAGTTCAACTAGATCATGCATTTATACTTCCAGAGTAGGTTGGAAAGGGAAATTTGGCTTGTAATGTGGCTAACCTAACAGTCTATACATGGCCACTAAGGGCTCAAGAAGGATAAAATATTCAAGGAAGGCCGAAATAAAAAGGATAATCATGAAAAGGAGGCTCTAATATTCAAAAAAATGCCTCAATCATTTTAATCACAAGCATCTTAGCCCTCAAGTTTTGATAGAAATAAATCATGTTCTAGTTTAGACAAACGCGAATTGGTTCTCTCAAGAAAGAGGTAAATGTGAAGAATATGTAAAAATGGGTCCAGGGGCCTCACAGGAATGAGAATTTCAATTACAATGTCAGTGATATGTGCCGTGAGATTTAAAAATCAGTTGTCATTTCATGAATTTTCCAAATTTTTGAACTTGAAACAATGTCATTTTTAGCATTCATTTATGTTCAGTTTCAAAGGATCAGTTGGTTCACTCCTTGGCATGAGTTTCAAATGAAATTCAAGAAATTCCGAAACCCTTTTTTTAAATAAACACGAAGAAAGAAAAAAAATGGAACGAAATTTTGAAAACAAAAAATTTCAAAAAAGTTCGTAAAAATCTACTCTACCCAACATTGTGTCCCCCCACACTTATTCTATGCAATGTCCTCATTGTGTAGTTTTTTTAGCATGAAATTCAGGAAATTAAAGACAAAGAAAAAATAAATGATAAGGAAAGACACAACCTGGCATCAATTATATTCTGAATCATGAAGTTGAATCTCCTCCCCTGGAGGATCTTGAAAATTTTCTTGAAATAGCATCAACTGATGTCCATTGATAGCGAATGATGTCTCTTTGTCTGGATCTTTAGTCTGTATTGTACCAAAAGGAAAAAAATGAGTAACAATGAATGGGCCAGACCATTTGGAATGAAATTTACCTGGAAAGAGTTTCAATCTGGCATCAAACAGTATAACTTTTTCTCCCTCATTGAAGTTTTTGTTGAGAATCCTCCCATCATGAATGGCTTTGCTTTTCACTTTGTATAACCTGGAGCTTTCATATTCATTATTTTTTATCTCCTCCAACTCCTTCAAACAATATTTTCTTTCTTTACCCGCAGAATATAGGTTCATGTTACATGTTTTTACATCCCAAAAGGATTTGTGTTCTAACTCAACTGGTAGATGACAATTTTTTCAATAGACCAATCTAAATGGTGACATTACAATTGGGGTTTTGAAAGCAGTTATGTGGGCCCAAAGAGCATAATCAAGTCTCAAACTCCAATCCTTTTTATTTGAGTTCACTATTTTTTCTAGGATTTGTTTGATCTCCCTATTGGACAACTCAGTCATTCCGTTTGTTTGAGGTTGATAGGGCTTAGATACCCTATGATTAACACCATATTTCTACAAAAGATATTCGAAAGTCCTATTACAAAAATGGGTACCTTGATCTGTAATTAGAAACATTGGAAATCCAATCCTTGAAAACAAATTTCCTTTCAAAAATTTAGACACAATCTTAGCATCATCAGTTCAGGTGGGGATAGCCTCTACCCACTTGGACACATAATAAACAGCCAACAAGATGTAGAGATATCCAAACGAATTAGGAAAAGGCACCGTGAAATCCATTCCCCAAACATCAAAAACATCACAAAACAAAAGTGGGTTTTGTGGCATCTCATTCCGCTTAGAAATGTTTCCTTGGAATTGACAATTTTTACAGGTTCTGTAGAATTCTAAAGCATCTCTAAAAATGGCGGGCCAATACAATCTAGAATCATTAACTTTTCTTATTGTTCTCTGTGGTCCAAAGTTTCCTCCACAGTTTAATGTGTGGTAGAAATGTAGGATAGATTGAAATTCAGAGTTCGGAATGCATCTTTGTATCATTTGATCACTACCAATGTGCCATAAATAAGGATAATCCCAAATGAATTTCTTTGAATCACTCTGAAGTTTTTCAATTTTATTTTTGGAAAAACAATGGGGGTGTTCATAATAAGCCAAATAGTTTACAAGATTAAAAAACCATGGTATTTCCCTTTGATCAGCAAATAAATCCTCATCTAGAATGGTTTCCTTAATTGGGGAACACATATGAAATTTTCTATTCTCAATAGATGGTATCCTGCTCAAATGATCAGCAACAAGGTTCTCACAACCTTTATTATCTTTTATTTCAACATCAAACTCCTGTAAAAGAAAAATCCATCTCAAAAGTCTTGGTTTTGCATCATGTTTCTTCATCAAGAATCTGATTACAGAATGATCAGTAAAAACAATCACCTTGGACCCCAGCAGATAAATTCTAAATGTGTCTAGAGAAAAGACAACAGCCAGCAGTTCTTTCTCAGTTGTCATGTAGTATTATTGGGCTTGATCGAGAGTTCGGGAGGCAAAGGCAATCACATGATATTTTTTTCTGTCCTTTGACTCAATACTTCCCCAAGAGTAATGTCAGATGCATCGGTCATTATTTCAAAGGGAATTTCCCATTTAAGAGGTTGAACAATGATAGGGGTTATCAATCTTTTTTTTCATCTCATGAAACGAATTTATGAAATTCTCATCAAAGACAAATGTAACATCTTTTTAGAGTAATCTGGACAATGGAAGACCAATCGTACTGAATTCTTTAATGAATTTCCTATAAAATCCAGCATGCCCTAGGAAGGATCTCACATCTCACAGTTTTTGGGTATGGTAATGAAGAAATGACCTCAAATTTGGATTTATCAACTTGAATTCCATCACAGGACACAACATGTCCAAGAAAGATCCCTTTAGCAACCATAAAATGACATTTTTCATAATTTAGAACAATCTTCTTTTCAATTCATGTTTTAAGGACATGTTCCAAGCTTTTAAAACAACTTTCAAAAGATGATCCATACACAGTGAAGTCATCCATAAAAACATCCATAAAAGTTTCCAAAAATTCAGAGAAGATGCTTATCATACACATTTGAAAATTTCCTGGGGCATTACATAAACCGAAGGGCATCCTTCTGTATGGAAAAGTTCCAAATGGGCATGTGAAGGTGTTTTTCTCTTGATCCTCAGGTAAAATGTGAATCTGAAAATATCCAGAAAATCCATCCAGAAAACAGTAGTGGGATTTACCAGCTAGTCTTTCAAGGAATTGATCAATGAATGGTAATGGGAAGTGGTCTTTCCTTGTAAACAATTTGAGTTTCCTAAAATCAATGCACATTCTCCATTTATTTAGAAGCCTTATGGGGACAAGACCACCAAATTCATTCCTTGAGATTGTAAATCCACTTTTTTTAGGAACAACATGGACTTGACTTACCCATTGACTATCAGATATGGGATTAATAATTCCAGCAGCCAGTAAGGTGGTGCCTTCTTTCTTCACAACCTGCAGAAGTGTTGGGTTCAGTCTTCATTGAAATTGTCTAACTGGTCTAGCGTTCTCCTCTAGTAAAATTCTATGCATGCAAACTGAGGGGCTGATTCCTGTTAGATCAGAGAGAGTCCATCATATGGCTTTTTTGTGGGACATGAGAACTTTCAACAATTGGTTTTCCTAGACTTCCGAAAAATATTTGGAGATGATTACAGGGAATTGTTCATTATGACTTAAGAAGGCATACTTGAGGTTATCGGAAAGGGGATTCAATTCTTCCATAGGTGGGTTGGTTTCATTGATAACTGGGAACTCTTCAAAAGTGAAATTGTTTGGTGAAGCTCCATATTTATCATGGTTATCTCTTTCTATGATCTCAAGACTTGTTTCATGTGAAAAACTGGAAACCTCTCTTGGAATACCACTAACATATTTAGTGGTTTCTAGAAATTTATCTTCATCATTGCTCAGATATCCAGTCTCAACATCCCTATATTCTTCACAGTCTTCAATTTCATCCTCATTTTGATCTGATTCAGTATCATACAAATATCCCTCTTTTTCTACATCATTTGGTATTTCATTACAGAAAAAATCAGGTAACATGCCAGAGGAAGACCAATCAATCATGTTAACATGTGGAGTTGAATGATCCTCAACTGGGTGTTTCATTGAATGAAAAATGTTGAAATAAACAACATCTCCTCCAAATTCTAGTGAAAGTGTTCCCTTGTGAACATTGATGATCGCTTTCGCCGTTTTTTAGAAATGGACTCCCTAGGATGAGGGGAGCATATGTGTTGAACTGATCATCTTCCATATCCAAAACATAGTAGTCAACAGAAAAAATCATTTCTCTCACTTGAACAAGAACATCCTCTATTACTCCAGGAGGTTTGGTGGTACTTCAGTTTGTGAGTTGAATGCTAATTCCAGAGGTTTTCATGTCTCCAACCTGAAGAGATGAGTAGACAAGAAGTGGAATGACATTGATGGAGGCCCCTAGATCAAGAATCACATCTTTGAATTCACATTTCCCAATGGTACAGGGAATGGTAAATGTCCCAGGGTCTTTACACTAGACAAGAAGTGCATGTTGAATCATCGATGAAACATTCCTTCCAAAGATTACTTTTTCACCTCCTTTGAAATTTCTCTTGTTGGTACACATGTCTTTCAGAAACTTAGCATACCTCGGAAATTGTTTCACAACATCGAGCAATGGAATATTGACTTTGAATTTCTTGAATGTTTCCAAAACCTCCTTATCCAATTCTTTTTTAGCACTTGAATTTGGTGGTGGTTCACACCTTGGATAAGGCAGTGGAGGTTTGAATGTTTCTGGTGTATTCTGAGTATGTTTTGGAGGAACATAAGGACCAGATATCCTCTTCCAATCATTCTTTGTTCTTTCGAACAAGATTTCCTCTCTTGACTTTGAGTTTCTATCAACTTCATATTTTTCAACATTTTTATCAAGGGTAGGATTTTCATCAACAGTATCAGCAGAAGGCTTGATGTTCTCAATCTGAGGGTTGTTCAATTTTGTTCCACTCCTAAGTTCAATTGCACTCATATTTTCCTTCCCATTATTCCTCGGATTTACTTGTGGCTGTGAGGGTAAACCACCACTCATTTGATTTTTTATTCAATTAATACCAGAGGCAACTTGACCGATTTGAGTCATCAAGGTATTCATTTTGTTATCTTGTTGTTTTGTTTATTCTTTTAGTTCCTTTATTTCCTCTTGTTGTTTTCTCATTTCTTCTTCAAGGTTCCTATCATAGTTTCGAGTGGGAGGGGTAGGGTCAAAATTGCTTCCAGAATGAGCATTGTCTTGCTCATTGAAATATCTTGGTTGAGAATTACTTGATTGTCCTTGGAAGAATCCTTTTGGTTGTCCAGGTTGATGAAATATTTCATTTGAGTTGTTGTTCTATCCTTAATTGAAATTTTGGTTGTTTTGAAATGGTCTTTGCTGGTTTGTTTGAAATGATCTTCCAGGAAAAACTGCATTGCAGTTCTCAGGAGGCTCTTGCATTTGCGGGCATTGGTCACTAAAATGTTCATTTTAAGAACAAATCCCACAGTAGACATGTAGTTGGAAAGCCGCTTCAGGTTTGGGTTGGGTTGGTGGGGTGTTTGACAACATTATTGACCTTACCATGGTGGTAAGATCAGATAGTTGACTTGCAATTGTGTTTTTTTCGGAACTAATGGTAGGGAATTATTGTGTAGCATTGACATGAAGATGTCCTATGGTTCTAAATTGTTGGGAATTCTGAGCCATGTTTGAAATTAAAATCCTAGCAGCAGCATGTGTCTTATCAACTAAAGCTCGTCCTGCAGCAGCATCGATCACACTTCTATCAGTGAGACACAATCCTTAATAAAAGTATTGAATGAGAAGTTGGTCACTGATTTGATGATGGGGGAAACTAAAACAAATATGTTTGAACCATTCACAGTATTCGTGAAGTGTTTCTCCTTGTGTCTGCCTAATTCCACAAATCTCCTTTTGAATGGAGGCAGTTCTAGATGTAGGGAAAAATTTTCAAGGAAAATCTTTTTTAATTCATTCCAATTTCTAATCAAGGTTGAGTGAGAATAGAAAAACCATTCCTTAGCAACTCCATCTGGAGAAAAAGGAAATGACCTCAGCTTCATTTGATCTACATTGACTCCATGAGGTTTCATGTTGACACACAAGTAGTTGAATACTTGAAGGTGTTTGTGTGGGTCTTCACAAGGAAACCCATTGAATTTGGGAAGCTGGTGGATGAAACATGACTTGATTTCAAATCCAACAAGGGCATAAGTGTACTCTATAGGATTCTCATGATTTTCGTCATAGGATGAAGCCAGTTCTTTCAAAGTTCTATTTTCATCCATTTGGATTTCAGTTTCAACTAAGTCACTCCTAGGTGTATTGGTGGAAGATTCACAACTTGCAGCTTGTGGATTATTACCTCTAACCCTAGTGTGAAATGTTCAATCAATTTCAGAATCTAAAGCTAACAAGTTCGGTTCAGAAGTTCGGGTCATGAAAAAAAATAATTAAAATAAAATCAACTCTAACAACCTCCCCGGCAACGGCGCCATTTTATGTGAGCATTTTCCGTGTCGTAAAACCCTCAATCAATATTTTTCCTTTTAATGTAGCACATTGGTGACCACAAGGTTGTCTCTCGAGGAGGATGCAGTTTGAGTTGCAAAACTGTCACTTTTGTTATTATTATTTTTTTTTTCAGAAATAAAAATTGGGATTTGATTAACAATTGGAAAATAAAATTTTAATTAAATACTAATGTGAAATAATCTTAAATGAAAGATAATGTGGGTTTGAAATCAAGAATAAAAACAGGAGTCGCAGACAAGCTTCACCCTCTCGGACACCCCCCTCTTCCTTGTATATAAAAAATATCTCTTATTTTAAATTCCTAAATGTACCCCCATGGACCCCCAGGTTTACACTCAAATTTAAAAAGACATAATATTTAATACTTCAATATTATTGTGGTCCCGCCTATAGAAGTGATTCAATTACTTAAATACCTCCAAGTAATTGAACCTAATTGAATTCGCTATGCTCAATGGCAATACCTCACTAAAGAATTTTAAATAGCGAAGTCAGTTGTTCTACTTTATAGATGGAACAATGATCAAAACAAATGTGTTGAAAATATATTTAATAAATAAAACAACCAGATTCATTCAAAAATATAGGTTCAAGAGACATTGAAAAGGAGATTACACATTAAAATCCAAACTCGGAAGAGAGTGTCCGTCGGGTGTCGTCGTCCGCAACCACTTGCCGCTTATCTTTCCATCACTTGAGAAGCCTTCATATTCTCTATTGAATCTTCAAAGGTTTTCATACTCTTAAGGATCATAATCTCAACCTTACCCATCTCTCTCTCTCTCAATCCAACTCCCTTCGTGACAGATGGTGTGGTGAAGAATGGATTTTGATTTAGATGTAGGAGATCCTCTCCTTTTATAGGCATATTTCATCATCAACATTTTTTCGCATTTTCGACCCATTATGTTGTCGATTCACGCGTGTATGTCTTCAAAACTATTGTTCATAAATGTGTTTTCCATCTACCCTCCAAATTTCAGATTAATTGGACGCGTATTGAAGGAGTTATAATTTTTCTATTGAATATTTCTTTCACTGGATGAAGCTTCCTGGAAGTTTCCTTCAAAATTCTATCACTCAACGGACATCATAAAGGATTAAAAACGGCTTGTAATTCATTTTTGAGACGCGTTTTGGAGTCCTCTGTCATATCCAAGTGTAATATAATCATTAGGAGTTGTTTAGGGAAAAATTTGCATCCATTACCAACGTAGGGTCAACGCAGTCCGCACGGAAAAATTGTCAAATTCATTGATTTTTTTGGGTATCAAGATACATGAATCTTTTCCTGGGCCTCAATACAAAGATGATGGAAATAAAATGAGGATTCCAAAAAATTTGGAATCACAAAATTTTGAAATGTATTTTATGATAAATGACCAAAATACGCCTGTGATAAAAATCTATTAAAAATCCAGAATTATTCAATTTAAACTTTTTATCCTAAAACACACTCTAAATCCAAAATTGTTACAAATAAGATCAAATTGGAAAATTGGTGAGGTTTAAATCATTTAAATAGACATTAAAAATATTGAAAATATTAGCTCTGTCAATTCCCTCACACATGGCTCTTGGACTCCTGGACAAGTGAGCACGGTATCAAGAAAAATAAAACACATACCAATGGAGTTTACCAATTTACCACAATGAATTAAAAAGATATCATGCCTCGTTAAAGAAAAATATTTAAAATTCTAAATTCAAATCATTCAATCCGTTTCCACTTATTTTTTCTTCTCATGGACACAATACACTAACCTCACATTCATTTTCTCTCAGCACACAATATAGATTTGTGACAAGGCTTTTCTCATCCAACTCATGCAAGAATTACCGTAGGCTTGATAAATTTCTACATCTCTACCCGATGTGTACCAAGAACATGTGATTATCATGAGGACTTTACAGGGTTTTTCTGTGTCTTGGGGTTGGTAGGTTTTAAATGTGAAAAAATTTGTGGCTGAATAAGGATGTTTTGGCTCTTTTTGAAGCAGAAATGCATGATTCTAATTTTTAATCAAGTATGGTCTCCTCCATATTCTCCTTAAAAATAACCAACTCTGATATTCTGTTTTCCACCCCATTCCATCAATATTTCAATAGAAAATATGACTTTTTTTAAAGCTCTAGATTGGGCACAACTTATTTCCATTATGAGCTCTAGACATGCACAACTCCATTTCATTTGAGAGCTCCAGATAGGCACAACTCCATTTTATTTGAGAGCTCCAGATAGGCACATCTGTAAGAATAATATATTCCAGCATCACATATACGCCTTCAATATTTAAATTTTATCCCAAAGCAACACCAAATGAGTTAGCACATCATGAGTCATCTTCCCCCCCTCCACACTTATGTTCAACTAGATCATGCATTTATACTTCTAGTGTAGGTTGGAAAGGGAAATTTGGATTGTAATGTGGCTAACCTAACATGCTATACATGGATACTAAGGGATCAAGAAGGATAAAAAGTTCAAAGAAGGCCGAAATAAAAAAGGATAATCATGAAAAGGAGGATCCAATATTCAAAAAAATTCCTCAATCATTTTAATCACAAGTATCTTAGCCCTCGAGTTTTGATAGAAATAAATCAAGTTCTAGTTGAAACAAACACAAATTGGTTCTCTCGAGAAAGAGGTAAATGTGAAGAAGATGTAAAAATGGGTCCAGAGGCCTCACAGGAATGAGAATTTCAATTACAATGTCAGTGATATGTTCCATGAGATTTAAAAATCAGTGGTCATTTCATGAATTTTCCAAATTTTTTAATGTGAAACAATGTCATTTTCAGCATTCATTTATGTTCAGTCTCAAAGGATCAGTTGGTTCACTCCTTGGCATGAGTTTCAAATGAAATTCAAGAAATTCCAAAACCTTTTGTTTTAAAAGAATCACGGAGAAAGAAAAAAATGGAATGAAATTTTGAAAACAAAAAATTTCAAAAAAAAGTTCGTAAAAATATACTCTACCCAGCATTGTGTCCCCCACACTTATTCTATGCAATGTCCTCATTGTGTAGTTTTTTTAGCATGAAATTCAGGAAATTAAAGACAAAGAAAAAATAAACGATAAGGAAAAACACAACCTGGCATCAATTATATTCTGTGTCATGAAGTTGAATCTCCTCCCCTAGAGGATCTTGAAAATTTTCTCGAAATAGCTTCAGCCAATGCCCATTGATAGTGAATGATGTCTCTTTGTTAGGATCTTTAATCTGTATTGCACCAAAATGAAAAACATGAGTAAAAATGAATGAGCCAGACCATTTGGAACAAAATTTACCTGGGAAGAGTTTCAATCTGGCATCAAACAGCAGAACTTTGTCTCCCTCGATGATTTTGTTGAGAATCCTCCCATCATGAAAGGCTTTTCTTCTCTCTTTGTATAACATAGAGCATTCTTATGCATTATTTCTGATCTCTTCCAACTCCTGCAAACAATATTTTCTTTCTTTCCCAGCAGAATATAGGTTCATGTTACATGTTTTTACAGCCCAAAAGTATTTGTGTTATAACTCAAATGGTATATGACAAGCTTTTTCATAGACCAATCTAAATGGTGACATTTCAATTGGGGTTTTGGAAGAAGTTCTGTGGGCTCAAAGAGCATCATCAAGTCTCAAACTCCAATCCTTTCTATTTGGGTTCACTATTTTTTCTAGGAATTGTTTGATCTCCCTATTGGACAACTCATCCATTTCGTTTGTTTGAGGATTATAGGGCGTAGTGACCCTATGATTAACACCGTATTTCTTCAAAAGAGATTCCAAAGTCCTATTACAAAAATGGTTACCTTGATCTGTAATTAGAAACTTTGGAAATCCAAACCTTGAAAACAAATTTCCTTTCAGAAATTTAGAAACAATCTTAGCATCATCACTTCGGGTGGGGATAGCCTCTACCCACTTGGACACATAATCAACATCCAACAAGATGTAGAGATATCCAAACAAATTAGGAAAAGGCCCCATGAAATCCATTCCCCAAACATCAAAAACATCACAAATCAAAAGTGGGTTGTGTGGCATCTCATTCCGCTTGGAAATGTTTCCTTGGAATTGACAATTTTTACAGGTTCTGCAAAATTCGAAAGCATCTCTAAAAATGACGAGCCAATAAAATACAGAATCGAGAACTTTTCTTACTGTTCTTTGTAGTCCAAAGTGTCCTCCACAGTTTAATGTGTGGCAGAAATGTTGGATGGATTGAAATTCAGAGTTCGGAATGCATCTTCGTATCATTTTATCACTACCGATGTTCCATAAATAAGGATCATCAAAAATGAATTTCATTGAATCGCACCGAAGTTTATCAATTTGATTTCTGGAAAACCAATGGGGGTGTTCATCAGAAGCCAAATAGTTTACAAGATTATCTAACCATTTTATTTCACTTTGTGCAGCAAATAAATCCTCATCTGGAAAGGTTTCCTTAATTGGGGAACACATATGAAATTTTCTATTCTCAGTAGATGGTATCCTGCTCAAATGATCAGAAAAAAGGTTCTCACATCCTTTCTTATCTTTTATTTCAACATCAAACTCCTGTAAAAGCAAAATCCATCTCAGAAGTCTTGGTTTTGCATCATGTTTCTTCATCAAGAATCTGATTGCAGAATGATCAGTAAAAACAATCACCTTGGAGACCAGCAGATAACTTCAAAATTTGTCTAGAGCAAAGACAACAGCCAGCAGTTCTTTCTCAATTGTTGTGTAATTTGATTGGGCTTGATCAAGAATTCAGGAGGCATAGGCAATCACGTTAGATTTCCTTTCTATCCATTGACTCAATACTTCCCCAAGAGAAAAGTCAGATGCATCGGTCATTATTTCAAAGGTAATGCCCCATTTAGTAGGTTGAACAATGGGAGGGGTTATCAATCTTTTTTTCAGCTCATGAAACGAATTTATGAAATTATCATCAAAGACAAATGGAACATCTTTTTGGAGTAATATTGAAAATGGAAGACCAATCGTACTGAAATCTTTAATGAATCTCCTGTAAAATCCATCATGCCCAAGGAAGGATCTCACATCTCTCACAGTTTTTGGGTATGGTAATGAAGAAATGACATCAACTTTGGATTTATCAACTTGAATTCCTTCATGGGACACAACATGTCCAAGAACGATCCCTTTAACAACCATAAAATGACATTTTTCATAATTTAGAACAAGGTTCTTTTGAATGCATGTTTTAAGGACACGTTTCAAGCTTTTCAAACAACTTTCAAAAGATGATCCATACATAGTGAAGTCATCCATTAAAACATCCATGCAAGTTTCCAAAAATTCACAGAAGATGCTTATCATACACCTTTGAAAAGTTCCTGGGGAATTACATAAATCAAAGGGCATCCTTCTGTATGCAAAAGTTCCAAATGGGCATGTGAATGTGGTTTTCTCTTGATCCTCAGGTAAAATGTGAATCTGAAAATATCCAGAAAATCCATCCAGAAATTAGTTGTGTGTTTTTCCAGGTAGTCTTTCAAGGACTTGATCAAGGAATGGTAATGGGAAGTGGTCTTTCCTTGTTACCAAATTGAGTTTCCTGTAATCAATGCACATTCTCCATTTATTTGGAAGCCTTATGGGGACAAGATCACCAAATTCATTCCTTGAGATTTTAAATACACTTTTTTTAGGAACAACATGGACTGGACTTACCCATTGACTATCAGATATGGGAAAAATAATTCCAGAAGACAGCAAGGTGGTGACTTATTTCTTCACAACCTCCATAAGTGTTGAGTTCAGTCCTCTTTGAAATTGTATTACTGGTCTAACATTCTCCTCCAGTAAAATTCTGTGCATGCAAACTGAGGGGAAGATTCCTATTAGATCAGATAGATTCCATCTTATGGCTTCCTTGTGGGACTTGAGAACTTCCAACAATTGGTTTTCCTGGACTTCTGACAAATCTTTTGAGATGGTTTCAGGGAATTGTTCATTATGACCTAAGAAGGCATACTTGAGGTTATCCAGAAGGGGTTTCAATTCTACCACAGGTGGGTTGGTTTCATTGATAACTAGGAACTCCTTAAAAGTGAAATTTTATGGTGAAGCTCCATGTTCATCATGGTTATCTCTTTTTATGATCTCAAGACATGTTTCATGTGAAACATTGGAAACCTCTCCTGGAATACCACTAACAGATTCAGTGGTTTCTAGAAATTAATCTTCATCATTGCTCAGATATCCAGTCTCAACATCCCAATATTCTTTATAGTCTCCAATTTCATCCTCATTTTGATTTGATTCAGTATCATACAAATATCCCTCTTTTTCTACATCCGTTGGTATTTCATTGCAAAAAAATCAGGTAACATGCCAGAGGAAAACCAATCAATCATGTTAACATGTGGAGTTGAATGATCCTCAACTGGGTGTTTCATTGAATGAAAAATGTTGAAATGAAAAACATATCCTCCAAATTCTAATGAATGTGTTCCCTTGTTAACATTGATGATCACTTTCTCCATTTTTAAAAATGGCCTCCCTAGGATGAGGGGAGCATGTGTGCTGAACCGATTATCTTCCATATCCAAAACATAGAATTCAACAAGAAAAATCATGTCTCTCACTTGAATGAGAACATCCTCTATTACTCCAGCACATTTGGTGGTACTTCGGTTTGTGAGTTGAATGATAATTCCAGAGGTTTTCAAGTCTCCAACCTGAAGAGATGAGTAGACAGAATGTGGAATGACATTGATGGAGGCCCCAAGATCAAGCATCACATCTTTGAATTTGCATTTCCCAATGGTATAGGTAATGGTAAATGTCCCAGGGTCTTAACACTTGACTGGAAGTGCATGTTGAATCATCGATGAAACATTCCTTCCTAAGTTTACTTTTTCACCTCCTTTTAACTTTCTTTTGATAGTACACATGTCTTTAAAAAACTTAGTATACCTCGGAATTTGTTTCACAGCATCGAGCAGTGGAATATTGACTTGTACTTTCTTGAATGTTTCCAAAACCTCCTTATCCAATTCTTTTTCAGCACTTGACTTTGGTGGTGGTTCACACCTTAGATAAGACAGTGGAAGTTTGAATGTCCCTGGGCTATTCTGAGTATGTTTTGGCAGAACATAAGAACCAGACATCCTCTTCCAATCATTCTTTGTTCTTTCAAACAAGATTTCCTCTCTTGACTTTGAGTTTCTATCAACTTTGGATTTTTCAAAAAAATTATCAAGGGTAGCATTTTCATCAACAGTATTAGCAGAAGGCTTGATGTTCTCAATCTGAGGTTTGTTCAATTTTTTCCACTCCTAAGTTCAATTGCACTCACATTTTCCTTCCCATTATTCCTCAGATTTACTTGTGGCTATGAGGGTAAACCACCACTCATTTGATTTGTGGTGCAATTAATACCAGAGGAAAGTTGACCCATTTTAGTCATCAAGGTATTCATTTTTTTATCTTGTTGTTTTGTGTATTCTTTTAGTTCCCTCATTTTCTCTTGTTGTTAACTCAATGCTTCTTCAAGGTTCTTATCAGAGTTTTGAGTGGGAGGGGTAGGGTGAAAATTGCTTCTAGAATGAGCATTGGCTTGCTCATTGAAATATCTTGCTTGAGAATTACTTGATTGTCCTTGGAAGAATCCTCTTGGTTGTCCAGGTTGATGAAATCTTTCATTTGAGTTGTTTTTCCATCCTTGATTGAAATTTTGGTTGTTTTGAAATGGTCTTTGTTGGTTTGTTTGAAATGTTATTCCAGGAAAAACTGCATTGCAGTTCTTAGGAGGCTCTTGAATTTTCAGGCATTGGTCACTAAAATGTTCATTTGAAGAACAAATCCCACAGTGGACATGTAGTTGGAAAGCCGCTTCAGGTTTGGGTTGGGTTGGTGGGGTGTTAGACAGCATTATTGACCTTACCATGGTGGTAAGATCAGATAGTTGACTTGCAATTGTGTTGTTTTCGGAACTAGTATTAGGGAATTCTTGTGCAGAATTGACATGAAAAAAGGCCTCTGGTTCCAAATTGTTGGGAATTCTGGGCCATGTTTGCAATTAAAATCCTAGCAGCAGTTGATGTCTTATCAACTAAAGCTCCTCCTACAGCAACATCGATCATACTTCTATCAGTGAGACACAATCCTTCATAAAAGGATTTAATGAGAAGCTGATCACTGATTTGATGATGGGGGCAACTAAAACAAAGACGTTTGAACCTTTCCCAGTATTCATGAATTGTTTCTCCTTGTGTCTGCCTAATTCCACAAATCTCCTTTCGAATGGAGGCAGTTCTAGACGCAGGGAAAACAATTTCAAGGAAAATATTTTTTAATTCATTCCAATTTCTAATCAAGGTTTAGTGAGAATAGAAAAACCATTCCTTATCAACTCCATCTAGAGAAAAAGGAAACGACCTCATCTTCATTTGATCTGCATCGAATCCATGAGGTTTCATATTGACACACAAGTAGCTAAATTCTTGAAGGTGTTTGTGTGGGTCTTCACCAGGAAACCCATTGAATTTGGGAAGCTGGTGGATGAAACCGGACTTGATTTCAAATCTAGCAGGGGCATCAGGGTACTCTACAGGATTCTCATGATTTTCGTTATAGGACGAAGCCAGTTCTTTCAAAGTTCTATTTTCAGCCATTTGGATTTCAGTTTCAACTAAGTCCCTCCTAGGTGTATTGGTGGAATATTCACAACATGAAACTTGTGGATTATTACTTCTAACCCTAGTGTGAAAAGTTTTATCAATTTCAGAATCTAAAGGTTACAAGTTCGGTTTAGAAGTTGGTGTCGTGCAAAAAAAATAATTAAAATAAAATCAACTCTAGAAACCTCCCCAGCAACGGCGCCAGTTTATTTGAGAATTTTTTGTGTCTTAAAACCCTCAATAAATATTTTCTGTTTTAATGTATCACAGTGGTGACCACAAGGCTGTCTCTCAAGGAGGTTGCAGTTCGAGTTGCAAAACTGTCACTTTTGTTGTTATTATTATTATTTTTGCAGAAATGAAAATGGGGATTTGATTAACAATTTGAAACTAAAATTTTAATTAAATACTAAAGTGAAATAATTTTAAAGGAAATATAATGTGGGTTTGAAATCAAGAATAAAAACAGCAGTCGCAGACAAGCTTCACCCTCTCGGATGCTCCCCTCTTCCTTGTTTATAAAAAATATCTCTTATTTTAAATTCCTAAATGTTCGCCCAAGGACCCCCAGGTTTACACTAAAATTTTAAAAGACATCATATTTAAGACTTCAATATTATTGTGTCCTACCTATAGAACTGATTCAATTACTTAAATACCTCCAAGTAACTGAACCTAATTGAATTAGCTATGCTCAATGGAAAAACCTCACCAAAAAATTTTAAATAGCGAAGTCAATTGTTCTACTTTATTGATGGAACAACGATCAAAAAAAACGTGTTAAAAATATATTTAAGAAAGAAAACAACCAGATTCATTCAAAAATATAGGTTCAATAGAAATTCAAAAAGATATTACACATTAAAATCCAAACTCGGAAGAGAGTGTTCGTCGGGTGTCGTCGTCCGTAACCACTTGCCGCTTTGCCTTCCATCACTTGAAAAGCCTTCATCTTCTCTATTTAATATTCAAAGGATTTCATATTCTTAAGGATCAAAATCTCCACCTTCCCCTTCGCTCTCTCAAGCCAACTCCCTTCGTGACGGATGGTGTGGTGAAGAATGGATTGTGATTTAGAGGTAGGAGCTCCACTCCTTTTATAGGCAGATTTCATCATCAAAATGTTGTTGCCTTTTATACCCATTAATTGGTCGATTCATGCGTGTTCATCTTGATAACTATTGTTCATAAATGTGTTTTCCATCCACCCTCCCAATTTCAGATTAATTGGAAGTGTATGGAAGGAGATATGATTTTTCTATTGAAAATCACTTTCTCTGGATGAAGCTTTCTAAAAGTTTCCTTCACAATTCTATCACTCAACGGACCTCATAAAAGATTCCAAGCGGCTTGAAATTCATTTTGGAGACGCGTTTTGGAGTCCTCTGTCATATCCAGGTTGAATCTCATCATTTGAAGTTTTTTAGGACGAAAGGTGTTACCATTACCAACGTAGTGTCAAGGCAGTCCGCCCGAAAACATTGTCAACTTCATTGATTTTTTTGGGCATCAAGATGCATGAATAATTTCCTAGGCCTGAAGACAAAGATGATGGAAATAAAATATGGATTCCAAAAAAAATATAATCACAAAATTTGTAAATGTGTTGTATGATAAATTTCCAAAATACCCCTATGATAAAAATCCAGAATTATGCAATCTAAACTTTTTATCCCAAAACACACTCTAAATCAAAAATTGTTACAAATAAGATCAAATTGGTAAATTGGTGAGGTTTAAATCAATTTAAATAGACACTAAAAATATTGAAAATATTATCTCTATCAGGGATATGAAGTAAGAGGAAAAGAGGGTGTTTAGTGCAGGTCGCACGATTAGTGAACAGTTAGGTGGTTTGTCTACGAACTTGAGTTATGTGGTTTATAAGTTTATCCCATAGTCTTAATGATGAAATATATGATTATTTGGTTGTATTATGGTATATTCATGCCATCCATTTGGTCTCTGTGGTATGAAATGATAAATGGGATAGTTTAATGTTTAATTGAACCCCTCATGGCACCCTTTGGATTTTTTGAGGTTGGGTAGACCATGCCCAAGGCCATCCAAGGGGTGTACCCATTCCTTGAACTTGAAATTAATTTATTGACTATTAAATTAAAGGGTATATCAGTTAGAACTAATGATAATTATATTTGTCATGATAATAATGGATTGTGAAATGAAACCATTTTTAATTGTGTTTAGTTCATTAATTTGACAAAAGGTGGTGTTTGTTCAAGTTTGAAAGTGTTAAATGGGTTACGAAAGGTGAATAGTTTATGTGATAAATGTTAAAAACAATTTTCACATGAATAAGTAGTAGGTGTGGGGGTTATATTGAGGCTTTTATCTATGGGTTGGGCTGTAATGAGGCTCTTGGCCTCACCCCTGTAATTCATGGATTAGGGTGTTGGATTGAGGATCTATTCCCCTAATGAATGATTTTGATATCATTACCTATAATGAGACTATGAGGTTTGATATTTAAGTATTGTTTTGTGAAATTATTATCCATGTGATGTATGGAACTTGAATACTAATATGATTTATTAGTGGGCCGACATATGCTGAAGTGAATTTGATGAATATACGTAACATATAGAATAATTTTTAAAGTCATAAATAAAATATTGTTACATAATGAAACTAGATTGACCTATTTCTTACATTATTGATTATTGTACATCATTATACACTATTTGTTTAGAATATATATATTTTAAACACCATTCATTGTGGTCTACAAAGTTATACTCAAACCTTATTCAGGACACCATTGGAGACCTAACAAGACTCTATTATTGCAGGTCAGGACATGGAAAAATGCATTTTAGTAGATGGTTGATGTGTGAACGGTATGTTCATGGATGAGGGAAACATTATTTTTATCAGGGACCATTTTTGGTATTCTTTAGTTTCCCTTTATTTTGATCAGTTTTCTTTTCATTTGACAATGTATGGGATGAAATTGCTTATTTAATGTTGGTTGTGGATATATACGTATTTTTGGGAATTTAATTTGTGATGCTTGCTTATTTTTTACATTATTTACTTTATTTACTACTTTATCTACTATGGATTGATCTAATAAATTGGTTGTAGTCTCAGAATTTGTTACATTATACCTTCACTATTAGTCGAAAATCTCTATCATATAGGGAGGTTCTCCTGAGGTCACGTATTGAACCATCTTGGGGAACCATGTTTAGTGGAACCTGGGCTAGGGAATTACAATGAAGAAGGATATTTAGTTATATCATTACAATAATATTTTGGGGCGGACTCATATACTATTAGGAAATAATGTACTACATGAAATATGGGTATACCAGGCCAAACAAGGACATGATAGTAAGAATATGTATAAGGTAAGGGTAGTTTTGAATGGATTTCCATATAATGTGGATGTGTATTTCATTGAATTTTTCTTAGCTGTAGTACATATGACAACAATCCTTGTGGATCTTAGTATTCTTTCATAAGAGGATTTAAATTTTTAAAGCTTGATATGAATAATACTTTAATTTATAGAGATTTATAAGAAGAAATTTATATGGGAAAACCTAAAGAATTTTTTATTTAATATTGGAAAACGTAGTGAAAAAAACCAAGAAATGTTTTTATGGGTTAATAACGAACCCAAGAAGTGAAATAAAATGTTTAATACATTCATGAGTAAAAATGCATAAAATTGGTGCGGCATGGATCAATGAAACCTTTTCAAGTCTTTTAGTGATGAATATATTATATCTCATCTATGTGTGGATGATCTTCTTATTTCAAGAACATGTATATCAATGATTGATAAACAAAAGGGGAATCTGGATAATTCATTCATGATAATAGATCATTAAGAAGCTAGTAAGGTTTTGGTAATAATGATAAATATAGAACGTGAGGATAAAACATTAATTTTATCATAGATCAAAAAAATTGGAAATTGTTTTAGAATATTCAGTAGAATGGAGGAAAGTATTTTTTATATTCCCCAAAAAATTCATTTTTAATCATTAAAAGAGAATGATCAAAGAAAATATAAGTGGTTAAGTAACTGTAAAATTTCCATTATGTATTAGTTGTTAGAGTCTTATTTTATTCCATTGTTTGTAACAAAATTCTCATTACTCATGTAGTCGTATTAATGAGAAGGTACATGGTTTTCCTGAGAATGAAACATTTTATAGTAGTGAAATTAATACCATGTTATTTTATGGGAAACAAGGAAGTAACATTATTATTTTGAAAATTAAAGTCATTGGAGGGGTATATGGATGATGAACTTGGAGGCGATGTTGATAGTAAGTGGATTACTAGAGATTATGTGTTTATCCATAGAGAAACTCAAGTAAGTTAGATATATCAATTGTACATGGTGGTAGCACTATCTACCATAGAGGCACTGTATTTTTCTAGAATAAAAGGTGAGAAGGAAATGGTTCAGATTAATGATTTCTTGGAATAGATGTTTAGAAAGTAAGAGGAAATGGTATCATACTATGATATTCAGTGTGTTATACTTATTTAAATTAACCCAATTATTCATTCCCAAATAAATCATATTTAGTTGAAGTACCATTTTATCAATTAAATATTACAGGAATACATGTTCATATTGAAAAATATATATGGAACCAATAATTTGGAAGACATATTAATGAACCCAATGGTGATATATAAGTTGAGGCACTATTGTGCCACTGTTGGTCTTTATTGATTAATTGAGGATGAGAGGAATAATATGTAAGAACACTATGGTAGCTGGAAGGGAAAGAAAATGGTATTTTCATTAATCATTAACATTAAATTGAATCCTTTATGTGGAAGAACCCATTGGATGGTGATGAAGGGTAAGATCTCAGATTAAGTAAGTTGTGTAAAGATGTAACCATGGAAAGAGTTTTGTTTTCTATATCATGGAACTTGATAGTGATTATTGGAATGTTTTATCATGATCCATTTGATGATTTTTGGGATAATTTTTAGAGTTCCATACTATATAATACATTTTATCTCAGGTGGTTCAGTATGTGAAATAGAAAAATCACTATAGCTATTTGTAATTTGGCATGGTTATTGTAACATAGATAGATGAAGGCACCAATGGGGTATTGTAGCTTTATGGACTTACTACCATTTTTATTGTAGTAATGTATAAAAATTGTGTATATTTTTCACCATATAAATATTGATTAATTTAGAACCACATTTCTTTATGACCTCATTTAAAGTTTGGGTTTCTATATCTCTTTTATTTCACCTTCTAACTTTCACCCTAACGTGGTGATATTTTTTCCCTCTCTGTAGTTATCTGAAAAACAAATTATTTAATTATAGAAAAATATAATAAAAAATAGGTGGATTAAGGAGGATGGATGTATTGAAGACATAGGATATATCCTCTAATAATGAGCTTTTTATTATTCATTAGAGAGCATGTACAAAGATATACATCGATTGGCTTGCTATGATTCCCTTTTCTAGCCAACACATCAGCCCCCAAAATTCCCTTCCCCCATAAGTGATCAATCTTAATCCCATCATCAATGATCCTCCTAAAACTTCTAATAGTTTAAATTAGATCCCATAGAGGATAATCCTTAACTAGAAGTAACTCAACTAGCTATTTGGAATTGGATTCCACTACGATAATACCAATTTTGTGTTATCTTCACAATATAAGTCCGCTCTCCATTTTCATTTCTTCTACACTAATAGAATACCCAAGACCACATAAAGAGATAAAATAAAAAATTACATACCCCCTACTATCACACACATGTCCTCCTCTCATAACATAAGCTAAATTTGAACCATCCACATTGAGTTTCAACCTTGATCTTGGTCTAATCCTACTAACGCATGCACCTTTTTTGGTCCTACAAACACCTTTTATGTTTCTGACTACCATTGGAATGGAACTCCAAATTGAGAATGATGTCTCATACTAGGTAGAAGGCTTGTGAGCTCCCCCACTAGATATTTCATATGAACATGCATTAATTTAATTGAGTAAATAGAACATTCCCTTTCACTGTTGCATGCCTCCCAAATAATCCAGCACACAACAATGAATATCAAACTATGAGACTTCACTTAAATATAATAATTTATCATTATGTGATACCATGATTTTATAAATTCCATCATGGACTCTCCATAACTTTTGATACCCAGGCAACATCCAAGAAGATTCCAAATATTGAGTGACCCATCCCCTTTAAATAAAAAGTGATATAAAATTTCTTATATTGGAGCATAAAAACACCATAATCTAAAGGCCGGATGGATAACTCACTTCTATATGTTTTCATCAATGGAAAAAGATTGGTTCCTTAACCACCAAACAAGAAAATTCATCTTTATAGGGATAATTTTTCACCAAAGCCTTACCACTCACTCATTATTAACACTAGAAACATGCACCGCTTACCTACACTATAGAACATTGAAACATCCAGAAGTGGATTTTAAAAACATGAATCTATCAAGATCATCCAATATATTGATAGTATCATAGATACATATATTCTTTTGTTTTATAGTATCATTGATAAATCCTGAAACTTAATGGATTCTTTTAATTCTTTCTCCAGGACTGGACAACCTAGAAATACTAGAGGAACTCCATTCTAGTTCTCTTTCTGGAATTTAATATCACCTATACATAAAAACCCACCTTACACTTCCTTCAAGAGATTCTATATGATCAATCCTACTCCTTTCCATACTTTTCACCCACCTTTTATACACATGACACTCTCCCCGGTCACCTCCATACCTGTTATGCATGAACCGCACCCATAGATATTTCCCTTCTATTATTTCCTAGGCTAGTTTAACTTGAATGGATTTCATGGCTTTAGAAACATCATGTAATTTGATATCTCATTCACCAATAGTCTTATCAAACCTCTTCCATGATTCCTAGTAGAATATTCCATCTTGGTTCACATCCTAATAATAAATAATCATGATCTTTTTAAGCCTATATATGGTCCCTTTTGGTGTTTTAATTACTAAGAATAATTTAACTGGAAATGATGTAAGCACTGAAGGTACCAGGCACATAGTAGAATCCCCAAAAAGGGATTTTAAAATTTTTCCACTGACAATCAACATTAATTCATTGGTATTAGAAAAAAACTGCTCAATTACCTCCTAAAGATGTCATGTGAGGAATTTTAAGTATTAAATAAAAACATAAATACCTAGCCAGATCCGAAGCCATTATTGATGTATTCTCATCACCAGTGATCACTTCTTGAATAATCTAAAGATGAATTCTTTTAGATCATCCAAATGTGAATCCTGAAATTATGAGAGATCTGATTATCGAATTTTGGGTGCTAGCACGAAGATTTGATGAGGCCTTCAACGCTCCAATGATCACCACATTTCCTTACTTGTGTTTCATGGGAGAGACAGATCGATATGAATCACATGGATTGAGATATTAAATATCTAGAATGTTATAGATAGAGGAAGTGATAGAGATACTCTCACCCTTGAGTGGAAAATGGTATTTGGTGATAACTCTCTTTTATCTATTTAAATTGAATCATTAAATTTCCAAAATAAACTCCAAATACCCAGATATTTATTTCTCATTAAATAAACAATATGTTATGATTACTGTATTGAATCATAAATTTCATTTATATTTTATATCAATTTATTATAATATAATAAATATATTAGATGATAAAAACTATGGTATTAACTTTATTCTTCATTCACAGTAACAAGAGATGAACCGTGAATATTTTAAACAAATATTCATTCAATTAATATTTTCCATATATTTAATTTAAAACATGTAATTTCATTTAACAAATAAAATCAATATCGGTTATCTTAACTTTAATAATATGGATTTATTTGTTTTTTTGGTGATCATATATCCATGGAAAAAAACTGTGACACTAGTGGTGGGGAACACCATGTCCTACATACTTATTCAGCTAAATTGGGAAGATTCTTGAATACTCTATTGTGTGTGAACCTCTAAGAATTTATCTTGATAGTAGTGAATAATATTCACAAACCAAGAGTGGGATTTAGAAACCCATCATGGCCCTTAAATAGATAAGTATAGTCATTTAAATGATAACCAACCTTTGAACATGCCATGTGTAATATAATATCATTGTATTTAGATTTATCTAAAAAGAGGTATGCACACCTGTATCATTCTCTTTTTCTTGATTTATTAATTTTTTTATATAATAAGACAAATTTACCCTTGATTACCATGTATAGGGATTTATGAAGGAACTATTATCCTGATAAAATAATCCTGAGATATTTATTTTCTTAACTTGGAAATAACCAATCCTTTCTTCTCTATTAAACCAATGTCATTCCACCATTGATGCACCCAATACAAGATACCCTACCACGATTTTATTATCATGGTTTTTACCATACATAAAAATACATGATCAAATGGCACAAATTGATAATGATCTCAATTTAGGTTTCTAATACACATGCCTATATATAGGAACATCAAATAACACATGAAACATGTGTTGTTTCTATTAGAATATCTTTCCTCATGTTCTCACCACTAAATATCACTAAGTGTGAACTTTATGATAAGAATTCCCAGTGATTATTATCCAGTAGCAGATGATAGTCAGACATCATCTGTTTCCAGTTATAATGATGTATTTAGACCATAGGACATATATTTGAGATTATTGACATAGTATCTAGAGGTTATAACTATATCTTGGGATCAGCTACAGCCTTTTCATAAAAAAATTAATCTATTGAAATTACCATTTAATAGTTGACATCAAAATGTATACAATATAGTGGTAAGAATACATCATGTATATCTAACTATATACAAGATATGCCAACCAAAAGTAATTTATAGTTGGGTCTAGGGTACCCACAATTACAACACTCCCTCTAGAACTAGATCCATCTTTCTAGCCAACCTTATTTGCTGTAAAATGATCAAAATCATATTACTTCTAAGACAAGGCTTTAGATTTTGTGTATTCCATGTTTCTTTCATGTGGTTATTCTGTTATATCTGACCACATATCCTTGAGTAAAACCTCTCAAGAGATGGGGTCATGTACATACCTTTTTTCTACTATCAAAACATAACATCTTGATATCTAAGAATATCATAAATTTCTTATGATAATATTTTTATTACTTTGTGAAATTCCAAGAACTAAAAAAATTGTTGATTTACTTCTTCTTAGCTACCTAAGAATGTAAAACATACTCTGTATTTTTCGACATGGATAACAGTAGTTTAATGAGCCTTTTTTTCTCAACAAATTCAACTAACTATGATATTTGATCACATGGATCTATGTGAGGCTAGTTTTGTTCCCCCAAAACCAAATCATTTTATATCATTTGACCAATTACATATTCTTTGTACTAGAACATGTAGAATGGATAGTACTAACTTCTTCCCTTATATTGATCTTGGTTATAATTGATATTTTTCTATTATAATGTTTATCATGGAAATATTAATTAACGTGCATATCCTGGAATATGTGATTGATCCATCACTAAAGAATATGGATTTCAACTCATCACTTAATCTCCTCATATTTAACATTCATGTCAACCTAGAGAGATATATTCCATGTGACAATGGAAAAAACTCTCACTTTAATTGTTCTAACTTGTATGTTTAAATACCATGTCACTATATATACGATTTAATAGGTCCAAACTACCTTTAGATCCACCTCAGTAGATCATGTTTTCTAAAAAATTGGTTGCTACTTTAAGTCAATCTCTATAGAATATAATCTTTCAATCTAGTTTTAACTATCTATAAGAGTAATATTTTTTCCATATATTTTTGAACATATTATACCTAGAAAATAATAACGTTCACACTAAACACTAGAAAAAAAACATAGAAATTATTCATTCTAAATGAATATTTTATGATCTCATTTCTTGCTTCAATCATAAACTAGATTTTAGTAACTTGAAACCTTTATTATCACAATGTGGCATAAACCTCCCTTTCTATTTGAGTTGTATATACACCTTCCATGAAATGTGGAAATGACATCCAATTCCCAATATAATGAACATATAAATTAACCATGACAAATAAAATTCTATTGTATTTAGGAATAAATACTTTGTGTAAAAAACTGAGCCCTGTTAGTACAACTCTTGTACAATCCATGTATCATCTTACATGAATACCCACTATACTATTCAAAATAATAAGCCCCTTTGTATTTTTGATACATAGAATCAATTATTGAATTTTAATTGATCTTTTCAATCTCAGATAATTTCTATATACTAAATACTTATAGGAATCATTATTCATAATGAATAATGAATCCACAACTGTGATGCATATAAAACCATCATCATGATCTTAACCTTCTTACACAGTATGTGGTATAGGAACATTCATGTTCCACAAGTCTTGTGGAACTTGTTCATATTCCAAATACATGTGAATCTCTAGAAATAACTAAACCCAAGTCAATATGGATCCCACTATCTCAAATGGAGTTGTAAACCCTTTTATAGAAATTCAATATATCACTTGACTACATATTTCTATCGTATGAATTTTAGTAATATCCAAATAAACTTTTAGGATACTTAATATTGATGCACATTATGTTTTTCTTGATTCAAGTTGGTTTATATCCTAAAAAATCTTTGTATCTATAAAACTTTCTTATAAAATAATGTATTTCCAATATAATATGAATCATATGATATACATTTGTAATAATAATTGGAATATAGTTATGGGATGATGCTGTTATTTGTGAAAATCATTATGAAATATAATGGCAGTGTTTTGTAAGTTGAAACATTAATAAAACTTACATCATAACTCTGATGTAAAACATGTGCATTTAGTAATAAGTTGACGCTGCATTTTTATTGATAAATATTAACTTGTAAGACTTCATCATTGATCCTCCTCATTAGTATCATTTTCCTGATGTAGATAAGGTAATGCACATTTATTAATTACTCCAGGCTACACTATATTGATCAGTGATTGCTTAGTCAATATATTCTTTAGCATGCCGACATTAATGAACTCATATATTCTGACCATGAATATATCATACTTCACTATCTCATTCCTTAAAGATGTAAAGGAATATTATGAAGTATATTTACCACTAGATAACCCTAGAAATAGTTCACACTCTCTTGATGAACTAATTCTGAATGATTTCCAGCGTACCTTTATTTCTAAAGGTTCCTTTTTTCAAAAATAATTATATACCTCGTCAATACAAAAGAATTATAGCTTGAATGAGTCAAAATTTATTTCCAGATATATCCTTGATGACCAATTTATTTTTTCATGAAAAATATTTATCTTTCCATAACTAAGTAAATAAATATTATATTTTATATTCATCAATCATTTCCTATGATACAAGTATTACTTAACTGTTGATTAAGTATTAGACACCACGAAAAACACTCATTACTAAACTTGGAATGAAGTATCCTTCTATACAATGAAAATATAAGATAAATATTATGGTTATACTCTATAATAGTTTTAATTAAATTATTTACATGGAAATTATAAGTTATGTGTTTCTTATAGCTCACATAGGAAACACCCTTTCTCAGCATCTTAGAGAATACACACGACTTCCTATAATGTTTCTATTACGTACTTGGATTCCATATTAAAATATAAAAATGTTATTAGAATATTGTATTTTATACCTAATAATAATGTTTGATACATTAAATGATGAATTATAAACTGAAGGAGAAGTGAGTACTTCCTTCTATAATTCAATTCATTGCAATTAAACATTCATATATTTATTTCATGATATTCAAAGAAAATAAACTCTTGTTAATTACAACTTCATTTGAAAGACTTTGTGAAGGTTCATGTGGCATTATTATTTCCATTTGTAATTATTTACATATCTTTATATTTATTCACTATAAGAATCAAATATTGTTCTTTGTGTAATGTTCTTTTTTACTTGGTGAATATTACCAAAAAGGAAAGGACGTGTTTACTCTATCTCATTCATTTTGTAACCTTAAATGAAACTATAGTAATTATGTGTAAATTATATGAGAATTTGATTTCTTGATATATAGTGGTTTGAAATTCATATTTACACGTAATCTTTGTAGTATCATCCATTCATATCTCACTTCACCTTCCTCATGCAATCCTCGTAGAGATGATACTACATGTTATATCAACTATTTTTTGATGTAGTGACCACAACTAACATTAGATATTGATGATACATTATGACATAACCATCATATGCATCATAAATGTGTCTCTTGTAAGAAACTGTTGACCCTCGCTTCCTAAGGTGGATTAACATTTATAGGTACACCAACACCTTGAATTTTTAATATATTAGTATTTTGTGGAAGCACCTATACTATACATGGAAATTCGTTATGGTAATGACATTTACTTTTTCCATTATTACCACAATGTATTTAATTCATTACATGAAATTTTCTACAAAAAAAAAATCTAACAGATTAATACTTTTTGTCTTGACTACCAAATTAGACTATTGGATTAGTTAATTAAATCATTAAATTTCTCTTACTATTTTTTCAAATTCTAGGAACCCTCTGTACTAGAATTTCTATAATATGTCGCTTGAGTATTCAAGTGGAAAATATCCATGAGCCACCCCTCATAGTCTACAAGCTTTGTCGATTCCACTACTCATAGAGTTCAAGGTAGGCATTTGATAGGACAACTGCATCAATTTGCAGTTCCATGTTCTATTGAGTAAAGTCCCGGCTTGTAAAATCATAACTTCATTTTCTAAAAATTTTAATCTATGATGAAAACAAGTAGCTTAGGCTAATACATACTACCATATAATTCAGGTGAAACCAACACTCTCATAAAAACCCCCCGTTAGTAAGAGGCACCATCAACTTTGGATGACAAGCACCCTAAACACCATGTTTTTTCCAAATTTTAATAAGGGAAGGCAGTTGTGACTTAATATTAATTTTGGGTTTTATTATTTTTTAGTGATGAAAGAAATCATTTTCTATGTAATTTGCATGTACAATGTGATCATACAGACAATTGTGCATGAAATAATTAAAAAATATCCATCACATCACATGTTCATTTTATTTGTACCTGCTTTTTTAAGGGCATATGTGATCATGCAATAACTACACATTCATAAAACATTAAATCATGATAGAATAATTTCAACATTGATGGGGCATCAGGGGAAAATCCCAGGATTTCAGGTTATGTGGTCATTTTTAGTGATCATAATGGAGATGTGGTTGACTTCCTTTATGGTTATTATTGCCATGTCACTGTACTAAAAGCCGAAGTGATTGGGTTTATCAAGGTTGTATGCTATATAAGGAAAGGAAATTGAAAAACATTTGGTTTTAGAGTGATTCTACAACTATTTTAAAGCTTTCAAAATGGGAATGATTTATCTTTCTTAGAAGATGATAGAGAAATAGGCCAATTGCTTGGATAGTCTCTCCACCATGAACTACATAATCACACACACCTTTTGTGAAGAAAATTACCAAGCTGGTGGTCTTTCAAATAAAGGGGTATCTGAAGTGGTGAGGCACTACTCTAATACTCTCCCTAGTGATATACCCTTGACCTTCTATCAGAACAAATGTAATGTACCTTTCTTCATACTCATGCAACCTTTAATTTTTCTATTAAAGGGTCCATGTTCTCACCCTTTAAAAAAACTATACATGCATTGGTCAATTCACAGATCATGGTGAGTCGATATGTATTAAACTATCATATATAAAAAATGTAGAAATAAAATTAAACTTGTATTAATTTATACTCAAGGGAAAATGTATTGAATTAAAAATTCCCTCTTATTTTTAATTCAAAAATTATCATAGTTCGGTCCCTTTAATTAATTTAAATTTAATACCAAAAAATTAAATTAATTAATTAATTTAATTTAACACCTCAATTAAATTAATTAAACCCACAAATTTAAAATTAATTTTAAACCAAAAATTAATATTTTATTAATTTTATTTAAAACATAAATTAAATAATTTAATTTAAATAAAAAACAAAATTAAAATAATTAATTAAATAAATTTTTGATTAAATTAAAATAAATGATTCCCCAAAAACCCAGTAAGGGGCTCGACGGGTGGGTTTGAATGTGCACAGGCCCAGTCCTGGCTGTACAGACCCCTTACAACCGTGTTCTAAGATGTGTGGGCCAACTTAGACCAGTTCTGAGTTGGGAGGACCCCATTCAACCTATTTTGGGCCAGTTTGGGTCTAATAGAACACTAATAGGGCTTACCATATGGTAGAAGGGTGCAGTTAATCCGCGGAAGTCTGATATGATAACGTGTGTCGATAATTTTGGCCCAACTATAGTCTAGAAACTCGACCTTAGATGAGATAATTATCATGTTTGGACCTCACATGGACAACCAACTATGAATGATGATGTACCACACATGGTATCATACCATATCTCATTATGAAGAAATTCGCTCGATGGAGGGCTGACCATGGTGGTTGATTCACTATGCTCAGTTTCCCTCAGTGGGGTGGTAACGACCACGCCAGGGGACAGGGAGGGTTAGGTATGGCTAACTCAGACATGGGGGAAGGTGGTGGTGGAGAGACACATTGTACTGGAGGTTGGTGGTTCTTGATCCGGCTTGAGAAGACAGGGATGGGAGAGGCAAAGTAGTGTTTATACAACCATGCTCATAATAGTGATGGCTCTGAGATGTCCGACTATGACCAATTTGAGATGATAAGAGCAATGAACAACCTGATATTTGGTAATCGATGGTCACAAGTTCTATCAAAAGAGGAGGTGGCATGACATGCAGAGGCGGTGGTTTGTTGAGGAGTCACTGGTACACTGCCTGGTTAGGCACAAGGTAAGAGAAGGTGCATCGGGAGGTCAGATCTAGACTAGAGTGCTAAAATATTCCCAATAGTGAGCACAAGGAGGATACATGGGGGTGGTTTAATGGGGATGAACTACCCCAATTGATAATAATTTTTTTATTATTAACATGGGATCCATCCTTTTTCAAAAGTCCTCCCCACTCCCTTTTATTGTTTTGGCTGGATATCAACCCAAGAAAGGCACCCACCACACTATTTTCATTTTTAAAACATAAAATTTTTCTAAAGCCTATCATTTATGTTAGAAAAATAAAATTAGTATTATAATAAAATTATTGTTATAAAAAAAATTATTGAAGCCCATGTAGTAAAACAAAACCCAACAAAAAATAACTATTTTGATGAACAAGAGTCCGATCAATGTTGTACTTAATTGGTGATTACCTCCACCAGTTATGTCTTTGGGATATAAGAATATATATATATATATATTATGTTCTATGAAATTAACCCATAATAGAGTGTTTCCAATATTTACTAAAATTGTCTGATGACAGCATACTGATCATCCAGGGTTGTATGGAAAATCTATATGTAGTGTTGGAAGTGTAACAACACCCTCTATTAAATTTAATGAATTTTTTTTTGTATGGTCTAAACTCTTCACCCATTGATTTGATACTAATTGAAGGTACCTGGTTCATAGTGGAAGCCCCAAAATGGGTTTTTACAATTCTTCCACTAATGATCGTCATGAATGTATCATCGTTGGTGGAATGTTTCCTGATTACCCCCGGAGGATCTTGAATGAGGAATTACATGAACAAAATAAAAACATAAATACTTTTTTTAGATCTGACTCTATGATCAACATCTTCTCATCATTAGTGATTGCTTCTTGAAGAATCTAAATCCAAATTCCTCTTGATCAACCACTCTCACTTTAAGAAACTATAAGAGTGTCGGTCGTTGAATTCTATGTGCTAGCATTAAGATTAGACGATGCTTTCAACACTCCAATGATCACCACATCTCCATTCTTGTGATTCACAATAGGTATATTGATCTGAATCACCTAGATAGATATCTTCTATTGCTATAATGAAGAATAGGGAAGAAGAGATAGATAGACTCTCACCCTTTAGTAGTGAATTTTTTTTTACGAGAGTTGTCTTTCTTCTATAAAGAGTGAATTAATAAATATCTAAAATAAAATACCGATACCCGAATATTTATTTCTCACTAAATAAACTATATATTACTATTATTATACCGAATCATAAATATGATTTATTTTAATATCACTTTCTTTAAATATAATAAATACATTACATGATAAAACCCAATCTATTAACTATACTCATCGGTCCTATTAATATTATGTGAACCTTAAATATATTAAACAAATATTCATTCAATTAATATTTTCAATTAATTTACTGTAAATGTTTTAAATAAATATAATAAATAAATTCAATTCCAATTAATATTAACTTAAATAAAATGAATATATTTATTCCATTGGTGATTTTATGTCCTTGTTCAAAACCAGACCCCAAGTGGGGGGGAACCCTATCCTATATACCTATTCAAAATAATATGGTAGATTCTTGAATACACTATTATTTGTGACCCTATAGGCCCTTATACCGAATACTCTTCATATATCAAGAGTGGGATCTATAAAACCATCATGAACCCTAAAAGATATAAGGATAGTAAAAACAATAAAAACCAGCCTACAAACATACACTATGTAATATGATCTACTCAACCAAATCCATACCAACAATGAAGCACCAAAAAAAATCTACCTATTCACGGTTTCATTATCATATTTTTTTCCTTGTATCAAAGTATGATATCAAATGTAACATATTGACAATGACCTCAATTCATGATACTAATACATATGTCAATAGATAGGATCATCTAATGACACCCTAAACATGGGGAGTTCCTATTGACATGTATGTCCTCATGATATCAATACTAAATATCACCTAGTGAAAACTTTATGAGAATAAGTCTCAATGCTTATGATCCCCCAATAATTGATTGCCAGACATCACCTGTGTCTAGTCAGAATGATGTATCTAGACCATATGACATTTATTTAATATTAATGTCTTAGTATCTTGAGGTTCTCATTATATATTGGGATATGTTATAACCTTTCTGTACAACAATAAATATATATACACTACCATTAAACAGTGGATGAAAAAATTTCAATAGTATAATGTTAAGAATACTTCATGTATATCTAATTGTATAAATTATATGGTAATCAAAAGTACAGTATTTTTAAGTCTAAAGAACCCACTATTACAATAATCTCATTATTAACCAGAGTTATTCTCCCCATAAATGAAAAAAATGCAGTTTTTACAATTACCAATGTTTCTCGTGATCCTCTGGAATATGTAATCAAATATAGAATTATTGATTCTACCATTCGAGTTTGAGCACAAACATAATCCATTGGTAGATGACCTATTTTCATTCCCATATTATTCAAAATTATTCTATTGCACTTACCGAAGAATTTCTCAAAGATATGCAGAATTCTCATCACTTGATTGATCTTCTAACCAATTTTATCTTATTATGACTCCATCATTTTTTTCCACCCAGTAATGGATCTTTTCCATCCATTAATTAAGAGGATGATGTCATCTTTGGACATTAGATGAGAAACCATGTAATTCTAATTCCTATTCATATAAGCCATGATTGACCCCATTTATAGAACATGTTTTACAATCCATGAGAGCTTCTACAGAGTCATGATAAAAATGCATGGTGAAACTAAGTCTTCTTGTCTAATACAACAGGATATCTTGAAAAAATCAAGTCACATCCCCATAAGGGATATGAAAATCCATAGAGAAGAATATCACATAAAAAAAAGGTCACAACCCCATTATTTGAAACTAAATTTTCAAATCACTATAACCATGAATCTCCACTAAAGTCTATCATACATCTTTTCTAAACCCACTTTGATGATAATATTCAAACCCACAAACGTTTTGTTGTTGTCATCTACCATTTCTTGTACAATCCCCACTACTCCTTGAATGCCCCTTATATGAATGAATCAATGTTGTTCTTCCAAGACACTTCTTGGTATCATGTGATTCGGATTTTTTTTCAAGAGGATAGAAATAATATTATAGGAAAATTTACAAAGTAAAATTGGCCTAAAATGGTTGATCATATTAAGGATTTGTACATTTGTAATCAAAATTACCCTTTATGAAAAAACCACCATCGGGAGTACCCCTCCCTAGAAAAAATGACACAATGCATCCTTCACAAACTTTTTGAATATATCCTAAGAAGACACAAAAAAAATAACCCATGAATCCATCAAATCCTGCAGCATTATCCAGATTCATACTCTTTACTGACAGTTAAATCTCCTCCTTATCTAGAAATTCTTCCTGTATTTAATTATCTTCATCCTCTATCATGCTAGGAATACACCCCATAAATATCTCAACATTTATATACTCTTAAAATAATCCTCTATTGAAGCTCACTCATCCCATTAATAGAAAAATGTTCTAGATCAAGAATGCCTACTACTTTGATATTCCACGTGTAGGAACCATCAGGTAACATTAAATTAATTCTTCTCGTAACATTATTTTACATGATAAAAGCCTCTAATAAAGCATTATTACGGTCTTCCTCCATCATATATAGTTCCCTTGATCTATACTTATAGTTCTTTTAGATCTACGACATTTTACAAGCAAGTTAATTTTATTTATCATTCAATATAGTGATCAAATCATCATCCAAGTTATAAACCATCCCCTCTTTCAGACATTCAATCTCCTTTGGTATGACCAATAAACTAGTGTGGTTTCTTGTCTTACTTTCAACCCATACCTGCAAAAACATATTTAATTTTTTGAGGAACATAATTAATCCATCCCATGAGTTCTTGGTAATTGTATGGTTCCAAGAATTGAAAATAAATGAAGGAAAACCATCCATAATCATCATGTTTTCTTAGAAAAAAAAAGCTTCCACCCTATTATGATCCCTCTTAATCACCGACACCAACAGTGAATGATATGAAAATGCATGAGTGGGTTGGATAATAGTAGTATGAGGAAAATTATTCATACATTACAAATTATATATAAAACGATTTAGTATACACCATACGCACCTTCTCCCTTGGTGGTTATGACACCATTTAAATATACTATCAGAGAAACTGAGATCCAACAACCCTTTAAAATCCATGAATGATCTGAAGTCTTGAATCACTTTTCTAGAGTATGTCATTCCTCCTTTCTTTTTAGTGTCCTATGAAATTTTATTGAAATTTACACTAAAAAAACATGCTAGTCCCCCTAAATGAATTCTAGAAAGAATTTTATATAATTAGATGTTGCATTTCATATCACACATTATGTATACAAAGTTACAAAGGATATTCATTCCCCCCAAGGCCACATTTGTGGTTACATGTTGTGGATAAGAGCCCACAAACTTTACTATTACTCTTAGATTTTTAACTAACCATATTACGTTATTACATGCATTTTAATGCATTCAATCCAAGATACGCATACAATTATAAAAATGAGATAAAAGTTCAAAATTTATTTTGGATCCACCAATAATAGCATCCATACATGTAGATGAAGATTCTCATTATATATGAAGGCACTCTTGGACCTCACACCAATGCCTTTATTTCATTTCATACCATGACCCAAATATTTCAATAGATGATATAATGTCTTTATATCCCAACATATCCCCTTCCCCAACCTCCAAGTTATAAAAGAGATAATATTTTTCTTTGGAATGATTCATTATCCAATTATTCACTAGGATAGACACCATGTTCATCACCATGTACTCTTTTGGAATGAAGGTATCCATGTTGTTTTTCATGGTCTCTTGTAACTTCATCACCTTAAAACTATTTGAGGATCACACTATAGATTCCCAATGATTCTCCATGAAACCTATCAATGTTCTATTCCCCATGAAATCCTTCCCCATACTTCAACAACACAATATATATGCCTCCTCTAACATACCCTTTTATAATGAAGTAGTTGATACCAGCACCAAGGTGGTGCCTGAATCTTTTATCTCACAAAAACCTGGGGTAGGTCCTGACGATGGCGACTGGGAACCAAGAGACAACTATATAGAAAAAGGGACCAAAGGATTTACCTCTAGAGATGGAACAAAAGGCTTTTCCTCCATGGCCACTGGTGTCAAAAATAACCACCACAATATCATGAATATAAGGGTATTGGTACCCCAAGCATAGTTTCTTTAATTTAGAACACTTCTTGATAAACAGTGTTCACCTAAAAAAATTCATTTCTCTATTTCATAAAAAAAATATTCTCATTTAACCCAATTAAATAATATTTTCATTATAAAATTTCATTGAATAAAAAATAAATTTTTATGGGAGGTTTAGATAAACCTATCCTGGAGGGGGACACAACCTCCCTCTAATCGAGAATTATCCCTTATTCCACACTTCAAGTGATTAAGTAGATAAGTAATAACAATATTTAAAGCCTCAAAATAGGACTATGTTGGGATCAAACACAAATGCCAGCTACAATCTCTATAAAATAATCATTCCCCCTAAGATTTAGGATAGTAATGTAATTAGAATATGACATATGGTTTGAAAAAATTAAATACAAATTCATTAAATTTTAATTAATTTATTTATTGATAATGTTTAAAAAACAATGGTGATCAAAATGATACCAAAGTTCCAAACAAGGGCTAACACCATTTCACAAAATCAACGATACTGTCAAAAAAATTCTAGAATCCACATATATGGTAATAAATAATTTTTCTCTAAAAAACATTAATTAAAAAACCTGTTTGAATATTTAAATAATTTAATAGTTAATTAATTAATGTGTAATAATTAAAAACTCTTCCAATTGGTGAAAAACGCATCTGGAAGCTAAAAAACTTATCTTGAGATAAAAACGATATTTAAAAACATTTATTATGGTCATTTACTAGATAAAATTATCATTTTTACCTCAACGTTGAAATTAGAAAAGATACATAAAAAATTAAATTACTAAAAAATTTAAATTTATGGATCTTTATAATAGACACACATTCAAAACATTTAATCCTGATAACCCATAATTTCATCCTTACAACCATATTATTTCTGGTACATCATTTTTTGTAAAGTTGAATGAACAATATCCCTTATAAGATTAACCTAAAAAAAACAATTCATAATTTAACACACGGTCCTCAATAAGTGATATTCCATAAAAAGGTGTAATACGTAATTTAATAAGGTTTAAATACAACCGAAGTGTCCAACTGATCAATGATATGACACTGAGAATGGGGGAGAGGTGGTTAAATAAATAAAAAACTTATATAATTTATTTTATGAAAGAAAACTCTTTGATTAGTAAGGATCAAGATCCACTAAATTAATAAATAATACTTATTTTTTTTGTAAAAAGTAATTATTGTGAAGGTTCTAATGCACAATATAAGTAGTTGGTCCAATTCCTAATACTTGTTTTATCATTTTCAATGGATAAAATCTGAATAACTTGTTAAAGATACCCTGAAATATTTATAAATAGAATATTTTAACACTAACCATATTATTAATTTAAAAAAATAATTACCTAGAATTTATTATTCTATGTGTATTTGATACATTTGGTAGCCACTCAAATATTTTCATTATTATGACAAATAATCTAAACAATGATTTATTTTGTTGTATCTATACATGCTTCATAAATCATTGAAAATCATTGTTGAGATCGTAGGTGTTGGTATTGAGTAACCATGTTCCTTGTGTGATTCCCCATTGAACATAAAAAATTATCTCATAAAAGATATAATTCCATTTTGTTCAATTATTCTTGAGAGTATGTATGAGGATTATCTCTCATTCTTGAGAAATTTCTTGAGAAGTTATCTCTAGGGTTTTGAGAGAATTAAATTGGAATAATCATTTATTCCTGAATCTAAAACTATCCAAAAATGATTTAAATTAGATGAAATTCTTAAAATAAGAATAATTATTATGTTTATATTGGCCCTTTATCAAATTTTTTATTACAAGTAAACCCCATGTCAAATAATAATTATAATGATATTATTATATTCCATGATATGAAATAACATAGGAATATTTAAGTATCATTTGTTATATAAATAAATCAATATCTGTTTAAATTATATTTAATAAATATATAATTTCTATCATGCCCTTAAATCGGCCCATCAATCCTCTTCAAAATTTAACAAATATTTCATTATAAATATTTATTAAAATAAAAAATATTTAAATAATTTAATCAATAAATAAATAAATATTATAGTAATTAAAATTTTAATTGAATATTTATTTAAAATATTCAACTCACATAAATTATAAACTCCAATAACAGGTGATTGAGATTGTGTGATCAACTTAACCTAAATAATTGTTATTTCATAAGCTGTAAATAATATTTATTCATAATATTAAATTCAAAAAATATTTCACTAAGAATTTCGATACAATTAGTTTGTGGCCCTCTATGAATCTTTCTTATTTGAATTAGAAGAAAATTATTAAAGTCCAAGAACATTGTATCGAAACAAATTTATGAACCCATAGAAAAGAAGTTAATTTCTGAAAGGCAATAACCTCATATGAACACTTTTTGTGTAATATAATCCATTTTCCTTAATATCCCATCAATCATTTTTCATACTTTGTATCAAAAAATATTATGCTTTATTTATATTCCTTTGACTCTCAGAAATGAACTCTGATTAATGACCATTACCATGGAATTAAGAAGAATGTTCCATTTAAATCAACAGGATAAAGATATCATCTATGATTAACATATAAGGGAGAAATAAATTATTGACTTACCTAATTAATTTCATGTCACTTATGATTCTCCCAAAACATTATACTTTATATTGAGTATATTTAATCACATTTTCCACTAATATATCAAGTAAAAAATTGGTTATATACCAGAAAAATAATATTAATTCTCTATACTAATACACACATCCACAAATAGAAATATATGATGAAATATATAACATGTGAAATTCCAATTGGCGATTCTTTCCTTATAACCACCTTTCTTGGAGACTAATATGTTTTAAATTCACCCCTCTGAGATAATCCTTTAGTAAAATAGTCTCCAACATTTTCTTTTGTGGTGTAAGAACTCGGACCTTCGTTCAGGTATGGTTTTCTGTTTTCTGGAGTTTTTAAGAAAAATGGTTTTTTTGGAAATTTTCAAAGTACACACCGTGTACTTTCTGAGTACATGTCGTGTACTCTGTTCCAGCTCGAAGTCGTGTGCTGGCTGTGTCCGGGCCACACACACGGTGTGTAAGGCTGAGGTGGAGGCCGGTTATTTCAGAGTACAGAAAATTCGAAGTACACGATGTGTACTCTAAAATACACGTCGTGTACTTTATTTTTTTCATTAAACGGACCGAGGTCGCGCCTAACCCCCAAATACATCTTCTTCTCCAGTTTTCGACTGTCCGGGAGCATCTGTATGACCGGATCATCGACGGAGTCATGCCTCGTCGTCCGTTCTCCGATTCAAGCACGGTCGATTATGTTGGAATCGCAGCGGTGAGTTCTTCCTTTTGCTTGAGCCTTGTTTTTCGATTCCTACTTGTTTTCAAGTTATCGTGGGATAAACATTTAGTTCGTTTTCTCATATCTACGTTGTTCTAAGGGGAATATGTCATCTAGGTTCACGTATATCGATCTCCTAGGATTGAGGTAGGTGGTTTGTGCTGTTCTGTAGAAAGTCTTTGAGTATTTTGTGCAAATTCCACCAATACCCTTGAACGGGGTATTGCGTGTTTCCTGTTTTTCCCTTGTTTCATTCCTTCTTTGCATGATTTCTTTAGTAGAGGTTATTGCTTGTGATTAGAGTAATTTGTTTGTGGTCAGATTTCTTTGACATTCTTTTTCTTCCTGTTTGGCGTTTGCCAGTTTCCATGCCTAGTTGTAGGATAGTGTAACTGTTGTTTTAGTTTAATATTGAGGCTTAGTTGATAGCCAAGTAGTTCTTGAGGTTTACTTGGACAATACACACGCGCTGAGCATGTTTAGCTACTCAGGACTGTGAGAACCTAGAGTAGCAGACCAAAGGGAGAATTGATGGAAGGGCTTCTCTAGAGTGTCTTTCAAATCACGATGCGATATCAAGTGGAGAATTGACGGAAGGGCTTCTCCAGAGAGTATTTTAATTATGACGCGGGCTATAGGGGGATTTGACATTGAGTACGTCCCCAGAGAGCCTTTAGCACGATATGAGACTATAGGGGGAATTGACGGTGAGTGCTTCCCCAGAGAGTCTGCTTAATTATATAGCTGAACCAGAGGGGTGAGACTATGTGTGCCTCCTAGAGGGTTGCTTGTACTTAGAGGATAAACCGTAGGGGATAGACTGTGAGAACTACCCAGAGGGTTACCTGTTTTCTTCTTGTTGTTGACTGCTATACTTGTTAGAACTGTGGATTGTAGTTGTTTGCATTTTTTCCGTTTACTGCTTCTTCTTTTATTATTGCCATGTATTCATTGACTGTTAGGCACAAATCTTTGGGTGATTGCATTCTGGGATTGTATCTCACACCCTATTTGGTCCATGCATTTGGGCGCATGCAGACTATGTTGCTGCAGGTATAGATAAGGGAAAGTGCCCTTCTACTTTAGGATCTTGGCTGCACCAGGAGCTGGGGAGCATGGGACCGAGTCGTGGCTCGCGATGTTGAGGATCTTTCTTTGTTTTTCTTTTGCACTTGGTTTTAGTTGTATTCCAGCACGTTGTTGTGTTTTCTGTTTTCCATTTATGCTTGTACATGCTGCATTATTGTCATCATTGTTATATATCTGCATTGCTTCCGCTGTTTAGTTTTTGTTGTTATGCATGTTGTTTACTGCTTCTGTTGATTATTGTTGTTTCTTACCTTGTATACCTTACCGAATGAGGGCATAGTTTCCCCACCGACTCCCCAAGGCCCTCGCTGCTAGTCGGCAGCCTCTGGAGTTCGGGGAAATGCGCTTGAGGTCATGTGGCGAACCAGGTACGGGGCACAAGCAGAGTGGCTCCGGACTCGGGACATTATAAAGTGGTATCAGAGGAGTTTTTTTCTCTTGCTTTACTATTTGGAGACCTTAGCCAGGGATAGGACAGATTCGGTACTTGGCATTAAGATGTGCTCGGGAGTAGCTAACCCGTGTACAGGGAAAATCCATACTACCTTGTTAATTTCAGTTTTCTGGTTTCGAGATTTTATGGTTGGTATGTTTTCACCTAGAGTAATTCGTATGACTTGTGTGGTTATTGTTTTGATATTTCAGTTCTATTTCTATCGCAACCCAATGAGATGAGGGTATTCCATCTCATGCATCATATAGGCACTTGTATAAATTACATGGCATGCATTCTTACCATGCCATCTAGGGTGCATTAGCGATTGCATGTTGTTGTGATAGACTTTGTGTAGATTATGCATGCTGTTGTGATAGTTGTTCGATAGATTCTTTGATGTTGTGTTAGGAAACTGTTGCTTTGTTCCTTGATTAAAATGAAAGCCAAACTTTGGTTGTTGAGGTGTTATGGGCCCTCCCGGATTGGAATTTGGCATTTTTTCCCTTGTTTTAGTGTTTCTGGAATTCTGCGCAGTTTCTGAGCTACTGCCCAGAAAAACCCAGAATACACGGCGTGTACTTTTTGGATACACACCATGTAGTTTTCAGGCCCTGTCAATGACCGTGTGAGAAGAACACGGTGCCGTAGGGGTAACTTTGGGAACACGCTGTGTACCAGTGGTACACACCGTGTGAGTTCAGATTCATGTACCCGGCCGTGTCCCTGACAACAAGGGTCGGGGAAGCTCGGGTAGAACACGCCATGTCCGTATGGGAACATGTTGTGTAGTCTTGTCCAGGTGCCCGGCCTTGTCATGAACAACACGGGCCAGTGTGACCTTCCTTTCCACATGTCGTGTTTGTTCGGAACACGCCGTGTAGGCTTTCCAGGTACCCGGTCATTTCACGAACAACACGGGATGGTGTCGCCTTCGCATATGTACTTCGTGCTTGTTAGTAGCACGCCGTATAAGGTCTAGCCGTGTAGACGGTCGTGTATTCAGCAACACGGACTGCCGAAGCCTCGTCTAGTGCACGCCATGTTTTATTCGAACAGGCTGTGCAGTCTCAAGTTGAGTCAGACCATGTGGGTTAGCCGTGTAAGGAGACTCTGGCAAGGGAATAGTTTCTAGTACACGCCGTGTGTGGGGGTCAACACGTCGTGTAGTTTGAAGTGTACACGACTCGTAGGGCAGGAGTACACTCCCATGTCAGTGGTTTAAGTAGACACGCCGTGTAGTTTTATACACGTCTTGCAGTTGTTTTTTGCAACCTTGTGTGTTTTTCCCCTGTTCCTGTTTTGTACTCTTGAGTTCTCTGTCCTTGTTTTCTTGATCTAATGTGTGCTTTTGATCTTTCAGATCTATGCCTCTGAGACGTCCTCTGGTCGTACTTCTGTCGTCAGGCAATGATCAGACACCAGACAGGGATGATCAGGGACTTCTTGTCGATCCCCCAGCCGAGCCAGCCTTGGCACTGGTTGTTGTACCAGTCGTAGGCGCTGATGTGCAGTTCAGGGAAGGTTTCATGAGGATGATGCAGGCCTTCCAGGGAGCACCACCTCCTGCCTCGTCTATGGAATACTTGACACGGGTCTTTCAGCAGCATCATGCTCCCACGTTCTCGGGGGAGGGAGGACCTCAGGCAGCAGAGTCATGGCTGGAAGCCATGATGACTATATTCGAGCATCTGGAGACGCCTCCAGAGGGGTGGGTCAAGCTTGCCACCTACATGCTCCGAGACTCTGCCAATAGGTGGTGGTACGTGATCTCAGAGGCAGTTCAGCAGCAGGCTATGACTTGGGAGGAGTTCCAGTACGTGTTTTACGACTACTTTTACCTGGAGACCCTGAGGGTCAATCGATCCTGGGAGTTCATGAGCTTAGAGCAGGGTACTCTATATGTCATGGAGTATTCCTCTCGTTTCACTGAGCTGTAGTGTTTTACACCCCTTCGGGATGGGTGTGGGGTGTTCTTGGTGAGGAAGTTTGAGGATGGACTCAGGAGGGAGATTTGCTCACAGGTGAACATCTTCCAGTTCACTTCCATTACTTTCATCGTCAACCAGGCACTGATTGCGGAGAGCAATATCAGAGACTCTGGAGCTACGAGTCAGGGTGGTTCGGCTTCCAGAGCTAGCTTTCCTTCAGATGACAGCAAGAAGCGTTGTAGGGAGCCTATGCGCGGTGATTCGAGGAAGCGAGACGCATCATCAGGCAGCCAGGTGACATGCTACCAGTGTGGCTGGACAGGGAACACGAGCCCGCAGTACCAGAGAGACCCCGTGGAGTGTCGATCTTGCGGAAAGTTGGGTCACCTTCAGCGTTTCTGCCAGGTTTTCCCACAAGAATCAGGTGACCGGGGTTCTTCCATGACTCCTCGTTCAGGAGTAGCCCCACTAGTCTCTCACCAGTCAGGGAACTAGAGTTCTTCCGGCCGTTCGGGTTGAGGTGGAGGTCGAGGTCATGGCGGTCAGCCACCAGTCCCTAAGCACCAATAGGGAGGTTCATCTCAGAGTGGTCAGTTAGGGGTGCAGGGCCGCAGTGCAGGCGAGTCTTTCGCTGTGGAGCAGACTTATCATGAGTAGGATCCCGACCCTTCTACTGTTCGAGGTACGATTTTAGTAGCCTCGGTTTTATCTTCAGCCCTTTTCGATACTGGTACTACGCATAGTTTTATCTCTGTTGCCGTTGTGGAGAGACTTGGACTCTGCATCTTTTCTTCTACCGACTCATTGACACTAGACACACCTTTGGGAATGAGGACATCTAGTGTACGTTAGTGTAGAGAGTGCCCTCTCGAGGTTGCATGGTATCACTTCTTATGGGATCTCTATGTCCTAGAGATGACAGGCTATGATGTCATCCTTGGCATGGACTGGTTGATTCCCTTCCGGGAATTCGTCGACTGCTATCGCCACAGAGTCAATTTCCTCTCACTAGAAGGTGAATCTTTCCTTCATAGAGGCGAATGGGATGTTCGGGCGAGTCGGGCGGGACTCAAGCATCTTGGGCTAGGAGGGGTGATAGCCCAGATTACTAGTCTTTATCTGGATGACCAGGGGACTCCATAGTTGGACTTTCCTCCAGTGGTGGATCGCTTTAGGGATGTATTTCCAGAGGAATTTTCAGGTTTGCCTCTGGAGCGTGAGGTGGACTTTTCTATTGAGCTCGTTCCAAGAGCGACACTGGTGTCCATTCCTCCCTATAGGCTGGCCACACCTGAGTTGCAGGAGCTCAAGAAGCAGTTTGAGGAGGTACAGGCTAAGGGTGTCATCCGACTCAGTACTTCTCCTTGGGGTTCGCATGTTCTGTTTGCGAAGAAGGCAGACGGTACCCTTTGGCTTTGTGTGGATTATCGGAAGCTGAACCAGTTGACAGTCAAGAACCGATATCCTTTTCCGTGGATTGATGACCTTTTCGATTAGCTTCAGGGATCCCGGGTGTTCTCGAAGATCGACTTGAGGTCCGGTTATCATCAGTTGCACGTTAGACCATCAGATATACCTCTGACAACCTTTAGGAGCAGGTGACGTCTTTACGAGTATACAGTCATTCCATTCGGTCTCACGAACGCACCTGCAGTTTTCATGGTGCTGATGAACCGAGTGTTCCATCCTTACTTGGACTCCTTCGTCGTAGTCTTCGTGGACGATATCTTGGTGTACTCTCACACTCGACATGACCATGCCACCCATCTTGAGATCGTTCTGAGTACACTGAGAGAGCATCGGCTTTATGCTAAACTCTCTAAGTGCCACCTCTAGATAGATCAGATTCACTTCTTGGGTCATGTCATCTCAGAGACAAGAGTATCTGTGGACCAAGAGAAAGTGAGAGCTGTAGTTTCCTAGGAGCAGCCGAAGAATGTTTTTAAGGTATGGAGCTTCCTAGGGCTAGTTGGATACTATAGATGCTTCATTCAAGACTTTTCCCATTTAGCAGCACCTTTGACAGGTCTGACCAAGAAGGGGACGCAGTTCTTATGGTTAGATTCTTGTGAGTCAGCCTTTCATGAGCTGAAAGGGAGGTTGACGTCAGCACCGATACTAGTCTTTCCATAGCCAGGAAAGATCTATATTGTTTACTGTGATGCTTCGGGTATTGGGCAGGGAGTTGTGCTTATGCAGGAAGATGGAGTCATTGTGTATGGGTCTCGGCAGCTGAGGAAACCTGAGAGAAATTACCCTACGCACGATCTGGAGTTGGAAGCTGTTGTTCATGCTTTGCGCTGTTGGAGAAACTATCTTCTGGGAGAGCACTTTGTGGTCTTCACTAACCACAAGAGTCTCAAGTATATCTTCACTCAGCGTGATCTGAATCTGAGGCAGCGTAGGTGGGTTGAGTATCTAAATTCTTTTGACTTCGAGCTTGCCTATACGCCGGGAAAGGGAAATGCCATGGAAGATGCGTTGAGCAGGAGAACTCAGATTTAGGCAGTTCAGGAGGCCAGTAGTGAGTGGCAGCTGTTGGATCTATTCTCTAAGATGCATCTAGAGGTGCATGACAGACAGGGACAAACTTTTCTATCTTCTGTAGCTGTAACCTCCACGCTATTTGATCAGGTACGGATGAGGCAACTATCAAACTCGGAAGGCTTAGTCCTGCGGGAGAGTGTGTCAGGAGAGCACCCTCTTCTTGGATGGACAGTGGGTAAGGATGAGATCATGCGTTTCCAAGGACGCGTATGGGTGCCAGCAGACATACGCAAGGAGCTGATGTGGGATTTCCATTCCTAAGTTTGGGTAGTTCATCCTGGCATCACCATGATGTATCAGGATCTTCATCGCCAGTACTGGTGGCCATGTATGAAGAATGATGTTGCTGGTTTTCTTCGTGAGATGTTCTACTTGTCAGCAGGTGAAAGCAGAGCATCAGTGACCAGCAGGTCTCTTACAGCAGTTACTCATTCTGGAGTGGAAGTGGAATGATGTTGCGATGGACTTCGTGACTGTGTTGCCAAGATCACCTAGAGGGAACGACGTTGTTTGGGTTTTCATCGACAGGATTACAAAGGTTTCTCACTTCTTACCGATCAAGGAGACCTTTAGTGTCGATGATTTGGGATGACTTTACATCAGGGAGATTGTGTGTCTGCATGGAGTTTCGTGCTCTATTGTTTCAGACAGAGATGCGCGCTTTACCTCTCGGTTCTGGTAGGGACTTTAGAAGGCCTTGGATACACATGTACTTTTAAGTATAGCATACCATCCCCATACTGATGGCCAGTCCGAGCGCAAGATTCAGGTGCTTGAGGATATGCTCCGAGCTTTCATCCTTGACTTTTGCGGTTCTTGGGAGAAGAATATTCTTCTGGTGGAGTTCGCCTACAACAACAGTTTCCAGGAGACCATCTAGATGCCACCATATGAGGATTTGTATGGTAGGCCATGTCGATCACCCTTATACTGGCTGGAGGAAGGAGAGGCAGCTTTGCTGGGACCTCGTCTTGTTCAGGAGACTTCAGAGCAGATAGAGCCGATTCGGAAGAGGATGGCTACAGTGCAGTCTCGGCAGAAGTCTTATGTGGATCAGTGGAGATGACCTCTGGAGTTCGAGGTTGGTGATCGGGGTTTCCTATGTGTCGCACCTAGGTTGGGACACAAGAGGATTCAGAGACAGGGTAAGCTTTTGTCGTGATACATCGGGTCATTTGAGGTCTTGGAGAGAGTGGGTCCAGTCGCCTATCGGTTGCAGCTAACTCAGAGGTATCAGGCCATGCACGACGTCTTCCACGTCTCTCAGCTCCGACGTTACTTTTCATACCCGTCTCACCTCTTTCAACCTGAGGAAGTCGATCTTGAAGCAGATGCATCATTCGAGGATCATCCTATCCGGATTTTCGATCGTAGTACAAAGGTTCTCCGTGGGCGGTCTGTTCCTCTGGTACGAGTGCTATGGCAGCACGAGTGAGTATAAGACGAGACCTGGGAGAGGGAGGCCGATGTACGATCGCAGTGGCCGGAGCTATTCGAGGATCCTTCTTCTCCACCTCGTTAGAGAAATTCGAGGACGAATTTCCTTAAGGGGGGAAGTTTGTAAGAACCCGGACCTTCATTCAGGTATGTTTTTCCATTTTCTGGAGTTTTTAAGTGAAATGGTTTTTATGGAAATTTTCAAAGTACATGTCGTGTACTTTTTGAGTACACACCGTGTACTCTGTTCTAGCTCGAAGCCATTTGATGTCCGTATCTGGGCCACACACACGGTGTGTAAGGCTGAGGTAGAGGCTGGTTATTTTGGAGTACGGAAAATTTGAAGTACACGCCGTGTACTCTAAAAGTACACACCGTGTAATTTCTTGTTTTTCATTAAACGGACCGGGGTCGTGCCTAACCCCCACATACGTCTTCTTCTCCAATTTTCGACCGTCTGGGAGCATCCGTACGGCCGGATCTTCGACGGAGTCCTGCCTTGCTATTCGTTCTCCGATTCGAGCATGGTCGATTGCGTTGGAATCGCAGTGGTGAGTTCTTCCTTCTGCTTGAGCCTTGTTTTTTGATTCCTCCTTGTTTTCATGTTATCATGGGATGAACTTTTTGTGCGTTTTCTCAGATCTATGTCGTTCTAAGGGGAATTTGAGTTTCATGTATATCGATCTCCTAGGATCGAGTTAGGTAGTTTGTGCCTTTATGTAGAGAGTCTTTGAGTATTTTGTGAAAATTCCACCAATACCCTTGAACGGGGTATTGCGTGTTTCATGTTTTGCCCTTGTTTCTTGCATGCTTTGCTTGATTTCTTTATTAGAGGTTATTGCTTGTGATTAGAGTAATTTGTTTTTTCTCAGATTGCTTTTCCATGCTTGTTCTGCCTGTTTGGCGTTTGCTAGTTGCCATGCCTAGTCGTAGGATAGTGGAACTGTTGTTTTATTTTACTATTGAGGCTTAGTTTATAGCAATGTAGTTCTTGAGGTTTACTTGGATGATACACATGTGCTGAGCATGTTTAGTTACTCAGGACTGTGAGAACCTAGAGTAGCAGACCAAAGGGAGAATTCATAGAAGGGCTTCTCCAGAGTGTCTTATAAATCACGATGCGAGACCAAGTGGAGAATTGACAGAAGGTCTTCTCCAGAGAGTCTTTTAATTACGACGCAGGATATAGGGGCAATTGACGTTGACTGCTTACTGAGAGAGCCTTTAGCACGATACGAGACTATAGGGGGAATTGACGGTGAGTGCTTCCCAAGAGAGTCTGCTTAATTACGTAGCTGAACCAGAGGGGTGAGACTGTGTGTGCCTCCCAGAGGGTTTCTTGTACTTAGATGTTGAACCATATGGGCTAGACCGTGAGAGCTACCCAGAGGGTTACCTATTTTCTTCTTGTTGTTGACTGCTATACTTGTTAGAACTGTGGATTATAGTTGTTTGTGCTTTTCTGTTTACTGCTTCTTGTTTTATTACTGCCTTGTATTCATTGACTGTTAGGCACAAATCTTTGGGTGATTGCCTATTGGGATTGTATCTCACACCCTGTTTAGGCCATGCTTTTGGGCCCAACCATACTATGTTGATGCAGGTATAGACAAGGGCAAGCGCCCTTCTACTTCAGGATCTTGACTCCACCAGGAGCTGGGGAGCATGGGACCGAGCCGTGGCTCGCGATGCTGAGGAGCTTTCTTTGTTTTTCTTTTGCACTTGGTTTCAGTTGTATTCCATCATGTTGTTGTGTTTTCTGTTTTCCATAGATGCTTGTACCTGCTGCATTATTATCATCATTGTTATATATCTGCATTTCTTCCGCTGTTTGGCTTCTATTGTTATGCACGTTGTTTACTGCTTCTGCTGTTTATTGTTGATTCTTACCTTGTATACCTTACCGAATGAGGGCATAGTTTCCCCACCAACTCACCAAGGCCCTCGCTGCTAGTCGGCAGCCTTTGGCGTTCGGGGAAACGCGCTTGAGGTCATGTGGAGAACTGAGTACAGGGCACCAACAGAGGGGCTCCGGACTCAGGACGTTACATATGGCTACTATATTTACTATAACAGTACTCCTTGAAGAACAATCCCTCAAGAAGTGATACTTACAAACTATTTGTTTTTTCCATCATTGTGACCTTGGGTCGTTATCTAGGAAAACTTTTGTTGTATTATCACATTACTGTGTGACAACATCATTCATATTACGTGTCGAATCAAGATCCATGTTAATGTTTTGTGTCTTCATTAAATATATAGTGGTATAAAAGGTTACAGATACGATTATAAACCATTAAAAATTGATTCCAATAGGTTTTTTAGAACTCGTTATTGTCCCATATCCTATATTAGGGAGGAAAAAATATCTATATTTGATTTTAGATCACTATAATCTATCCAAAAACTAGAATTTGTGTATCAATTGATAACTAGTTCCTTATCTCCTCTATAATCCAAAAATAAATGCTTTTTATTCCTTGGGTACTTCAGGATAGTCTGTAAAAGTGGTCAATGTGTCTCTCCCATGTATTCTTGATATCTTCTTACTATGATTGGTGCGTATGAAATATTAAACATGGTATATAGTGTGGAATACATGATATGTTGTGTCCCGTATTCATAAGTTATATTACTCATTCTCTCTCTCCTATTATTTATGAGAACTCCTTTTATTATAGAGATGTAAGTTATGTGACCCTGGAAACAATTCCCTTTTGGACTATTCTATATTTAATCTCTTAAATACCTTATAAATGTAAGTTCCTTGACTAAGTCCAGGTATCCTATTAGATATATAATGATGGATATTGATCTCTAGATAATATGATACTACACCTAACACTATTATAAAGAATCATTTGTCCAACAGTGTCATAATGGAGTATAAGAGTGGTATTTAACTTCCAATCAATAATATATCACTGTCATATATTAATAGAAAACATACTAAATTTTCAGTAAACCCCTTATAAAGACAGGTCTCACGTGCCTTATTTATGAAAACAATTTATCCTATTGATTCATAAAAATTAATTGTGTATGATCTTGATGCCTCATTCAACCAATAAATGGATCTTTTTAAATTGAAAATATAATTGGAATCATTTAGTGTCTGAATCCATTCTATTTTTATCATATAGAAATCTCCCACAATTTTTAAATTAAGGAAGGTTTCCTTGATACCCATTTTCTAAATTCTATAATCATGATAAGATATTTTAGAAAGTATAATTATAATGTATTTCAATATATATACTATTGAAAAGGTTTCATCATAATCTTTGACTTTATGGTTCATAGACCCTTTAGTAACCAGTCAGGTATTATAGGTACTGACATTACCATCCAAATCTATTTTCTTCATGAATACCCATTTTAACCCCCACATGAATTTACATTAACTAGAGGATATATCAAAACACATACATGGTTCTCATATAAAAAATTTATGGGTTCTTTCTGCTTTACTACTTCTACGATGCATATAGTTTCATTATAAGAGATATGTTCATAATCATTCATTAATAATGTATCAACTTACTTGGTGACCAAAACAACATTTCTATATTATTCTATTACCTTTCTTGTGGTTCTATATAGTTCTTGTATCTCTAGAATAACTTTTCCCCTAGGTATTTCCAAAAAAAATCCTTTAAAAAATCTTGTACATCATGAGCTTTAATTTATTCATATCCAACCTCTATTACACTGCATTTTTAATATATATGTATTCTCTCTCAAGAAATATGGGATATATTTTTACCAAAACCTTCTTATATAAAGAATAATGTTGATAATATTCTTTTGTTTGTTTAGGATATAATATAATGATATAATTCATGCCTCATGATTCTAGTTTATTTCTATAGATATAATTTCCAAACGGTTCACATCACCATACATGAATATGTGGAAAATTGATTTTTTCATACCAAAGCCCGTGTAGAATACTATTTTCCATTTTAGTTGTCACTAAGTTTTGTTTTAATGTTGTAGTTGTAATGTGTATGCCCAAAAGGATAATACCATACTTGTATGAATCATCACCAATATCATCATGTACCAAAGGTGAAATTCTACCTTTCATTGAAACTATTCTAATGTGGTCTATAATGAGGAGAGAGGGATATGGAAGTATCCCAAAATCCCTAACCTAATCAATAAATTCCTGGTTATGATATTACCACACCATGATATGAGTATAGTTTCTTTATCATCATACTATGTTGATTATCTACTTTATTTTTGAATGCATTAAATTTATCAAAGTAACTAGTCTTACGCATCTTTACGTATACATATTAATATTTACTAATGTTTTGATAAAAAACTATGATGCAAGAGGATCAACTTATATATCATACTAAAAAATCCCACACAAATCTGTATGGACTAAATCTAGAAGCTATGTAGCTTTTTCAACCTTTACACTAAATGGATATTTTTTTATTTTCACATGAAAATATTTTTGACTTATATCAAGGTGTTTTAGTTATAAAGATTCAAGATTTCATTCTAGATATATGTTTAAAAAATAGTTATCATTTACCAGATCATATTGGTGATGATAGAATGGGTGTGACATTAGTCTTGTAATATTTATTCATTATTAATTGATAATACTTGATCTTTATATTCTAGTATATAAACAACATTATTCAAATTTTTCATCCCATAAAATATGATATATTTTTAAAAGTAGCAACATGTAAATATGAACTTGAAAATAAATCCATCTATGTTAAAAATAAACATAATATTTTATTTTAGGTTACACTGAGCATAAAATATCAATTAATTAAAACTAAAATCTATCTAATTAAAAAAATGGGAGATATTATCATATTTCCAGTACACCCAACGTCACTCAATTTTTAGTTTAATGATCCACCTCCCCTATAGAAATCTTAATTAATATACTAGGTTCCAATATTTTAATATATATGTGAAATCCAAAAGATGTATCTAACACCAAAATTTTATAATAGGTGATATTATACATGATAATGAAGACACTTGAAACTTACCATTACATTTTCACTATGGTGAAATTATTCTTCTATTGACCTTTCTTACCTCAAAAAAAACAAAAAAACACTCTTTTTCTTATCCTTTCCATTGATCATTATCCTCTTTGAATTGTGGTGTGAATGTGCATTTTTTGTAAAGTTAGTTTTATGGACTTTTGACTTGTATTTCCACTTGTTCACCATAAGGAACAAAGATTTTTCATGATTCAAATCCTTATCTACTTATAAAATCCCAGTTAAAATATTTATAAGTTTATTAACATTATTATTTCTATTAAAATTTACAATAAAATTTGATAATACCTAAATAAGTGAGTGAGGAAGAGTTCTTTTCACAATTACTTTGGAATATTGAAACCCAAAATTTATGAAAAATCTATGTATCTAATCATATTTACCATTAGAGTTCCAATAGGTGTAGTTTCTCAAATATTGCATATAAAGAGTTCCTAGGAGATCTCATAAATGTCTTATATTTCTTTCCCTTGAAAAAGATAATAGAGATGAAATAATATGGTTTATCCATCCATGTCTTTTTAAATATTATATATCTTACTAGTCATGAATTATAATGTTTCTTATGGAAACATATATGACTCCCTCATACTTTATGGTTTATCATGAACTTCATTGTATACTGGCTTTCCATGGTTAGGTAGTCACCATCGTTTCTTACCAACAATTATTTGTATGTGTGTTAGTCAAGAGGATGAAATTTCAGGAACATCACACCCTTTATAAGAGTTTTTTAAAGAATGAGGGATTTATTGGAATGTAAAAGTCACTCTATAAAAAAAGAGAAAAATGTTACAAAAGTCTATAGTGTGACTTTTTACAATAATAATTATGCTATAAAGGAAATATGCCAGCAAGTAAATCATTTTTCCAAGTCATCTAACTAGCCATAAACCCTTTTTTCTAATAACATCATCCACAAAAGTATGTTCAAAAAATGAAATATTTATTATGTAATTAATTAATGAAAGATACTCTATGAAATTTATCCACCTTGTAGTAATTCTCCATGATAAATGAATTAATCAATCTCTAATAGCCTCGACCACATTGGTTGAGTCATAATCAAGCCAATGATTTGACCATTTTTCCCTATAATCCACTACAACTGCATTTATGGTTCCAAGAATTTCTACATCAAGAGAAGTGGTGGTTCCAAAAGGACCATAAAGTCATTCCAAATCATTTCGTGTGTGACATATAAAAATGGATCCATATCCAACTGGTCCTATAATACCTCATGAAGCACCGTAAATGTTTCATTTAATCCATCCAATAATAGGATAGGTCCATAATATATCAAAATTTCAAGGGTAGAGTGATAATTAAGTATAATACCAATGCATTTTAGAATATAAAAAAATCTTGTAAGGAATTTTTACAAAAACCTAATGTTCATAGAAGAAACTTTCTTGCAAGATGTTCATAGAAAAAAAAGGGTGATGGCTAGTTAAATTACTTGGAAAAATGATGTAATTTCTAACATATTTTCTTTATAGCATAATGATTATTGTTAAAATTCACACTCTAGATAGAAGTAGTACCACAATTGAAAAAGAGATGATCAATTTCATCTAGGTGTTGATAAAAAAAATCACATTTTGAACACATGGTGAATCCAACATCTGGAAGTAAAGAATCCTTAGGTAACTTTGAGTGAAAAACTCTCCATGAAAGAGTAAAACTAGTAGGATGGATCCAAGGATTATTGAAATTTTTAATATAGAAATTATTATTTTCTCTAATAGACTTATGATAAAAATATTTTTAAGAAAACATACCATTGAAATCATGTTACCATATAAAATTTTCATCCCCATTAATGAAATTATAATTCAAAAAAATTTCTTTAATATCATTTGAGAAATTATCTAAAGTAAAATGAACTTATTCTTTAATTCAAATAGTATAGTCAAAATAAAATTCATGGGTGGAAATGAAATTAAAAAGATAATTTCTATTCTAATTATAATTTCAGAAATTAAGAGAGGAATTATAACTAATAATATAATGGGAATCAATCATTATAGAATAAAATAAAATATTAAAGTCAGTCCAAATGGATGATTCCATATAATTTATTTTGTCAATTTTAAGTTTACCAAGAAATCTAGTTCATAAAATATAAATCCCTTCAGACGTCCCATTGATAAGTATCCACGTAAATAATGAATATAAATATTGATTAAATTTAGTGATATTATTAATTCATAGACTACCACAATCAATCAGTTGATAACATTTAATCCATGGGAAAATATCAGTTTTTCTTTAAATAGTACTTCCACTCCAAATAAAATTATTAATAGAGGTGTTGAAACTTTTTTGGGAGAAATTGGAAATTTATAAACCATAAAATAAATAACAGTTTTTTAGATAATTTTACCTTTTACAGGGATAATATTTCCATCCATTGATAATAAATTAATTATCCATGAGGAACTATAATTTCTAATTTGACGTACAATCTCAATAAAATTACTAGAATAAGGATTTACCCAAAACATAGGAATGCCAAAACAATTCAAGGGTAAATTTCCTTCTCTAATACATATTTCATTAATAACTTTAACCATTATGGTTATATAAATTACCTTACCAAACTAATTAAAAGATTTACTCTAGATAATTTCCTTCCCAGAGACATGTTCATAATGGAGGAGAGTAATTTTTAGAAACATTGTGTTTCTTTTGACTCCTTGAATGAAAAAGAAATTGTAATTGGAATAAAAAAGTGAGAGGGGGTAGCTAGACCACTAATATCTAGGATGGTAATAATATTATTTTTAACAGCATTATAATAAAAATTATTCTTAAATAATCTTCAGTGATAGATAAGAGAAGGACTGAGAGGGGGGGCCCTATCTAACACCCCTTTAATAAGAGAAATATTCTTCATGAGATCTATTAATCAACATATAAAGGAGGGTAGATCTTAAGAGGATTTTATCCCAACTAGAAAATATATCATTAAAACCAAACCAAGTTAAAACAGTATAGATAAAGTTCCAATCAAGAATGTCAAAAGTTTTTTTGACATCTAATTAGATAGAAATGTTACCTCCTCTAGGGGATTTACTAAGAAGGCTAATACATTTGGAGCCTATGAAAAAATATTATTGTATGGTTCTAAATTTGATAAATCCAAATTGACTAGAATATAAAATTCTATTAGTAATTGCAATAAGTCTATTATAAATAATATTTTCAATAATTTTATAAATTGGTTTAAATAGAGAAACCAGTCTAAAGAGGTGTATTTCATCAGCATTCTCAACTTTAGGAATAAGATCCATGAATTGATAATTTTTTTCATTGATTAATTAGAAAACATTTGAAAAAATTATTAACTAGTATTAAAATATTAACATGTCAAATATTCCAAAAATAATGGAAGGAAGAATTCATAAAACCATTCGGCCCTATATAAATCCCAGAATTCAAACAAAAAAACCTTATTAATCTACAAAGTGTGAGGAATGGAAGAGGGATAATATTTATATTATTTATAGTATAAATTAGGAATAAATTCTTGAAAATAATCATTAATAGTGCTTGAGGCTCAAAAACCATCATATAATAAGAGAAAACATGGGCTAAAAGGTCTTCTCTCTTTTCAAAGAAATTAGAATTGTCACAAAGAATTGATGATGGTTTGTTAATTTTTCTAACCCTTTAAATAGAGTAAAGGAATATAGTATTTCTTTCACCAACCTTGATTCATTTTATATTAAAATCTTCCCTATTCACATTTTCATTAATAATATGTAATGAATAAAGATTATGTGTCACCTTATTTTATTATTCCATACCTTCCTAAAAATCGTTTTCAATGTTCATTTCTTGGATAGAAATAAGTAAGGATTCATGATTTGAAATATTTTCATACAAGTGACAGAAATAACTTTTTATCCATAATTTCAATTTCTTCATGAGTATCATAAATTTTTATAAACAATAGAGGGAATATATTCAATGTTTAATGAATTATAAATCTTCTAAACTAGAGTTCTACAATTAGTGTGAGTATTTTAGACCTTATTATATTTAAAAGATATTAGAGTTATATCTATTTTAAGTAAATTTACTTACAATTGGATGAAGATCATAATTGAATTTTAATTTATTGGATAATGAGATATTTTACCAATAATTGAGATATGCATCATTGATAAAAGTTGTTTCCAATTTACTAGAAACAATTTAATGAAGGTATTTTCTATACCAAGTGTATTTTGATCCAATAAGGGAAATTTCATAAAGATTAATATCTTCAATACAGGCTTTGAATTCCCTGATTTAATAGGAAGAGGTTCAAGTACTATGTATTTCACCTGGATTTATAATAGCATTAAAATTCACTATAAGAGTTCATAGGAAGATTATAATGTTATAATTTTATAAACTGGTCTTCCAAAGATTTATTCTATCATGATAAATATTAAAATCATAAATAATTGAAAAAAAATTTATGAATTAATTCATATTAGTAATTTAATGTAATTGTATGCTAAGTAGATTTAATAGAAGATATTCCTTACAATCCATAAAGATAAAAAAACAAAATCCTCTTGATATCATTATTTGATAGATTTTAACCAATAACTTAATATCATAATTTATAAAGAGTAGAAATATTCTCTAAAAAATCTTATTTGGTTTAGAGAAATGAAAAATATATGGTTTATATTTATTAATAAAAAGGTTAAGAGATCTTACAGTATTAGGATTGGATATTCCTTGACAATTCCAAAAATGGATCTTCATTTAAAATTGGGTTTAAAGGGAGAACCTCTAATTTTTTCCAAGCATTATTTTTTATCCTAGTTGATAGTCTAATAATAATGGATTTTTTTTAACGTTTTTTAGAATTATCTTCCTTTAAAGGGATATATTTTTTATAATTTAATGAATGTAAAGTATGTTTTTTATTAGAAAAATTATCAACATCAAAATTAATATCATCAGTTTCGATGTTATATACTTACAACTTATCAGGATTGGATTTTTTATTGATCACATAAGTTGTGATCTTTGTATTAATAGTTTTTCCATTGACATGAGAATCAGAAACATCCAAGGATGATTTATAAAGATTAAAATGATTTTAGAGATTATGAGAAAAATAGTATATTTGAAATGAATTATAATTCAAAGTAACAGTTTGAATAAATTTGATAGTTTTTATAATATCCATAGAGATGTATAAGAAAATTACGTCATTTCCATTTGGTCAATAATCTATATTCATACTACTAATAGAGGGAACACACATTTGTTTGCCTAATTTAGATTCATGAGGAGTAATAAAAAGAGTTCTCTCAAGTGTATCATAATAAGATATTGTTTTAATAGAATTATAATTAAATGTATCAGATTTAATTAATTTCATAGCATTAAAAATATCTATATAAATATCTAAGAAACTTTTTTATCCTTCTTCAAGGATACTCGCATATTCATACTGCTAAAATTCTAAAAAGTATCATCATTTTTAACCTCATATACAAAAGAATCTCAGTTTTCCCTTTTACATTATTTACATCAAAATCATTTATTTTTTTAACCCACTTTCCAGTTTTATATTTATTAAGAGATTATTTTCCATCAAGTGTTATATCAATACATTTTTTATGACTAATGAATTATTTCCATTCATCTGGGTTAATAGAATGCCTAAATTTTCTTTGAATGTTATTGTAGTTAGAAATTTTATATCCTACAATCATACAATATTCACAGAAACGAGGAACAAACTGAAATACAATTTTAACCCATTTTGTGATCCGTGAATGAATAATTATATCGAAAAGTGAAATATATGTGAATTTTATCTTTTTTATATTTTATTCATACTTAGATGATTCTAAAAAAATTATATATTTTTACCCAAATGTATGTTTCAGCTCCCTAACCCATTAAATTAAAGACTATGAAATTAAATACACCATTGGCTAAAAGATTTACTCATCACATGTGCTTTACCAAGACAAAAAAAATCTATAATGTCCTCCAAAAGGTTTTCATGGCCTAAATCCCATTTCAGTACCAATGTGTGAGATATATGTCATACTCCCAGTGGGGGGTTCTCACCCTGACGTCACCTGATTGAGAATAATTTTTTAATAATATACATCCCTCTATGTGTGAGAAATTATGTGACACATAGAGATTAAATTTTTCTCTTTGATCACAATGATACATTTATCATAAACTCAATTTGTATTTTCTGAGTGAGGACTATGTCATGGATTCTATATAAATGTTCATGGCACAAAGTTTTATGTTAGGATAGATAACTTAATAATTTATATATCCATTTTCCATCCATGTGTTTCTTATAATGTTGAATGTCTATCCTCACATTCTTCCTAAAAGGATCAAATAAAAACATAGAAGTCCTACATAGAAAAAATTAAATCATGATTTAATATAATTCACAATCTCATATTCCACTCCTAGAAATAAAAACCAATCAAGATATTCTATTTCTAAAAAATATATCATAAGGAATATATAATGGGTAAATGGGATTCTATTTTATTTGAACAATAAATGAAGGTTTTAATACATTATTATGATTACCATGTGTGAAATATTAAATTAATTTTATTAGTATCATCCAATTTTATTGAATCCCCATAGACCAAACTAATAGATTTATAGTTCCCCTTCATGTGGATATTATAGTGTAAAGGTTAAATATTCCCCTTCACATAACTCAAAATATGACCATTCAAATTACTCAAAGTTATTTAGGTTGGTGATATTACTAACTATATTAACTAACAATTCATTAATATATTGAGTGGAAACCAAAATCATGAAATCCTAAACCAATATTCCTTAACACAAACCTAAAAATTGAATTATGTAGACTATGATCATTACTATTAATAAATGTTAATGAAATTTATAATTTTCATTAATAATCACTAATAATTGAAAGTGTCCCCATTTATGGCCTAATTTTCACTTTAATAATGGTTTAATTTAAATTTTTAATTTTTAATGAGATATATAAATTGAAATTTTTATGAGATATTTTGTTTAAATTATGTGTAAATATTTTTTATTTTATTCTTTAGATGATTTTTAATATTATATGGATTATAAATAATTAATTAACCATGTTTTTTATATTAATTTATTCCTAATAAATTTATTTTGTTCCATATTATTGGTTTCTTATTTATTTAATTTTTTTGATCATGTTTAATCATCGAATAAAAAATAATCACATGAATAAATTACCATTCATTGATAAATAAGTTAAATAAGTGGTATTATAATGATATTTTAACTTATTTTTGGTTTATTTATTGGAATACAATCCAAACATGACCCTAGGGGAAATAACTCCTTGAGATGATACTTGGCTATAGCTGCATCATTCCTCCCCAAAAATGTATACTTGATTGATTATTTTCACCTTATCTCTATAATTGAAATGTCTTCACACACTTGGAGCCCAATTATTTATAATTTATTACTCACTCAAAAGTGATGAGATCCAAGTATTTAGGGATACTTTTTGAACCATATTGATCAAAGTAAGAGATTGATGCAATGATTGTTTGTAATCCGGTTGTAGTATAAAGAGTTGTAAATTTTAATTCTTGCACACAATTATATGGAGGAATAGTAGATATTTTTAGAGTCTATTTAATTTATATTTTAAGTGTTTTATGGTAAGATAATTTATTAATATAATTTTAGAGTATTTGGTGAATTTTAGTAAATATGTTTATCCAAAATGAGTTTTTTCTATTAGAAAATACACATTTGCATAGAATGTATATGTTAGGAAGTTCAAAAAAAATTATGATAATAATTTGGCGATGGTAGTATATTGAATTCATTTCATGTGGGAGGTAAAAGACATAATTTTCCTAAATGTGTCACTATATAGGATGTTTTTGGTAGATATTTCACCAAAATTATTTTGATTGGGCACAACTGAACAACATGAATATTGATGTTGTTTGTGATGTTTAGGAAATAATTTTACATAGTTCACATAAAATGGTCATGTATTGAGTTATTATATACAATGGTATTTATTGTAATATGATTTTTACTGATATTTTCTTAGTTTGTTTTTCCTATAAATACCCCACTATTTATTTATTTAAAATTTATAAAGAGTTAAAGAATATATTGAGGATAATTAGAAAATCACAAAAGTCAAGAAGATAAAATAACATAATCATGAATAAATTGGAATCATTTTTGAAGAATAGTTCACATGGAGTAAATCAGTTTGTATTTCTCATTATGCGGGAGGCATTCTGATGATGAAATGTCATTCATGAGGAGAGATGTAGTTTGTGAGGGGGAGTTATGCGAAGTAGTTCCTGATGTAATATACTGAAATGTATTTAAAAAAGCATGATGCGTGGATAAAAGTTCATAGATTTTGTTAAAATGTGTAAAGAATATGGAGAAAGTACACAAAGTGTAGTATTCAGTGCGTAGGGCATATTACATAGAGCACAATTTTATTTCAAAAATTTAACATGGTGGGTAATATACTGCTCGAAACATACAAAGCATTTTCGGGTTATTTTTTTGGTATTTTGGAACACATTATTGCATAATATTTTGGTTTTCAAGAAGAAAATAAATTAATATTTCCTTGATAAAATTGAAGTGAAATTCATATCGATAAGCTGAGGAGATATCCAATGAATGTAGTGGACAATGGAGTATCCAATGGAAGTAATCCAAGGGTGGCAGTGTGTTAATCCATAAATCAAATAATAGAATTAGTGATTATAGAAGAAAGTGAACATGTATAAAAAACTATAATACACCTAAATTAGTGAATATTTGTAGATTATGGTTCACCTACATAATGTTTTTTGTATGCTCGTTAGACTATCCCCTAGAGTTGAACCATTTATAATCATTGGGCCTTTTATTTTATTTCTACATTTGTATTTGTGGTGGATGTAAAATTGACAATGATAGGTTTAATGATTTCCTTCTAAAATTGGAATAGGATCCTAAATAAATAAAAGAAAAATTTCACACCTTGATTTTCCCCACCCCTCTTAGGGTATCTTAGGTTTTAAAAAAATTAGAGGTGGGTTAAAAGTGTAATTATATTTGTTGATATTCTTAAGTATAGAAAGAACTGTGAATTAAAAAAGGGTACCTATATTGATATAATCCATGATTATATGTTTAATAATAGGATGTTTTTACACCCTGAGTTTTTTTGAATTTTTTTTAAAATAAAATAAATTTCATGCATAGCACATGTTACATGCAACACCTAGTTCATCTTGTGTAACCCGCAACACCGAGTTTCAAAAAGACCATGATATATAATTAGTATAATTATTTAAACATGACCATAATTACCTATCCATTATACATAGTGATATAAATATTAATAATTAATTTTTAAAATATTAAATATAATATTTCTATATAAAAAAATTATATTAGTAATAAACTTCATAATTTTTTATAAAGCCTTTACATGTTTCAAAAATACTACTTTCTAAAAATTGTTTTTATTTATTTTTTTGAATGATTAAATAAAATAATTTGATAAATGCGACTTTATTTTTTAAAATAATCTTGTAAAAATTATCATAGGTTTATTTTTTGGTATTTTTCTGAATTTTTTTCATTTTTTGATAAATAGTGAAAATACTAAATTTTAATTGAAATCTGCCTTTTTGTTTAAATTATTTATAATTTTATATTATAGTTTTAATTTGGTTTTAAGTAATATTAGTTTCAATATATATCAATTAATCCAATTTAGGTCAATTTTATCAATTTTATATTTAATATAAAAAAGTTGAAATTTTGAACATTTTTTATCTTTGGAAACCCTCTTTCTCATAATGTCTATTGAATAAATTTTAAAATAAAATTTACTGCATTTGTGAATGTAATTTGAAAAAAAATTATTCCATATTTATAATCATAATAATTTATATAATCTAATATGGACTACTTAACTCTCACCATAATGAATTTTAAATATAATAAAAATTATTTACCATGGTTATGGTAAAAATGGGTTTAAAGAGGATTAAATTAAAACGATAAGGGTTTGAATGACCTAATAAATTGTCTCAAATGTATTTTATGGACATATTTCAACATTATCATGTCTAATACATGACCATGGTCCATCATAGTCTTTTAGAATGTGAAAAATGTGGGTACACATTTTTATTTCAAACAATTACAAGTGTGCCACTGATGCCACTTATCAAAGGCCACCCTCTCCTCTATTATTTAAATATTAAAATCTTTTTTAAGACAAAACATATCTACATAACTTCAAAAAATCTCTACTCTCATTTTATAATATTTAATTTTTCATAAATCCAATTTGTGAAGGCTTTTGGTGAAAACCTTATATGGTTACCCAAGAAAGAGGTAATGTTCCTCATCGGGTGTTTTTATTTTATTTGTTCATCCACATCCATAAATTATTATTAAATAATTATGATATAATAACCAAATTATATTCCATATACTCATATTTTTGTATGTAATGTTAATAACCTAAAATTATATCATCTTCCATCAAATGGACTATGAAATCATCGTTCATGTGTATGGAAGACTATCGCCTCGTGAACCAATGTCAATCATTTTTACATTACCACATATCATGGATGTTTATAATGATTGATTAAATTTTTATATATAATATTTATGATATTAATATTCTTATAAAATCATTATATGATATATTTCATTTTTCTTTCCATTCCATGGAAATACAATATTGTTGTTTGTGTGTACGGCGGACTACCATCTCGTGAAGCGATGTGATTCATTCATGATTTTAATGGAAGGTAATAAGAATTTTTATAATGAATATATGTGATATATATGATATAAAATGATTATGGAATGTAAATATATTATTTACCATTCTTTATTTCTTTATTTCGAGAAAAACGAAACAATGTCCTTTTGTGCGTGTGTCCTACCGTCTCCATGATCATTTTATTTTATTTTCTATATATAACTTTTATGGGTCACTATAAATACATATAAACTAAAATTGTATTATATTTATATAATTATTAACTATATAGAGGTTATGTAATCATGATCAAAGTAAAAGAACTGAAAATAAAAATTCAAAATTTTATGAAAAACAATGTGGTTATTACCTGAAATGTGACCATAACATGGAATTGTTAATAAACGAGAAATAAATGGTCATAAGTAAATAATATATGATATGAAATGTAATATATTGGGTTTTTATTTAGGTAAAAATATTTGGTATTATAGTTTAATTCCTTTTTTTTACTTAATGTTAATACATAACATGTTTACAAGAGTTACAAGGGTGTTTGTGGCTTGTTCTTAGACCAAAGAATAAATTTATAGAAAAGGTAGATGGGACACAAGGTTAGTAGAAACCATATGACCTAGACTTCATGGTTTGAGGAAACCATGTGGGGTAGTTGAGGGATTTTTATAGATCGTTATATCTTGAGATAACAAGGTAGAAAATGAATCACATCTGGGTGAGACTGCAATAATTTTTAATAGAAGCATATCACATGGTTTTCACATGGTTTCCCAAACTATACATGTGAACTATGTGGGTTCCCATTTGAGGTAGTGAGGTATACAGAATTGGTGCATGGTTTGTCCAACCATGTGACCCAGCTACAAAAGGGTGAAATTAATTCCCCCACCTAGCCCCCCCCCCCCCCCTCTTCCAAATTTCTTAAAATGTAGTACCCATTCTTTCTTCCTTCATATCCAACAGATATATGGGGTTCTTTTCTCCCGTTGAAGCTAAAATTCTAGGAATTGATGCAGTTCACCATACAAACATCAATTCAAGATCTTCTTATCTTTTTGGATATGTGTAAATAATATACACATTAATCTTGTGCCTTTATTCATTTGTCTTCATTAAATGAAGTTATTTTAGTGCAAGATGATATATCATATTTTTTTTGTGCTTTCCCGTTCATCTATTTTCTTCAGATGTGGTTTAATTTAGAAGCTGATACAAGATGAGTTTTATTTCATGGGTATACAATAGGTGGTATATACCCTTTCCCTTAATTTTTAGTTATTTTATTCACCATTTATATTTTGATGGATTACCAACCTCCCAGTATTGCTCCTAAATTAATAGAATGCCTTGATTAAATTATCAGAACCTTGTTGGGTTTTTCACATAGAACAATGTGATGGTTGGTGGTTTTTAACCTCTCCATGAACCACCTTTTCTATGAATTTATGTATCGTATCCATGTTTTACCATAATTTTGGGTTTGTGTGAGTGTTTTATACTAGTGGGAGACTTAATGAATTAAATAGTAAATTGTGAGAGGGTATAGGCCTCCCTTCCACGTGATTACATATTGAAAATTTCGTTAAATATTTAAAATGGAAAATATGGAATAAGTTGGATGAACTCATGGATTTTGTAAAATTATTAAATGGGTTACAAAATGATTAATGATACGGTCATGATGTAATTGGGTTCCAAGAACATTTCCACTCCATGTATTAGGCCAGTTGGGTCTTACATTAGATTCCATGGACATTTCTACTCCATGGATCCAGATTACTTTAGATTCCAAGGACATTGATACACCATGGATCCATATTTATTGAACCGCCTTGGAAATGCTCCTTGGGATACACCCAAGTATTTACCGAGTTTTCTATGGAGATGCTTCATGAACTCAACAGGACTCTATTGTCTATTGTACATTGGATTTGGACCATGTAGACCTGAAACAATAATGATTTTGTGGTATTTATAACTTGGATGCATCCCATTATGTCTGAAACATGATTAATCTATATGGGTTGAAATTGAGGTTTTTATCATGCTCCATAGATAGTGTAAAAACCTCGAATCCAAAAGCTCAGAGTTAGTTCCTTCTACCAATACATCAACATAAGATACAAGTAATCACATCCCAATAGACCAATCAGTTTATTAGTCTGGTAAACTAGAAACATACATGATTCGTACATTATATTTCAATATACAAAGAACATTTTTTAAAAAAATATTTTTATTCAATCTTGTGTATCCTTATAAATTAGTTGCATTAAACTTCATGGAATATAGGGAAAATAAAAATAATAATTGTGAGATGAAATGATGAGTAAGGGTTAATTACATTGGAAGAAATAATGAATCAATGAGAATAATAAATATTGAAAATTAAATAACTTAAAACGCATTACATGTAATCAATAAACATAGATGTATGTTCATAAATAATATGGCATGATAAATAACTGAAAATAAATTCTATTTAATTAACTGGATAAGGAATAATAAATATAGAATGGTAAATAATTGAAAATCATTCCATTTAATTATTGAGATAATAATGAAATGCATCCATATATTTTTTATATTGAAAATATCATGGATATTAATAACTGAATCTGAATGAAGAAAATTATTAAATATTTGACACAATGTTTCCCAGGTATATGCAACCCTTACCATTAAGACAGTCCACAAGAAAGTATAAAACTGTTGGGTAGAAACCCATTTAAATAAGGATAGAAAATTTATTCATCCCACGATACTATTGATGAATCAATTTTATTACCTTAAATAACCACCAACATCTATCATACAAGTCCAAATAATTCCTTATATATATAATAATCAATTAAATTCATAAACAATGTGACTTATCAAATGTCTATATCGAGTAAAGGATATAGATTTCCCATTATTTTCACAGTAAATAAAATAAATTTTAAATTAAGCACCATTGGTTAAAATGGTGTATGTTTTAGGAAATAATCATACAAATGATAAATTATTAGGATATTTAGGATAAATTTAATGTCTAATGATAACAAGAAAGTAAACATTTCATTGGAATGTTATTGACTTAAAATTTGAATCAAGGAAGGGAATGCCAATACTTTCATTAGTCAAAATAATCATAGACCATCCATAGTAATAATAACGATGGTTTCAATTCAATTTATACGAATTAGATTAATAATAAAGGGTAGTTTTTATTGATAAAAAATACCATAAAAATATCATTAAAAATATTATTAAGGAAAATATATTTTTTATTTTTATAATTAGTTTGAAAATACATTAATATTAAAATCAATATTAAAAACATTTTCATTAATAATTTATTCATAAAATTGTAGTGTAAAGTTCAATGAAATGGAGTTCATGTTGTCAGGTTGTTCTATATATACCATAAAGAACATTCCTTTTTCATGGTAAAAGGTTAGAAAGGTACCTTATTTGGAAAGCGATATCAAGATTCCTTTTAATTTTTTTATAAAAATTAAAAATGGGTAAAATTTTATTTTAATAAAACATTTTGAATATTATAAATAAAAAATTTTGATTTTTTTTTATAAAACAAGGTTTTATAAGAAAATATATTTCTGAATGAAGAAAGAAATGAATTCAGTTTTTATTAAAACATTTTGTCAATAATTTTATGTACCAAAGAGTACAAAAATGGTACTATCACTTGAAAAAGTTCGTTAATAAATAATGGATAAAAAAATTAAAGGGTTTATAAAACATATAAAAAAAATCACTTCATTTAAATTCAAGAATAACTTATTTCGAATATAATGAGATTGTTAAGTAAAAACCTAAAACGATCATAACATTGAGATGAGAATTAAAAAACAGATTCATTATGTTTATTAACTATAAATACACATAAAATAAGTTTAAATTCAATAATATATAATCAAAAGTCTTTATATATGTAATTATATAATATTGATGACAATGAGAAAGTAATATAACCCAATGAAAAGAAATTGAGTTATAAATTTTTTTACCACTTGGTAACTTGTAATTCAAACTCCCTTAAAATAGATAATTCAAATTGAAATGAAAAATACTATGAAGAATATAGTTTTCATGATATTACATATTAATGGGAATAATATACACCATATACAACTAATTAGGTGCATAACATTACAATATGTCTCAATGAAATGAAATTGAGATGAAATCCCTTACCTCACACTTTTTATTTAGTTGTACATGATTAACCTCAGATATAGTGGTTTAAAAAAAATTAAATTATCCAAGGACCATATTAATATTTATTATGTCACATGTGATCATTTTATAACATATTATTATCCATTCATTAAAAATATTTCATTATTTTAAACATTTCGGGTAATAAATTGCTTTTATCAAGTATGTTTTGACTTGTGGTTTTTTATTTATATTACATCAATCAGGATTTTATAATATAAATAATGTAAACAATGATTTAAATATAAAATACATTCAATAAAAATTCTAATGACACATCTTTTCACAATGGTATAGATCATTAGTTTTCTAATACAAATTACTTAAATGGCCCTAAAAATGATGCCTAAATTTGTCACAGAGGTCTCAAGTTGTATGAGGATCATTCAGAGCCTACATCCCTAAAATGGGAATAAAACACTAGGCTACATGGCTATGGGAAACTTCACCACACATCCCACATGGTTTCCCAAAAATAGTGTGGTTACATATATTGGACACATGTAGGCCGCATTGTTTGTCTACAACAATATGAGCCCAAGCATATGAATGTGCCGTGTTGTAGAGATTTGGGATAGATATTTCTTGCATGGTTAGATAAAGTATGTGCCTAACCATGTGGTGTGACCCTTGGTATTAGTAAATTGATTATGGTTTTCATGAGGTTTTAAAAATTGTGTGCCTAAACCCTATGTCATTGTATTTTTGGGTGAAAAGAAATGTTTTCCCTTATTGAAATCCATAACATAATTTTCTTTCTCATCCCACTCATTACAGTGGCTGAGGGTGCTATTCTACTTCTTTTAAATATCATCCTTATCAATATAAGATTCTTGATTACTTCTTCATCCAAAGTCTAATTCAAGATCTGAAAGAAGCGTAGGATTTCTTAAGGGATGTTATTCCTTCTTACAATATTATATATAAGTTTATCAATGAATACATCATTCTATTTAGGTGTAGGATCATTTTTCATATTTTTAGGGAATTAGACCCTTTATTATATTTATTCTGACATGCTCTGAATATGAGGCTGATATCGATTGAGGAGTCATCTACAACCATGAGGTAGGTGGTGTGATCTCTTCCCCCTCGAGTTTTGATATTCCTAGCTATGTCATTGTTCCACATGATGGATTTTGTTGAGGACACCCTCTTATTTATTTCCTCAAATTAAATTGATCATCTCACCTTAATATACACCTTTTAATCCTTGTTGAGTAGTTTATAGGTCGATTCCCTTAGTTATGGACACCCCATGGGTATGTCAAGTTATGTTTACCTTGTGGTAAATTGTTTAAAAAGCCTAAAACTACTATTTAACTTTCAGTTTGAGCATTAAATAGAAGTAACCTTAAAATATTAATTTTCAAATGAAACCAAGGAACATTATAGTGCTTGAACCAACTTAATAATGGAGTTTCCCCATTTTGGTAGTTTTCTAATTGTCAATGAAATTCCTTAAGTGTTCATTGAACCTTGTAAATAAAATTCCTTACATTTATGAAAATGATTGGTATGTATTAAATGGTAGGGTTTTTCCGTGATGGTTTACCCTTCCATAAATTAATTAATAGGTTTAAATGGAATAAAATGTAAATTTCATATGACCATGCCTATTCATGTATAATCAAATGTAAATGAATTGTGATTCCTTGTTTACTTTGAAATTGATTAATGAATTTCATGGGAGATAATTCCTTAAAATTGATTTTATAAATATGAGTATTCCTTGTTATGGATGTCGTATGATGGTAAGGTTCATGTTGCGCATGAAGTTATCATGTTCCCTTACATCATGTGTTGGGAATGATGTCTCACACCTCTAACAGTAGTTTTTCATTTGGATTTACATGTCATTCCCCTTGTTAGAGTGGTGACATGATGAAAAACTCATCATCTCATGTGATTATCATAATATATACCACTTTTTATGAGATATAGGGAATGCACCCTATTGTTTGAGCTTAAATATCCATTAGACTGGTTAGGGATGTTTGAGTTATGCTCTGGTCCATCTAGTAACCAATGTACTATGTATAAGGCCACTTACGTCTTCATGTACGTGGTTCATATAAGTGGATGATATATATATATATATACAAATTATATATAAAAATATTATTACTATATATATTTTTAGTGATTGAACAAACATCTTTCCTAGCCATGAGACAAAGCAGGTAGAGCTACCAGACGTCCTTTCAGAACTTGAGCAGGTATTTATTTATTTATTCATAATAGTTAGTTAATTACTTATGCCTACACATTGTTTTGTTATGAGAACTAGTTAGATTATGTGTAGAATCTGTTGGTGGTGACCTAATTATATTTTTATCTCAACCCCTTCTCAGGAATACTTTGGTAATTGAGAATATTATCTACCTAAAGGTCTAGATAAGGTAAAGTTCCATGTTTCATGTTTTTGATATGGTTTTTTTATAGATGAAGCTTTAAAATAGGGTACCAAGCATTCTCTTGAGATAATAGTGGAGCAGTTTTTTTCCTTTTTTTCTTTTTTACTTTTTATAGAATGATCATATCTGCATATCTATTATTTTCTTTTTATATATTATCATTCCATGTATTTATGTATATGAAACTTCTTGTGTCTTTTTATTATATTATCAGTTGTTCAGTTATTATTGTTCTGCTACTTGTTTATTCTACATGTTATATATGCTTTAGTTGTTTCTTGTTATCTGTTTTATCGGCCATAACACTCTAATAAGAGAGTATAGTCTCTCCATAATACACCCTCACTGCTGGTCAGTATCCACTGAAATACAGGGATTCGTGCTTGAGGTCATGTGACCCACCGACTCGAGGCATATTTTAAGTGGACCCTGGGTCGGGATGTTACAAAGTGATATCAGAGCATTTATTTTCCTTTGCATTATTGATTGGGTGTTAGATAAGATATTAGGCATTAATGAAATATGGAATTGACTTTGTACCTGAATTTAGATAACCCATGTAAAGGGGAAACCTAAATTTCTTGGGATAGGAATTCGTAGTGATTGATTATGCCATTTACAGTTGATATGAATTCAATATTGAGTGGCTTGCATATATTGTGATGTTATTTGTATGGGTGTTATTGAAATGGTTATTCTTTTAGTATGAATATATAAAATTAGATATTTTCATTAGACCATGCAACATTTATAGGTAAAATAGGACTAATATTCCATGTATTTTTCTATGTCACATTTATTTTCAGTGTGCATTTTTCTATTGAATATTGTTAGTGCCTCAAATATGAATGAAATTATGCTGAAACTTCTCAAAAGGACGGGAAAATATAATTGATACTAAAATTACCTACCTTAATTTAGTAGTTCTTTATAGAATACGATAAAGTAGAAACCTTAAGCACTTAATTATGGAACATTGAGTCATGGACCATTGGTCTTCTGGTCTGAAACATGTAATGGTGTGGGTTGAGTAGATTCTATATTTTGGATCATAATGAGTATGGGGCCTTATGAATAAAAAATGGTAATCCATCTAATTCAACCATTTTAAAGTGATTTAAATATTTGAATGAGAATAAGGTTTAAATGAGTATGAATTTAAAGTAATAACAACCATATTGTATATCTAACACGTACACTAAGACTTGTGCCCAACCTTAGTAGTGGGTAGAAGGTTTCTCTTATGTTCACATGACATTATGGTATCTTCTACCATCTGCATATGAATTTTAGAGTAGATAGAGAGGTGTGATATTTTCCATAGTAAGGCCATAATATTATCCTATTTTTTTATCTTAAAGCATATCATTTGTTAAATATCTTTTAAGGTGTTCATTTAGAAATATAGTATCATGTCACCATGATGTCCTCCAATTGCATGACTTGAAGGGACTGATGATGATGGTCCTATATTGGAGGGCCTTACTCCACTAGTGATTCCCCTTTTATATCCACCTATAGCACCCCTTTTTATTCCTGATATGGTCATCGATTCCCATTTCTGAGATGGCTTCTTACATGTGCTGTAAAATATGCATGTTTTAGTTATACCTACCTAAGAATGGAAGAGTTGAATCAAGAATTCAAGTAGAATCATCCTGCTACCATGTCAGGTAATGGTGGACCAAAATCTACTGAGTTAAGGGTCAAAGTTATCCTTTCAATCTTAGGGCATCTATAGATGCCTTCAGAGTAGAGGGTCAAGCTAGAAGCTTATCTGCTATGTGATTCCACCATGTGGGGATGGGATGTGATAACCCAAGTAGATAAGCTTAAATATGTGGTCTAGTAAGATTTCCAGATGAACAACTATGACTATTTATTTCCACATGCTTTGAGGGATGACAGAGTAAGAGAATTCATAAACATATAGTAGGGGATCATGTTTTTCATGTAATACTCTACTAGTTTCACATAGTTGTAGTGATTTTCTCTTACTTTAATGGGTGATGATATTATGACCATGAGGAGATTTTATTATGGGTTGTTATACACCATCTTGTTTTAGATCAACGTATTCAGGCTGACTAATTTTTTTAAAATTGTCAACCATGCCCTTATTATAGAGAAAAACATGGGGGAAGATGATGGTGAGTCATGGTGGTTCAGCACCTAGAGCAACCAATGGTTCTTATTCGGGTTGAAAGAGATATTTTGTAGGCTGCATATGGTGGTACTATTATTCAATCTCCTCATTCATATTGCTTTCTGATATGGCATCAAAGCGGTAATCTATGGAATAAAAAACCTTAGTGCTTATTTGATTAAGTGGAATGTAGAGGTTTTGGTGGAATAGAGAATATTTAGTGTTTCCATAGAACCTCTCAATCAGATCATAATGAGTATGGATCTAATCCTACTCCATGATTATGAGGAGGAATAGTAGGATCATGATATGTGGTAATATATAATACCACTGACCGTTTAGTTAGTGGTGTTGGTCATGATAGAGGAAGTCAGACTCCTAATTCTCAGTTCTGGTAGAGTGGGCATGCTTAGGGTAGTCAGGCAGTGACTTAGAGCCATTGTACATTCCAGTTACATGTAGTCAAGCCTATGATAGAGGAGGAGAGCATTGAACCTTCAATTATACAAGGTACTATACTAGTAGCCTCCACATTAGTGTTTGATTTATTTGATATAGGCAAGTCTTAATATTTATTATCTAAGGAAATCACATAGAGTCTAGGCCTCGAGATCAAACAATTTTGTAGTGTTATGGTGCTAGATACTTTTTTATCTATCCAATTATAAGGCTTTATTCTTTTCATAGACTACCCCTTGAGATAGGTGTGTACCTTTTCAGATGTAATATATACATCCTCAACATGATAGGTTATGTTGTAATCATTAGGATGGAAAAATTAATTCCCTATCAATCCCATATTGACTACAATTTTGGAGGGGGATTTTTACACTACCAGAGGGTGGAAATTATGGGCATAAGGTAGAATGGGTTGTAATTATGACTAAATAAGGACTTGAGTTTTAGAGGCTTAGAATTATGACAACACCAATCATAAGTCTTTTCCTTGATGATTAAGGGTCATGACCCTAATCTCTCCTCCTATAATGGACCATTTTATGGAATCTTTCATAAATAATTCTATGGTCGACCTTCTATGTGAGAGTAAGATTTTACTATTGAGTGAATACTAGGAGCAGCACCAATGATCATTCCTCCTAATAGGATGACACATAAAGGGCTTCCAAAACTCAAGAAACATTTAGAGGATATGGAGGATAAAGGATTTATACACCCTATCACTTCTACTTGGGGTTCACCAATACACTTTTGAATATAGTAATATGGTACCCTTAGGCTCTGTATGGATTACCATAGATTGAGTCAAATCACAATTAAGAATCAGTATTCATTTTCTAGAATATATTTCCTATTTGATCAGCTCTGAAGAGAGAGAGTGTTTCCAAAGATAGACCTGAGGTTGGGATATCATCTAGTGCATGTCAAGACTTAAGGCATACCTCACACACCATTCAATAGTATGTATGGTATATATGAGTACCTTTTTATGTTATTCAGACTCCCAAATTCACCTACAGTCTTCATGGATCTTATGAATCGGGTTTTCAATCCGTATTTGTATTCATTTGGTGTAGTATTTTTTGACAACTTCTTGGTGTATTCATGCTCCAGACACAACCATGAAAAACATTTTAAGAACATTCTGAATACACTGAGATATCATTATCTCCATGCTAATCATATTAAATTACATTTTTGGATCGATAATGTCCGCTTATTGGGACACATAATCTTAGAGTCAAGAGTTTCAATAGACCTAGATAAAGTGAGAGATGTAGTTTCCTAGGAGAATCCTAAGAACAACTTCAAAATTCAGAGTTTCTTGTGTATATACCAATATTACATATGATTCATCCATTATTTCTCATGTCTTGAAGCACTACTTATGGTCTTGATAAAGAAATGTGTTAAATTTATATTGTCAGAATCCTATAAAGAAGCCTTTCAGTAATTGAAGAGACATCTAAATTTAGCACTGATATTAAATTTTTTAGAGCCATGAAGAACCTATAAAGTCTACTATGAAACATCATATATTGGTCTTGTAGATGTTTTGATGTAGGATGAGAAAATCAATGTATATATATCTCTTCCGTTTAAGCCTCATGACCGGAATTACGCAAAAAATTATGTCAAGCTAGGTGTTGTAGTTCATGCTCTACATTTTTTGAGACACTATATACATGGAGTGAATTTTGTGGTATACACTGATCAAAAAATACTGAATTATATATTCCAATAATTGGATCTCAATATTAGGATGTGTAGGTGGGTGGAGTACCTAAATTATATTGATTTTGAGATTTACTACACTCCTAGTAATGTAAATTCATTATTTGATGCTCTGAGCTAAAAGAATCAGACACATATGGTTGAGGAATCTAATGCTGAATGGAATCTTATATACTTATTCTCATAGATGAAATGTGAGTTTTAAGAGGAACATGGTCTGACTATCCTCACATCCTTAGTAGTAAATTTTACTCTTCTGTAACTGGTAAGAATAAGACGGTTATCTTATCCTAAAATCCATGCCCTAAGAGAATTCATTTATGAGGGTGATACATCTTTAGGTTGGACTATGGTTAGGTATGATACCTTATTGTTCCATGAAAATTTATGGGTCCAAGAATACATCATGGAGGAACTGATGTGGGAATTCCAGTCCTAGATATAGGAATTTTACCACAATGTCACAAAAATTTAATGATATATACAGCACCAGTATTGGTGTCTTGGTATGAAACTCGAGGTTTCCAGCTTCATCACTCAGTTTTCCACCTATCAGAAGATGAAGGCAGAACATCTGTGGCAGGTAGGGATTTTTTAGCCATATTCCATTCCTGAGTTTACATGGGACACTATTTCAAAGGATTTCAGGACAGGTCTACCTAGATCACCTCATGTAAATTATTTAGTGTGTGTTGTTATTGATAATTTGTTGAATTTAACACATCTCTTATCTACTCACGATACCTTCAAGATAGATGATCTTGGAAGGTTTTATGTTAGGTAGGTTTAATGACATCATGGATATCATTGTTATATAATTTTTGGTTGAGATGCTCGCTTCACATCGTAGTTTGGAAAGGGGTTGCAGAAGGCCTTGGATACACAGGTGATTCCCAAAACGGCATATCACATGTAGACTGATGGATAGACAGAGCATACGATTCTGATTCTAGAGGGAATTCTATGGGAATTTGTCCTTTATTGTGGTGGTTATTGGGAGAAACACATTTAGCTGATTGAGATTTCTTATATTAAAAACTTACATGGTACAATCGAGATGGATTGATATGAATCCTTATATGGTAGGCCTTACCTCTCACCTTTGTGATGTCTAGAGGTATGGGAGGTAGCTATGCTTGGACCATGTCTCATGTAGGAGGCTATAGAGAAGGTTTAGCTGATTAGAAATTATAAGATGATAGCTCAGTCTAGACAGCATTCATATGAAAAAGAACACTAATGACCTCTGGAATTCTAAGTTCGAGAATGGTTTTTCTTATGATTCTTTCCCAGGTTGGGTCATAGACATATTTAGAAGTAGGGTAAGCTCTCTCCGAGGTTCGTTTGACCCTTTGAGTTTGTAAAATAGATTGGACCAGTGGCTTACCATTGGAAAATCCCTTAAATAAAATAGTCAATACATGATTTATTTCATCTCTCTCAACTTCGTTGATGCTATCCAAACCCATAACATGTATTTTATCTTGATGAGGTTGAATTTTATACATATGCTTCCTTTGAAGAGTATCCAGTTCATATAGTGAACCAAAGAGTGAAGACACCCTAAGGCATGTAAGTCCGCTCGGTATGGGTTTTATGGAAGAAAAACTAGGTACATGATGAGACATGGGAATATGAAGCTGATATATGAGCTTAGTGTCCATAACTCTTTGTTGATGATATCTCTTTTCCATCAGAAGACCAACTCAGCGATGAGTTACTTTAATCAGAGGAGATTGTAATATCCAAACTTCTCAAAAATGTATGGATCATTAGTTTTTAAAAAAAATCATTAAATGGACCTAAAAATTATTCAAAATCAAGTAAATGAGGTCCCAGGTATTTTTTTAGGCTCGTTTAGAGCCTAGGGACCTGAAACGAAAAAAAAAATATTGGGCTTCATAGTTAGAGAAAACTATGCATCCTAGCTCACACGGTTTCCCTAAAACCATGAAGTTATAGAAAGTGTGAACCTATAGGATACACATTTTTTCTACAACCATGAAATCCATGGTGTATATCTATACGGTGTTGTGGAGTTTAAGGATAGAGACTTTTTCTCACAGTTTGTGCAAGATTAGCTAAACTGCATGCCTTACCGTGTGGTGTGCCCCTTGGTAGAAGTGAATTTTCACTATTTGAAAAACCATGCGCCTAAACCATGTTCTATTTATATATTTGGGGTGAAAATTAATTTTTTACCTTAATGAAATCGTGAACCAAATTTTATTTCTCCTCATACACATTCCAGTGGATGAGGATGCTCTTCTTTTACCATATCATCTCCTCCTCCTCAATGTACGATTATTCATTTCTTCTTCATCTAAAGTCTCATTAATGATCCAAAGGAAGCGTTGGATAGATTACAGTATTCTCTCCCTTCCTCTTATATTCTATCTATATTCATCATTTAATCCTTAATTCTATTTAGGTTCAAGACCATTTTCCCTATTTTTGGGGCATTGAAATGTTACTTATATTTCTTCCAATATACTTGAAACCTGATGCTGATATCGAGTATGGAGTCTTCTAAAGCTTTGAGTTAGGTGGATTCAAAAATTTACCCTTGATTATTGATGTTCCCAATATATATCATTGTGCTTAATTTTGTATTTTTCTAATCACAACCTCTTATTAAGTTATTTAAATCAAATAGATCATCTCACCTTAATATACCCATATTGATCCTCATTGGGTAGTTTAGATGTTTATTCCCTCAGTTATAGACAACCCAAAGGTGTGACTAGTCATATTTATATTATGGTTAGTTATTTAAAATTCCCAAAACTCATATTTATCTTTAGACTTGGAATTGAAATGGAATTTCTCATAATATATGAATGGTTAAATTAAACCAATTAACCTTATAGATCTTGTGACAACATAATAATGTAATTCTTCCTATTTGGTAGTTTTCCAATTGTCAATGACACCTCATAAGTGTTCATTAGACCAGTAAATAAAATTACATACATTAATTAAATTTATTAGCATGAATTAAATAGTAGGGGTTTTCCATGTTGGTTTATGTAAAGACTCGGGAATTCCAGGTAATATTTTTAAAATTATATGAAAATATTCGAGTCCGCAAAAATTGACGGTGCGTGATTCCGAGGCCCGATGTGCCCAGAATGAATTTATGAACTTTTTTTAAGTACGTTCAGTAAACATGTGAGTGGGTTTTTTGTAACTTTTGAACTGGTGATCGGAATTGAAATATGACTGCGCTGTTGAACTCACTGCACCGATATTCTCTTAAGAATATCTTTACAACGAGATCAGTAGGGAGAGGGTGGAAGTTAGTTTTTTAGTTTTTTGTGGAAGAAGAAAAATAAAATAATTAACATTTTATTTATCTTTTTGAAACCTCTATTTTTTAATTATGGATGTGGGGACCACCTGATCTGGAAATCCTTCCAATTGGAATTTTGTGGTGGGGACCACCGGAACCCCTCTTAATGTGGGAAAACCTTTCAACTCTCCATGGTTAATTGTGCCAACTTCAATTAATTAATTGTGCCAACTTCAATTAATTAATTATTCCAACTTTAATTAATTGATAGAGTTATTTTTTATTATGTTGGATCCTTATTTCCTTGGAAAAAATCGATGGTAAAGGAGGGTTGGGAGAATAGTGGAGAACTGAGAATAACTTTCTCCAATGAAGAAATCTTCTCCTTCGTTGAACTTTTCTCCAACAAAGAACTTCGTCGAAGGATCTCTAATGAGGAACGCCTTCAATGACGATTAACTAATGACCATCTATCCTAATCCTCACTGATGTCAATGAATCTTTGAGGTGGGTATTGTTGTTTCTAATACCTCTTACCCCGTTCTTGTAGTTCTTCTTTAGTCAAGAACAACTATGATGCTTGCTACCATTCTATCATGGATAGTGCAGGCCAAATGAACACAACCCGGCCACTCCACAACCTTTGTTGATTTTGGTTGTGTTGAATTGATTAAGACGTCCTGAGAAGAGTGCAGGAGTCTTTAGAATGAAGAGGGGACCACCGGGGCACACCCAGTGACCCGAGGAACATTGTTGGTGACCGTGCTGGTGACCGACAACGGTGGGACTTGAGAGCTGTGGCCGGCACTCTGGCATGTTGCGAAAATGAAGGCAGTGTGACCGTTCCGCCAGAGAAGGGCCGCAGTCTATCAGTTGTGGCCAGAGGAAGGGCGGTGGCAAGTGCATGACCGACCGTGAGAAGGGGGTGGTGGATCGCATCAGCGCCACAGGCGTGTAGGGGTCTCGACACAAGGTCGCGGTAGCAAAGGAGGGGCGGCCAGCTCGTTGTCGGCCACCGGTGGGGGCACGGGGCATGACCTCCCCACAGAGGAGGGTTGGTCTTCCAGCTAGTCGGGGAGATGAGTGGAAGCCCAGGTCCCACCTGCCAGCCGCTGGTGCCACGTTGCACCGTTTGGTTGGCCTCCCAACCCGAACAACCCAGTCGTTCGGGATACTCAAGGGGTGCCTCCCCCATGGGTGATGGCTAGGGAAGAAACCATTTTGAGGCCACCCCGTCGTGGGCTGCCCAGCATGGGCCACCCAGCGGGCCTCCCAGCGCAGGCGGCCTAGCACGAACCGCATCGCGGGCTGACCAGCGCAAACCGCATCGTGGGCCGCCCAGCGCAAACCGCATCGTGGGCCGCCCAGCGCTAACCGCATCGCGGGACACCCAGTGGGTCGTGCCGCACCGGTAGGCTAGGAAGGAACCAGAGGGCCGGGTCAGACCCTGCAGACCAGGCCAAACCCTGTGGGCTGGACCAGACCCAAGGCTGAACACGGGTCGGGCCGGGTTGACCCGAATCGGGTTGGGTCGGACCGGACCCGGACCAGCGCCGACCCCTTTCCGCTCTTGCGGCCATAACTTGAGCTATGAGAATCCGTTTGATGAACTATCTATGGGGTCAGAAACCTTTTATCAATACGGTAGTCTTGGTATACCTCACTTGATTTTTGGATAAATTTGGGGTATAGCTAGGTTGGATCGAACACGAATCATACCGGGGCCTCGGGACTAAAAGGCCAATAAATTACAGACCGGGTGTCTAATTGATGCACTGTCTGTTGCGTTGAGACACCTATTACGTGGAGATACTTTGGGATACTTATTAGTGGGACTTCATGGAAGTTGGAGTATCGACCTATGGCTTGAGGAGTGGACCCTTCCAGAATCAAGCGAGCTTAGTGAGGGAACCATATGGTTGGCTATAATATGAGAAAGGGCTCCTATGTGGGTCTGTGACTTGGGATCCTATATGGGTATGTGCTCAAGGATACCATATGAATCCACTCTATGAATCCACGTGGGACAACTCAGGGATCCTACATGGGTATGTTGTAATAGTATCCAAAGTGGGTCTCATGATTTAGGATCCTACGTGGCTCTGCCTCTCAACAAAGTAAGATGATTTACTAGTTACATATAAAAATATTTACTACCATACCAAAAGTTATACTTGGTGTGAGATATGTCCTTAAATTTGTGGTGATACCTTTGTGGTATTCTTCTATGAGGTGATACCTTAGTGGTACTTACCTTCATGGTGATACCTTTGTGGTATACTTCTGTGTGGCTTTACCTTTGTGGTACTTATCTTTGGGGTGTTCCCTTCGTGGTAATATTTCCTCAGTGGAATAGTTGAGCTTTGGCCTTTTGAGTTGGGACTTGTGTTTATTTATGAATGATATGGGTATATATGATAACTTAGGTATATTTATGTGAATATACCTAAGTAGGGTTGATTATTGTTTCCATGATTTTTGGTTTATCCTTTGTGTATTTTTTGAGTCCTTTGAGGGTATCGGGGTCCCTAATGAGTATTTTTATACTCACCCCTATATGGTCTACACCCACACCATGTTGTGTCTTGTTCAGACGACCAACAACGCTAATGGAGGACGAGGGTACCAGGACTGAAGGTAGCTCAGTGGTGTACATTAGACGAGGCATACCACAGGGGCAACCAATCGAGAGTTATACCTACCCTTCAGGTAGGATCCTTGGTGGGTTTCCACTGGAGTTGTTTTAGTTTTACCTTTACTTTTCAGTTTACTTTTTCTTTTTAGTTGGGCTTGTATTATGGCCCGTTTTTCTTTCTATACACACCCTCTTTACTATATAGTTTCAATTTGTGCTTGTATCATACTTTGTTCTTAGTTTTGTGAGTTTATAGATTATAAAGTCAATACCTTCCCTGTTTTAGATAATACTCCTTTTGGTGCTTGTCACCAGCCCCTGACCTATGGAAGGTGGGCTTGGGGTAGTCACGACATGTGCCTCGGGGACGGGTCGTGAAAAATTGGTATCAAAGGAGTCAGTTCTACCTTAGAACATCAGACTCTGATCTTTTAAAAGTAATAGTGTTAAGTGTTATGAGTGTGGTGATCAGTTTAGGGAATCCAGTGTTGGTGCAGTGGCCGACGTATCCATACACCAGGACCCTGAATTTTGATTTCTGACATAGTGAATGAAAACACGGATTGCATGTGTGTTTTAAAAAGTTTTCTTTGTGATATCTTTGAGTCAGTTCACCAAGTATAACAAATTGATCGTGGTTCACCTGTTTCTTTTCAGGATGCCTCCATGTAGACATCCATCTAGGGTTCCAGGTATAGTATGTGGTGATAGCCCACCGAGCTGCGAGGCCTCGGTGTAGGGACATCTTTCAGTTGAGGCACCATCGGAGGCACTAGTGGTACCATTACCCTTTGGGCCACTGATTCCACCAGCCCTAGCAGTAGAGAGTGCATTCTACTTGAGCGCATTGCATGAGTTCCAGCGCCAGAGGCCACCCTGGTTCGGGGGTGAGATAGACCCACAGGCGACTGAGGATTGGCTAGAGGTCGTGGTGAGAGTCTTTCGAATAGTAGGGAGACCAGCTAATCTCATGGTGAACCTTGCTGCCAGTATTATACACATAGTAGAAGGCCGATAGTGGAACTTGATGCTCCAAGTTCGCGACGAGGGGACACTTCTCTGTGTAGACTTTGAGATCCTGTTTCGGGCAATGTTTGTCCCAGTGACCTATCGCATAGTGCACATACAGGAGTGTCTTCATCTTCAGCATGGTAGCAAGACTGTGGCTCAGTACTCTACACTTTTCACCAACCTCTCACGCTACTCCACTAATATGGTGTGGGATCCATTCTTCTTGGCCCGGACCATTGAGTAGGAACTCAGGTGGGAGATTTGGGCATTGATGATTTCACTCAACTTCCCAAGGCAGGCGGGGGTGTTAGAGAAAGCCATCTTAGTGGAGATTTTTCTTGCTGAGAAGTCACCAGTAGAGAGACCCACCACCGGGCATCAAGTAACGGAGTCTTCCGCAGTTGTCAGCAGACAGATTTCACAGAGGTCCAAGGGGACCAGAACTACAGGTTGATGATCGTAGAATTTAGGGTCAGTTGTGTGGGGAACCCGAGACAGATCCAGTCATGTGAGGATCAAGTAGTGTTACGCATGCGGCAGGTAGGTTCACACGGCTCATGACTGCCCGGCCCGATGTACAAATGATCAGCAGATGGTCGAAGGATCGCCCAGGCAGAGATAGAGGTTCAATTGAGGAGGTCTGCAGGGAGCAGGCAGACGTGGCAGAGGAGTTGTCCATGCAGTTGGTGGTGTGTGACAATTCAAGGTGTTACCACCACCACCACCAGGTGGTTTACCCTGAAAATAGGGAGGAGGTGGATAGGGGCGAGCTCAGCTCCAGTCAGTAGAGGCCTATGACCATAGTGCTCTGGAGATGATACGAGGTATGATCTGTGTCTACTCCACCTTATCTATAGTACTTATAGACATAGTTGCCAGTCATTATTTTATTTCCACTGCCCTCATTCAGATCTTGGAGATTCTGGTGGAGCCGTTGGCTCGATCCTTATGGCTAGAGACTCCTGCGGGAGAGGATTCGACCACTACACACGGGTTCTGATAGTGTGAGCTTACTCTAAGAGGTGAGAGCATTGGCTGGGATCTCCTAGTAGTAGCGTCGAGGACTTATGATGTCATCTTGGTTACAGACAGGTTATCTACGGTCCATGCTCAAATTAACTGTATTAGGCACAATGTGTAGTGTGTCTACATGGATGGTAATAGTTTTACCTTCAACGATGATAAGGGAGCCTTTGTAGCATAGGATGGAATTACCTAGAGGATAGTTCAGTAGATCACTCATTAGTTGTCTAGCCTTACCCTCGGGGCGGTTGATGTTGAGAGTATGAGCTATCCTGTAGTGGTGGACCAATACACAGATGTCTTCCCAGATGATGTTACTGGTCTACCCTCTCACAAAGAGGTGGAATTTTACATTGACTTGTACCCCAGGACGGCACCGATATCTACACCAATGTATCTGATGCCTCTTATGGAGCTTCGTGATCTGCGGGTACAATTGGAGGACTTACATGGGAAGGGGTTTATCCGGCCTAGTGTTTCTCCTTAGGCATCCCCGATTTTGTTCACCAAGAAGTCGGATGGGAGCTTGAGACATTGTGTTGACTATCGACGCCTGAACCAGGTGACCGTGAAGAACAAGTACACACTCCCGAGGATTGATGACCTTTTTGATTAGCTGAAGGGGGTATGGTGGTTCTTGAAGATAGACCTCAGATTAGGCTTTCACCAGTAGAGATTATGGGATGAGGATTTGTAGAAGATAGCTTTCATATGTCAGTATGGCCATTACAAGTTCTTGTTTATTCTATTTGGCATGACCAACACTCCAGTTGTGTTCACGGGACTCACGAACATGATCTTTCAGCCATACCTTGATCGCTTTATAGTATTCTTCATCGACAACATTCTGATCTACTCAGCTACTGAGGACAAGCACCCATATCTTTTGTAGGTAGTTCTGGACACAATCCGAGAGCACCAACTTTATGGTAATCTCTCAAAGTGATAGTTTTGGATTCGAGAGGTTCACTTTCTAGGACATGTCATCTCGGAGGCGGTAGTTGCGGTGGATCCAATAAATATTGAGGTAGTACTTTCTTGGAATCCACCTAGTAGTGTGATGGAGGTACAAAGTTTCCTGGGTTTGGCCAGATACTACTGGAGATTTGTGCTATATTTCTCCAGAGTTGCAGCACCTTAATCAGCGTTGACGAAGAAGAGGAAACCCTTTGTGTGGTCGGATAGATGCCAGCGGAGTTTTCAAGAGCAGAGGTAGAGGTCGACTAGTGCCTCCATCTTGAGGCTTCCGAAGGAGGGAGTTGGGTACGTAGTGTACTAAGACACATCAAGATCGGGCTCTGATGTGTCAAGATACAGGAGCGAGAAGTTATCGCATATTATTCTCGACAACTGAGACATAATGAGAAGAACTACACCCTTGAGTTAGAAACAATGGTCTTCACTTTGATGATGTGGCGACATTATCTGATGGGCGAGCGATTTATGGTCTACTCTGATCACCAGAGTCTCAGATATATCATCTCCTATAAAGACCAAAACCTAAGACAATGACGTTATCTTGAGTTCCTCCAGGACTATGACTTCAAGATAGTCTATACTCATGGGAAGGGGAACATTGTAGCAGATACACTCTATAGGAGATCTAGTATATAACTGCTAGGTGAGGTGACTGTGTAGTTGGACACTTTACAGAAATCCTTTGTGGATCAAGATGGAGCAACTTTTCTTCAATCTCTTACAGTCACTGCTCCACTTCTTCATCAAGTCAGGGAGATACAATGTGGGGACACTGACTGCAAGGCTCGACATGTTCAAATATCCACAGGGAAGGCACCTGATGGATTTTCTGAAGGTGGGGAGCTCGTCATCCTCTTCAGAGGACGTACCATGGTACCAGTGCCTCTTTGGGATAAAGTGTTGAGGGAGTTCCATACGTCCTATCTAGAGGTACATACAGGAGTGGAAAATATGTACCAAGACCTCTGATGAAAACACAGGAGGCCGGGAATGAATAAAGTTGTAGCAGAGTTTGTCTCTCAGTACCTCACTTCTTAGCAAGTGAAGGCAGAGCATCAGGTACCATCAGGTTTAGTTTAGTCTTTAGAGGTCCCATAGTGGAATTTGGATGGGATATCCATGGACTTCATGACATGACTTCCACCTACATCCATGGGTCATGATTCAATCTTGGTGGTCATCGACCGACTCACCAAGTCTTCCCACTTCCTACCAATCATAGAGTAGGGTTTAGTAGATATATTGGGATGCCTCTATGTGCAGGAGATTGTGTGGCTACATGGAATACCCTCGATGGTTTTCTTCGATCGTGATGCACGTTTCACTTCCCAGTTATGGAAGGGGTTGCAGGAGGCTTTTGGGATGCAGCTTCGTTTGAGCACCGCCTTCCATCCTCAAACGGATGGCCAGACTGAGCGGACCATTCAGACCCCTGAGGACATGTTGCATGCTTGTGTCCTCGACTTTGGTTGCAGCTAGGAGGATCAATTTCCCTTGGTGGATTTTACAGACAACAACATCTATCACTCCAACATTGGGATGGAACATTTCAAGGCTCTGTACGGCCGACCTTGCAGATCGCCTTTATGCTGAACTGACCCAGGGGAGTCAGCACTCATGGGAATAGATGTGGTACGGGCTACCACAAAGATGGTGCAGATTATCTAGGACTGGATGAACACTACACAAAGTAGGAAGAAGTCTTGTGTTGAAAGGAGACAGAGACCTCTGGAGTTCAAGGATGGCGACCATGTCTTTCTACGGGTCTCACATCGATGAGGTTTGCAGAGATTTGGTCGGGGTGACAAGTTATCTCTAAGGTTCATAGAACCCTTTCAGGTCCTCATCAGAGTTGGAAATGTTGCTTACCGCCTAGTACATCCCCCATAGTTGCACTGAGTGCACAATGTTTTCCACGTATCCCAGCTGAGGAGATTCATGCATGACCCATCTCACATCATCGACCATGGTTAGCTAGACATCGATGATGGGGTGAAGTTTATGAGGTTCTAGTAGAGATTGAGGATTGACATGAGTGGGTCCTTTGTGGGTGTTCGATACCTTTAGTGTGTGTATGTTGGAAGCACGGGAACCTCCAGGAGAGCACGTGGGAGTGAGAGGCTCATATTCATGCTCAATACCCCCACTTGTTTTATTAGTTTTTGTGATGTGGATTTCAGGGACGCAAAGACCTAAAGTGGGGAGAATATAAAGACCCAGAAATTCTATGTATTTTTTTTAAAATTATATTGAAATATATGAGTCCGTGAAAATTGAGGTTGCATGATTCCAAAGTCAGGTGTGCCCGGAATGAATTTCATAACTTTTTTTAAGTACGTCTAGTAAACGGGAGTGTGGGTTTTTGTAACTTTTGAACCAGTGATTGGAATTGAAATCTGAGGGCGCTGTTGAACTCGCAGTGCCGATATTTGATTAAAGATACCATCACCATGACTGCAGTAGGACGAGGGTAGAAGTTAGTTTTTCAGTTTCTCATGGAAGAAGAAAAATAAAAAAAATAACATTTTATTTCTTTTTTTGAAACCTCTGTTATTGAATTATGGAGTTGGGGACCACCCGAGATGGAAATCCTCCCAATTTTAATTTTGTGGTGGGGGACCGCCTAAACCCCTCTTAATGTGGGAAAACCTTTCAACTCTCCATGGTTAATTGTGGCAACTTCAATTAATTAATTATGCCAACTTCAATTAGTTAATTGTACCAACATTGTAACGACCTGAAATTTTGAATAAATCTTGTTTCCTAATTTTGTGTATTGTTTTATTTTATTTTTATACTCAACAAAAATGTTTCAATTGATAACATGATTATAATTAAAATGAGGCTGTTGGGTTTAGACGATTATATGACCATTAGTCAATATGACCGCTGGAAACTAAAAGTTTTGATTATTGTCTCTAAATACAAGTAATCTTGGTTAATTATTATAGAAAGGACAATCGATGGCCTCACTCGGTAGTCCTGGACTGATCGAAGCCCATATAACAGAACTTGGTAAAGAGGTAGCACCACTGGGCTTTTCTCTGGACCAAACCCAAGCCAAACTTCATCGTGTGAAGCTAGAACGGAATCGCCTTTGCGAGAAGTTCAAACTGATAGAAATTACTACTCCTACGATGTTAGCCGAGCCTCCCTCAAATTCTCTCACCTTATCACACCTTACACTTAGGTCATATGCTGGTGTGATAAAGGGATATGTAAGGAGACCGCAACTGCCTTGTGTAATCCTTTGTTTTAAATAAAAATTGATATTTCTTCTTATGATGAAGTTTTTGAATTTTTAAATGACCGGATAAATATAGTATGCATATTTTTGATGAATTTTAGAAAAATGATATTTTAAAAATGTTTATGTAAACCTTAAATAATAAAAAATGTGTAATGATATTCAAAAAATGGTCTTCCACAATTATGATCATTACGAAATTTAGAGTCTAATAAGATCAACTTAATTTTTGATTGAAATTAAATTATGAATAGTGATTTTATGATTAGGATTAGTAATGTGTCCAAATGGATTAGTAATCTCACTTAAAGAAAGTATTAATATAATCAAGGCACCTTGATTAAGTAATGTGATTCAATAAAATGGTTAAATAACGGTTTCATAAATTATTATTCAAGTATTAGTTTTTTCGAGTGAATGGTGTTTTTTAATTAAATTAAAAATATTTAAAAAAAATATATTTTTATAAAATGGATTTCATTTTTGAACTCAGAGCACCGATATTATGTTATGGTAATTTTTGGGGTTTTTTCTGAAAAAATGAATTTTCGGTGAATAGTGTATTTATTTAAAAAATAAATTAAAAATATTTAGAAAATTGTTTTAAAAAAATGGAGTTCATTTTTGAAATCAGAGCATTGATATTTAGTTAAGGTGAAATTTTGGGATTATTCTGAGAAAGTTGAATTTTCGATGAATAGTGAAAATACAGTTTTTAAGTTACGGGTGTTTAATGACATCATTAAATGATGTATTAAGTATGTAATCAATATGGTCGACTTATGAATAGTAATATAAGGTATGAGGTGTCCCAAGTGGCCAATACCATGGGCAAATACCATGGGAAAGCCCATGGTTTTTCCAAAACCACTAATGAGGTGTCCCTTGGCCATTAATGCCTTGTCCCCTCACTTTCCCTATAAATACCAAGCCATCCTCTCATCCATTCGACTCCCCCCTATCCCCCAACGAAGTTATGGTCTCATTACCTCCCAAGGAGTCCTCCCAAGGTGCCCCCAAGCCCTCAAGGTCCCAACCTTTGAGTTTTAAGTGTTACGTTTTAAGGTAAGGGATCCGACCTCTCTCTTTCTTTTCAAGTAATCTCTTTTATGTAATTTATTTTATACTCCATTTTATTATGTTAAAGGGTGTTCTTATATAATAATTTTACTGAAATTTTCATGTTCACATAATGATATATCCCCTCTTACTCTCATTATTTCTTTTTATGATGTTTTAAGTGGCGCCGTTAGGCTACCGAAATTTTTGTAATGGATTCGTTCTCCCTTCTCATTTTTCAAGATCTATTTTCATGTAAAGTATTTCAAGTTCCTTTTTATTATGTTGGGGTATGATCTCTAAATTTATCATACTGATCTTTTATGATCATATGATGAGAGACCCCATTTGATCTATACAATTCAGTATTTTGATGTTTTAAGTGGCGTCGTTAGGCTGTCGAATTTTTAAGTGGTTCTTCACCCTTCTCGTTTTGAAGTTCTACTTTCATGTCAATTCTTTCAAGTTCCTTTTTGTTATGTTGGTGTATGATCTCTATATCTATAATACTGATATTTTATGACCATATCATGAGAGACCCCATTTTATCTCTTCAATTCAGTATTTTGAAGTTTTAAGTGGCGCTGTTAGGCTGCCGAATTTTTAAGTGGTTCTTCAACCTTCTCGTTTTGAAGTTCTACTTTCATGTCAATTCTTTCAATTTCCTTTTTGTTATGTTGGGGTATGATATCTATATCTATCATACTGATCTTTTATGACCATATGATGAGAGACCCCATTTGATCTATTCAATTCAGTATTTTGAAGTTTTAAGTGGCACCGTTAGGCTGCCGAATTTTTAAGTGGTTCTTCACACTTCTCGTTTTGAAGTTCTACTTTAATGTCAATTATTTCAAGTTCCTTTTTTTTATTTTGGGGTATGATATCTACATCTATCATACTGATCTTTTATGACTATATGATGAGAGACCCCATTTGATCTCTTCAATTCAGTATTTTGAAGTTTTATGTGGCGTCATTAGGCTGCCGAATTTTCATAAGAGAAATATTATTTTTGTCTTCCTTTCATGTTCTTCATTTCATATGGTATATTTTCAAATTTCATTAAAATGTTCTTAAATCCCTTATATTATGTACCTCTACTATTTTATGGGTTATTTATGAATGTTTGACTCATGTCCCCTCTCTTTTCAATGTTTTCTAAAACCCTGAAACGTAGCTGTTATGCTGCAGAATTTTCGTCTCAAAATGCCTCTCTCTTTTCTCAAAATTATTTTATGTTATTAAGTGAATACTCAAAGATCTTATTTCTACAGGAGTATTCACATATCTATCAAAATTTTATATTTTAAATTCTTGGATTTACATACATGAAACCCGCTTTCCCTTTCCGTGGGTTTAAAGTGACATAAAGATTATGTCTTTAAAGCAGTTTTTAAAACGTTATGATTATGAAATGAAACCCATTTCTTTTATGCTATATGGGTTGTTTATGAAATTATTTATGATGATATATGTGGATCACATGATAATAAATACATGTTAAGTGTGCGCCCAGATAGCGCTCCAATGCATTGGGTAAAGACATAATCTCTAGAGATGACTTTTTAGACTGATACCTTAGTGAATAACCTTGGTAATTTTTAATGACACCTTGGGGATGGGCCTTGGTGAAACGAAATGATTGTCAATATTAAATGTTTCAGCCACATCTTCAAGTTATGAAAAATGTTATTTTTATTATGATATGCCTCATGATTTCTTTCTCATGCCTTAATGTTCTTTTCATGACCTTATTGAAGTATCTCAAGTTCACATGTAAAATGTATCTCTTGTTTCCCTTACTGGGCCTTCTGCTCACCCTTTCTTTTGATGTATGTCCCCAGGTTATGAGATGTAGTAATGAACCTAGTATGAACATGAGTAGAAGCCTTTCAAGTGATTAAGAAGAATCTTTTATGTTTTCATGTTTAAAGTTCCTGGTTTCCAAGACACTAAACCTTAAAGATCCTCAGTTTTGTAAAATGTAATGAAAGTTTATATGATAAAAAGGCGGGATGCTATATTTGGTATCAAAGTATGGTTTAGTTATTTGTGGAAATTAGGATATGAAAACTCTAGGAAGAACCCTATAGAAAAGTTTAAATATAAGAAATATTCCAGGTATTTTGGTGAGTATTGAGTAAGGGGTTGCCAAGCAAATATATCTCTGTCTAGATACGAGCAGGTAGAGGTGGATCTAGCACAGTTGTACATAGGGGTAAAACCCGAAAACACCGCTTTGAGCTAGACTCGAATGGGAACTGGTACCCGACAATGGGCCTTACTGCACTCTTGGTTACAACACTCCCGGGGGATATGCTTTGGTAAATTCATAAGCTTAGTATGAACCATTGTTAAAAGAACAAAGATAAAATAAAATAAAGATTCACATAAGAAGATATGATCATGGATAACCTAGATGGGAACCTAGGGGATCACAAGTTAGGGTATACTTTTCTTCTACAAGTAATCCTTATATTCTTTTGGTTCCTTTTCATGATTATTGGATAAGTATTTAAGCCCCTAATTATAGTTTCTTTTCTTAGTTAATGGTGGGAAATGGAAGAACATGTCTCAACAACCAATGTGATAGGAAATGCGATGATTGCCTTATTAATATGAAAGGGATGATTAGGGGATTAAAATATGATTATTATTTTTTAAGATGTTCACTATTTTGGGGACCCCATATGATCGACGTAAATAGATTACTATGGTATTTTCATTGAGGAGAATGGTTGACTTATATTTTGAAGAATCGATGAATTTAAGGTGGACTTATAGTAATTTAGGTTACTTATGGAAATGATTAACCTATCTTGGGTAAAATATGTTTAGGCTAGCTACTTTTGTTATAAGATGTTAGGAGTGGTTGATGTTGTTTGGAGATGAACAATGATGTTCATTTTGGAAGACTATGTTATCAAATCCTTCTTGTATTTGGGTTTCAATATTAGTTTAGTTTATTTTGAGGAATATTAATGACCGTTATTTATGGAATGGTCAATGATGAACTATGTGTAGATTGAAGATTTAAAAGTAGTTTCCATTCCTATGGGATTCTTTTTTTTTGGAAGAGTTTTTTACCTTACCCTTTCTGTTTTTGGGATAATGTTTAAAGATAGAAGAAATAGATAGTTAATCTTTTGTGGATTATGTGATTCTCTAGAAGATGATTATTGTGTTTTGATGAGACCAAGTAGTTTTGAATGATCATAGTTTTGAGAAAAGATTAGTTTTGGGTAGAAACTTATTAAAGGATGAAACTCTACATGAAGATAAGTATATTTTCTTATGTTTTTGTTTTATGTTGTAAATGAATTCCTCAAAATTATGAAAAGGAACGTAAAACAAAAACATTGTTGGTTTACGTTTCCTTCTAGGTAATCAAAGACCGTTTACACACATCATTTGTTTGGTATTTTCTTATGGTTAACTTTCTCCTTATCATGTTTTCTATCACTCTCCCTCAGAACTTGACCCTTTGTTTTCTCCTCCATGTCCATGTTTTCGTACATGGAATCCTAGTGTGGGCTAACTCGGGTGACCTTTGTACTTACCTTTTTTTCTTTTAAAGTAATAGTTTTACTGACTCATTTTCTGATGTGGGACTTTCAATGAAATTTCAAAACCCAATTTTAAAAATTGCGAGGATGCAATTTCTTAAGGGGGGAAGATTGTAACGACCCGAAATTTTGAATAAATCTTTTTTCCTAATTTTCTGTGTTGTTTTATTTTATTTTTATACTCAACAAAAATGTTTCATTTGATAACAGGACTATAATTAAAATGACACTGTTGGGTTTAGACTGTTATATGACCATTGGTCAATATGACCGCTGGAAACTAAACGTTTTGATTATTGTCTCTAAATACAAGTAATCTTGGTTAATTATTATATAAATAAGATTCGATGGCCTCACCCAGTAGTCTTGGACCGATCGAAGCCCATCTAACAGAACTTGGGAAATAGGTAGCACTATTGGGATTTGTTCTGGACCAAACCCAAGCCAAACTTCATCGTGTGAAGCTAGAACGGAATCGCCTTTGCGAGAAGTTCAAACTGATAGAAATTACTACTCATGTGATATTAGCCGAGCCTCCCTCATATTCTCTCACCTTAGAACACCTTACACTTAGGTCCTATACTGGTGTGATAAGAGGCTATGTAAGGAGACCGTAACTGCCTTGTGTAATCCTTTGTTTTAAATAAAAATTGAGATTTCTTCTTATGATGAAGTTTATGAATTTTTAAATGACCTGATAAATATAGTATGCATATTTTTGATGAATTTTAGAAAAAGGATATTTTAAAAATGTTTATGTAAACCTTAAATAATTAAAAATGTGTAATGATATCCAAAAAATGGTCTTCTACAATTATGCTCAGTACGAAATTTAGAGTCTAATAAGATCAACTTAATTTTTGACGAATAGTAAATTATGAATAGTGATTTTATGATTAGGATTAGTAATGTGTCCAAATGGATTAGTAATCTCACTTAAAGAAAGTATTAATATAATCTAGGCACCTTGATTAAGTAATGTGATTCAATAAAATGGTTAAATAATAGTTTCATAAATTATTATTCAAGTATTAGTTTTTTCGAGTGAATAGTGCTTTTTAATTAAATTAAAAAAATTTAAAAAACATTATTTTTATAAAATGGATTTTATTTTTGAACTCAGAGCACCGATATTATGTTATGGTAATTTTTGGGGGTTTTTCTGAAAAAATGAATTTTCGGTGAATAGTGTATTTATTTTAAAAATAAATTAAAAATATTTAGAAATTTATTTTTATAAAATAGAGTTCATTTTTGAAATCAGAGCATTGATATTTGGTTAAGGTGAAATTTTGGGATTATTCTGAGAAAGTTGAATTTTTGATGAATAGTGAAAATACAGTTTTTAAGTTACGGGTGTTTAATGACATCATTAAATGATATATTAAGTATGTAATCAATATGGTCGACTTATGAATAGTAAGATAAGGTATGAGGTGTCCCAAGTGTCCAATACCATGGGAAAGCCCATGGTTTTTCCAAAACCACTAATGAGGTGTCCCTTGGCCATTAATGCCTTGTCCCCTCACTTTCCCTATAAATACCAAGCCATCCTCTCATCCATTCGACTCCCCACTATCCCCCAACGAAGTTATGGTCTCAATACTTCCAAAGGAGTCCTCCCAAGGTTCCCCCAATCCCTCAAGGTCCCAACCTTTGAGTTTTAAGAGTTACGTTTTAAGGTAAGGGATCCAACCTCTCTCTTTCTTTTCAAGTAATCTCTTTTATGTAATTTCTTTTATGCTCCATTTTCTTATGTTAAAGGGTGTTATTTTATACTCCTATTACAACCCTTTTCTTGTTCACATAATGGGAGATCCCTTCTTACTCTCATTATTTCGTTTTATGATGTTTTAAGTGGTGTCGTTATGCTACCGAAGTTTTTGTAACAGATTCTTTCTCCCTTCTAATTTTTCAAGATCTATTTTCATGTAAAGTATTTCAAGTTCCATTTTATTATGTTGGGGTATGATCTCTAAATTTATCATACTGATCTTTTATGATCATATGATGAGAGACCCCATTTTATCTCTTCAATTCAGTATTTTTATGTTTTAAGTGGCGTCGTTTGGCTGCCGAATTTTTAAGTGGTTCTTCACCCTTCTCGTTTTGAAGTTCTACTTTCATGTCAATTCTTTCAAGTCCCTTTTTTTAATGTTGGGGTATTATCTCTATATCTATAATACTGATATTTTATGACCATATTATGAGACACCCCATTTGATATCTTCAATTCAGTATTTTGAAGTTTTAAGTGGCGTCGTTAGGCTGCCGAATTTTTAAGTGGTTCTTCACCCTTCTTGTTTTGAAGTTCTACTTTCATGTCAATTCTTTCAAGTTCCTTTTTTTATGTTGGGGTATGATCTCCATATCTATCATACTAATATTTTATGACCATAGGATGAGATACCCCATTTTATCTCTTCAATTCAGTATTTTGATGTTTTAAGTGGCGCCGTTAGGCTGCCGGATTTTTAAGTGGTTCTTCACCCTTCTCGTTTTGAAGTTCTACTTTCATGTCAATTATTTCAAGTTCCTTTTTGTTATGTTGGGTTATGATATATATATCTATAATACTGATCTTTTATGACCATATTATTAGAGACCCCATTTGATCTCTTCAATTCAGTATTTTGATGTTTTAAGTGGCGCTGTTAGGCTGCCGAATTTTTAAGTGGTTCTTCACCCACCTCGTTTTGAAGTTCTACTTTCATGTCAATTCTTTCAAGTTCCTTTTTGTTCTATTGGGTTATGATCTCTATATCTATCATAATGATCTTTTATGACCATATGATGAGAGACCCCATTTGATATCTTCAATTTAGTATTTTGATGTTTTAAGTGGCGTCGTTAGGCTGCCGAATTTTTAAGTGGTTCTTCACCCTTCTTATTTTGAAGTTCTACTTTCATGTCAATTCTTTCAAGTTCCTTTTTGTTATGTTGGGGGTATGATATATATATCTATAATACTGATCTTTTATGACCATATGATGAGAGACCCAATTTGATCTCTTCAATTCAGCATTTTGAAGTTTTAAGTGGCACCGTTAGGCTGCCGAATTTTTAAGTGGTTCTTCACCCTTCTCGTTTTGAAGTTCTACTTTCAGGTCAATTCATTCATGTTCCTTTTTGTTATGTTGGGGTATGATCTCTATATCTATAATAATGATCTTTTATGACCATATTATGATAGACCCCATTTTATCTCTTCAATTCAGTATTTTGAAGTTTTATGTGGCGTCGTTAGGCTGCCGAATTTTCATAAGAGAAATCTTATTTTTGTCTTCCTTTAATGTTCTTCATTTCATATGGTATATTTTCAAATTTCATTACCATGTTCTTAAATACCTTATATTATATCCCTCTACTATTTTATGGGTTATTTATGAATGTTTGACTCATGTCCCCTCTCTTTTCAATGTTTTCTAAAACCCCGAAACGTAGCCGTTATGCTGCAGAATTTTCATTTCAAAATGCCTCTCTCTTTTCTCAAAATTATTTTATGTTATTAAGTGAATACTCAAAGCTCTTATTTATAAAGGAGTATTCACATATATATCAAAATGTTCTATTTTAAATTCTGGGATTTACATACAAGAAACCCACTTTCCCTTTCCGTGGGATTAAAGTGACATAAAGATCATGTCTTTAAAGCAGTTTTTAAAACGTTATGATTATGAAATGAAACCCATTTCTTTTATGCTATATGGGTTGTTTATGAAATTATTTATGATGATATATGTGGATCACATGATAATAAAGACATGTCATGGGTGCACCCAGATAGCGCTCTAATGCATTGGGTAAAGACTTAATCTCTAGAGATGACTTTTTAGACTGATACCTTGGTGAATAAACTTGGTAATTTTTAATGACACCTTGGGGATGGACCTTGGTGAAACGAAATTATTGTCAATATTAAATGTTGTAGCCACATCTTCATGTTATGAAAAATTTTATTTTTATTATGATATGCCTCATGATTTCTTTCTCATGTCTTAATGTTCTTTTCATGACCTTATTGAAGTATCTCAAGTTCACATGTAAAATGTATCTCTTGTTTCCCTTACTGGGCCTTCTGCTCACCCTTTCATTTGATGTATTTCCCTAGGTTATGAGATGCAGTAATGAACCTAGGATGAACATGATGATAATCCTTTCAAGTTTTTAAGAAGAATCTTTTACGCTTTCATGTTTAAAGTTCCTAGTTTCCAAGACACTAAACCTTAAAGATCCTTAGTTTCGTAAAATGTAATGAATGTTTATGTGGTAAAAAGGCGGGATGCTATAAACATTAATTAATTGATAGACATACTTTTTATTATGTTGTATCATCATTTCCTTTGGGAAAATAGTTGGTAAAGGAGGGTTGGGAGAACCGTGGAGAACCGGTACGAACTTTCTACAATGAAGAACTCTTCTCCTTCGTTGAACATTAGTCCAAAGAAGAACTCCATCAAAGGATCTCCAACGAGGAACGTCTTCAATGAAAATGAACCAAAGATTGTCTCTCCCACTCCTCACCGATTTCAATAAATATTTGAGGTAGGGATTTTTGTTTCGAAAACCCCTTACCCCATTCTTGTCATTCTTCTTGATTCAAGAACAATTATGATGCCTGCTACCATTCTAACGCAGAGGGTGTGGGACAAATGAAAACGGCATGACCCCTCCGTAACCTTTGTGGATTTTGGTGGTCTTGTATTGATGGAAACGTCTAGAGATGAGTGAGGGAATCTTGAGAATGAAGATCAGGCCATCGGAGCACACCCGGTGACTCGAGGAACGTCGTCGGTGACTGGCACCGATGGGACTCAGGAGCGGCGGCTGAAACTCTTGCCAGTAGTGACGACGGTAGTGGCACGACCGCGCTGCCGGAGAAGGGCCACGGCCCATCAGCCGCAGTGGATCAAGGGCAGTGGCTGGTTCATGGTCTGCCACGTGAAGTGGGTGGCGGCGCACGTCTACGCCGCCAGCATGCAGGGGCCCCGGAACGGTGCGGCGGCGGCGAAGAATGGGCGGTCGGCTCACTAATGGCTGTCGGTGGTGGCATGGCGTGCTACCATGCCATGGAAGAGGGTTGGTCGTCCGGCCAGCTGGGGAGTCAAGTGGGACTCCAGGTCCTATGTTCCAGCCACCAACACCACGTGGAACCGACCGGTCCACCTCCCAACCCAAACGGCCCATCCGTTTGAGATACCCAAGGGGTGCCTCCCCCTTAGGCGGGGGATAGGGAGAACCCCACCGCGTGGTCAGACAGCCGTGGGCCACCCAACGTAGTCCGCACCACAGGCCGCCTAGTGAGTCGGGCCGCTTCAACGGGCCGGGGTGTGCCGGCAATCCAGACCGGACCCAGTGGTCTGGGTCAACCCGAACCGGGTCAGGTTGGCCCAGGCTGGGTCAGATTGCACCTGGACCAGCTTCAACCCCTTTCTTCTCTTCAACCATATCTTGAGCTACGAGCATCCATTTGATGAACCGTCTACAACTCTTGAAACCTTGGATCGAGGCGGTCCTTTAGGTATACCCCACTTGAGTTTTGGATAATGTTGGGGAATGGTTGGGTTGGATCGAACACGAATCGAACCGGGCCCTTGGGACTAAAAGGCCAATAACTTACATATCGGGCATTCGATTCACACACTGTCTATTATGTTGAGACCCCTATTACGTGGTGGTCCTTTGGGATAATTATTTGTGGGACTTCATGTTAGTTGGAGTATCAAATTGTGGCTTGAGGATAGGACCCTTTCAGAATCAAGCGAGCTTAGTGCGGGAACCCTGTGGTTGGTTGTAACATGAGAAAGGGATCCTATGTGGGTCGAAGCTTTGGAATCTTACGTGGGTCTTTGTTCAAGGATACCACCTAGACTCACTCTAGGAATCCACTTGGGACTACTATAGGATCATACGTGGGTCTTCCTCTTAATAGATTAATATGATCTAGTAGTTACATCTAATCATCTTTACTACTGTACCTATGTTATACCTGGTGTGAGGTAAGTCCTTACATTAGTAGTGATATATTTTTTGTATTATTCTGTTTGGAGATAACTTATTGGTACTTACCTTCATGTTGATACCTTTGTGGTATACTTATGTGTGGATTTACCTTTGTGGTACTTACCATTGGGGTGTTACCTTCATGGCAATCTTTCCTTCGTGGAACAGTTGATCTTTGGTCTTTTGAGTTGGGCCTTGTGTTTCCTCGTGAATGAGATGAGTATACTTGATAACTTATGTATATGTATGGGAATATAACTAAGTAGGGTTGACTATTGTTTCCATGATTTTCCATTAATCCTTTGTGGATTTTGTGAGACCTTTGAGGGTATCGGGGTACCTACTGAGTGTCGTTATACTCACCCCAGCATGGGCTACGCCTGCACCTTATTGTGTCTTGTGTAGACGACGAACATCGATGATGGAGGACGAGGGTACCAGGACTAAAGGTACATCGAATGTGGACATTAGACGAGGCGTACTACATGGAATACCATTTGAGTGCTGTACCTACCCTTCAGTTAGGATCCTTGGAAGGTTTCCACTAGAGATGTTTCTGTTTTACCTGTAATTTTCAGCTTACATGTACTTTTTAGTTGGGCTTGTATTCTTCCCCCTTTTTCTTTCTGTACACACCCTATTTACTATATAGTTTCAATTTTTCCTTTTATCTTGCTTTGTGCTTAGTTGTGTGAGTTTACAGGTTATAAAGGCAATGTCTTCCCAATTTTAGGGAATATGCCTTTCGGTGCTAGTCTCTATCCCCTAGCCTATGGACGGTGGGCTTGGGGTAGTCACAGCACAGGCCCCGAGTGATTGTTCAGGACAGTTTACCCTTTCTAAAATGAATTAATTTGTTTAAATAGAATGAAATGTAAAGGTGGTATGATACAACATATGGATGTTTAATTAAAAGTAAATGAATTGTGACTCCTTTTTTATTGAGCTTTATTAATGGATTTCATGGGAGGTAATTCCTCATGATTAATTTCGTAAAAATAAATATTCCCTGTTATGGTCATGGTACGATGGTAAGGGTCCTGCTGAGTACGATGATATCATGTTCCATTACATCATGTTTTGAGCATGACATGTCACACCACTGGCACTAGTTGGAAGTTGGGATTTACATGCCACATCCCTTGTTAGAGTGTTGACATGATGGAACACTAACCATATTGATTGACAAGAATGACATATCCCACTTTATACGATATATAGGTAATGTACCCTATTTCATGGTCTTATAGAATCGTTAGAATTGTTATGGATGTTTGAGTTACGCCACAATCCAACCAAAAACTATTATTCTAGGTATATGGACTCTTACATCAACACATTCATGGTTTATATAGGTGGATTAAATATATATAATAATATTATATATATATTATTAATATATATATATATATAGTGATTGAACATAATTCCTTTATGGCCATGATCTAAAGTAGGTAGATCTATTAGGTGTACTTTTGGAACTTGAGAGGGTCGTTATTTATTTATTCATCATTTTCAATTAATTAATTATGCCTAAACTCCATTTAGTTACAAGTACTTCTTGGATTATGTGTAGGCATAGTTGGTGGTGGCCTACAGAGATTTTATCTCACACCCTACTCGGGCTGCATTTGGTACCCAAGAAGATTATATTCTTGTAGGTATGGATAAAGACAAGGGCTCTATTACAGGTTATTGATATTCTTTGATTATAGATGGAGATTAGGAGAATAAGACTGAGCATTCATCCGATATTCTAGTTGAGTGGTTTTTTCAATTTTTTATTTTGTACTTTTTTTATAGAATGACTGAATATGTCTTTCCCATGTTCCCTTTTTATATACCTATATTTCATGCATCCATGTATATTACACTTCCTATTGGATTTTGATTATATTAACCATTTTTAAGTTATTATTATTCAGTTTCTTATTTATTATTTGTGTTACATATGATTTCACTAATTATTTTTATCTATTGAATCCATTGTAATTGTCTGATAAGAGGGTATAGTCTCTCCAATGTACCACCTTTACACCCTCACTACTAGTCGGAAGCCTCTAGAATAAATAGAGGCATGATTGAGGCCATGTGACCCACCCACTTAGGGAATAGTTTAAGTGGAACCCAGTTATGGATGTTACATATTTGTATTTATAGTATTTTCTAATATTTAGTGGTAGGAAATGAAATACATCGTTCATAGAGACAGAAGGTTGTATGTATGCATGAACACTGTTTCTATTTTCTTTTAATATTGAAAGAAATAAAATAAAATTATATATATATATAAATATTCTTATTGCGATATTATTTTTATTTAATACATATCACATATTTTTATTAAATCCATCCTTAATATATTCCATGTAAATTATAAATGAATCGCATTGCTTTGCAAGGCAGTAGTCCACCATACACACGAAGGACATTATTGTATTGCCACAAAATGGAGATCATGAAGCTATGTGTTATATAATAATTCTAGAAGTATTAAGACATCATAAATATCATAAATATAATATATATATAAATATTATTTTCGTAACTATTTCCAACCCTGATAGGTAGTAATGGGAAAACAAACAACGTTGATTCGCAAGGTGGTAGTCCATTGTACACATGAACAACGACTTCATAACCCATTTGATAGAAGAATTTTATTTTGTAGGTAATAACCTTAACATAAAAATATCCATTTTTATTTAATATTTAGTGTTTTTCACATAATCATGGTATTAAAATTAATTAAGGATTTGGAAAAATAAATTAAATAAAAATCTTTTTAGTAGAACATTATATCTTCTTCGTGTATCCTCTTTATGTTTTCACAAATGAATTATTAATATGGATTTACACCAAAGATAAGGACTCTAAAATGAGGGTATTAAAGAATTGGATTTATTTTTTTAGGTATTTTGGGGAAAAATTTATTTTTTTTAATAGGTGAGGAGAGGGGGTTTCTGTTTATTAGTGGGGTGAGTGGAAAACTTGGAAACTTTTGAAGGAGTGAATTCCACCCATTTGTATTTGTAAATTGGGTTCTATAATTCCAAAAACTATATAATATAATGTATTAGTTATAAATATTTCCATAAAATAGTTTTTGTAAATTTTTTTGGGTTATTTTTCTACTAAACTATAAAGTTTAATCTCATGGTAAAATCCTTTTTCTTTTAATCATCATAATTATTTTTAATTTATTTTAATAATAACATTGGTAAAAAAATTAAGATGTAAATATTAAACATAATAATTTGTTATTAATCCAAATATGGAATCCATTTTTCTATATTAAATTCATATAAGTAGAAAAAATCAAATTAAAATTAATTCTGTAAAGGATATGAGAAAGCTGGGTTTTAAGTGAATTTTTTCAAAATGTTACTAATTGTTATATCTAAATTCAATATAAAAATTATTAAAATGACATTAATTGGTTTTATATATTTATAATTGTTCTAATTTAACTTTAAAACTAATTTAAAATATAATTTAACATTTTAAATTATTTAGATTAAATGTTAGTTTTTAAAAAAAAATTAGAATTTTTTCTATTAATAAAAAACCAAAACTTTTAACAATAACAAAAAAACAAAACTATAAAAATTATTAAATTAAAATTAAAAAAAATAAGTTTTTTTAAATAAAATTTTTAGAAATGTCAAAAAATTTAAAACAAGTGCGACATTAAAAGGTGAAAAAACTTCATTTATAAAAATACAACTTTTTATGATTAAAATTTGATTTGTTCTTATCTTATGCCTATAAAATATATTGAATGAATATGAAAAAAAATCAACAAATAATATATAAATTTCTTAAATATAATTAGATAATAGTAATTTATTTCATATATTATGATACTCTTCCTTTGGCGCCTAAAAATGTTTTTTTATAAAAACATTTATTTTATATTACATTGATTTTTATTTCTAATTATAATTAATTGTTAACCATTGAATTCAACCATATATTTTTATAAGTTAACAAACATTATTTCTAATCTCTAATTTAAATTTTAGAAGATAATTTTAATTTTAAATACTACTATTAATAGTGTTTAGGAAAAATCATTCTTGCGTGTAACCCATACTATCAAAAAATGTCATTATTGCGTGTAACACAAGATAAATCAATTTTTCATGCATAGAAAGCTATATAATATATTTAATTTATTTAAAATAATAAATATATTCTAATTTCTTGGAATATTATATTTTATTCTACACTTTTGGTTTCATGTCATTCCCTCTATTGAATGAAATGCCATTTTTTAGAATTTTGGGGTGTTACATTCTATGTAAGAACACAGATCTCCATTAAGGTACGATTTTTGTTATGTTTCATTTTAAATACATTATTTTGGATTAATAAGTGTTTTTCCAAGTTCATGTGAAGACCTGGGGGTGTTTTGGGGGTTCTTGATATGAAAGAGGAAAAAAATGGGGTTTCTGGGCATGTTGCACAGTTTGCACACGGTTAAAGGAAACCACGCTTAATTCCCAGGAAACCATGTGAGTATGGCTATTTTTAGATAGTAGCATCCGTATAATTTTTGCATGGTTTGGAAAACTATGTGGGTAAACCATGCGGCCCAATAACTTTGAGAAAATTATAAAAAAATCCATTATGGGATTTTTATATTCCACTCATGATTTTACTCCTCCTCCCATATTGCAAACCTATGAACAATCCAAAGACCCCAAGAGCTCCCAAGGTTGAGTCTACTTCAATACTAGTATATTTGGAGTAACTTCAGTTGTGGATTGAATATCTAGGTAAGTCTAGTCTCCTCCTTGCTTCTCTTTTTGGGTTAGTGCTCACACCTTTTCTCCATCTCCTTCTGAAGCTCTAAAACCCTTTCTTTCTGGTGAGTTTTAGGATAAGGATTAAATTTTGTGTTGAATCGGGATATAAGGACACTCTTATGAGTATTTTCACCAAAGGATTCAAGGTAGGTGGTCTACTAGTTATATCCATTTGTTTTATTTTAGATTCATGCTTGTAGGGTTTCAATCTTGTTACCATCTTGATGTGTTCTGGATTTCATAGAAAGATGTGGTGTATTGGGTGTCAAAATGTTTAATGGAACCCCTCTTGATCCCCATGGGATGAAAGAAGGATTACTTGACCAAATTAAGGCCACCCATGGGGTTTGTTGGCCCTCCCGATGGGGATAACATAAATGTCAGGTGCAAAATTGACACATGATGATGTAGAGACTTATAGTGGAGGTTAATTGGTTTTTGTAATGAGTTAAAATGGATTTTGGTTAGTTTTGTCTAATGTGGTTAAAGTATAATGGTTTTTTCAGATGACATGTAAATGTGTTAAATGGTATTATTGCAAATATGATAAGGAATTATGTTTTCACATGAATATGCTTAGTGAGATAGGCCTGGGAAATGTGAAATGGGGCTAAAGGGTTGAGTGTTATAACTGATGAATGTGTTAATGTATTTAGGCACAATGTGAATTTCCCATTTATTGATATTGTTGGGATATTTCTAGTAATATTAGCTATACTTGGTTGTGATGTGGTTTATTGTGGAGAATGATAAATAAGCATGTTCACATGGCTTAGTAGATTGGGGTTTAGACTTGAGGTTCTACACCCATGTGTCGAGATGGATCAAGGTTCTAATTCCACCCCCAAATGCACGGGTTAGGGAAGGGGACAAATTTATATTCCCCTAATGGTTTCATTCCACCTGGACTGAGGCTTTGAGGTGAAAATTATGTGGTCTTTATAATTTGATTCCTAGTGAGATAAGACTTGATATTATTCCCATATGCTTGAAAATATTGATCTTTCATAATCCATTGAACAAATGAAAAATGTAGATTAAACCATGGAATACCTAAGTAGTGAACCTATATTAAATGGGTGAATATTTTAAAGGAACATAATCTAGAATGGGTTATTAAATTGTTTACCTTTACTTTCCATTATTTATCACTTCCATGCACTATATAATTTTACAGGATATTTTTTGGAGACCGTTGTTGGTGGCCTACGGAGTTATACTCACACCCTTCTTGGTTCATCGTGGGTACCCAAGAAGATTTCATGCTTGCAGATCAGGACAAGGGTAAGGTCCCAATGCTAGGGATTTGAGTTAGACATGGGACAAGTATAAGTGAGGTTCTATACTTGGAGTCCAAACCATTTTGGGGATTATGCTATTTTTCTTTTGGTGGGGTCACTTGGAACTATATCATGGCATGACACATTTACTGTTGTATATGGTTGTACACAGTTTGAGAGTTGATTATTTTTCCTGTTATTAATTGTTTCTTATTTTTCCACTATTTAAATTGTGTTTTGTTGTGTATTACTCTGGTAAAGAGGGTATAGTCTCCCCATGTGACCTATTAGACCCTTACTAGTAGTCAGCAACCACTAGCATATGAGGAGGTGTGCCTGAGGTCATGTGGTGACACGGCTCAAGGTACTGGTTTAGTGGCTCTTGGGTCGAGGGAATTACAAAGTTGTATCATAGGGGTTATTTTCTCTTTATTAATATTTTGGGTATGGTATACCAAAGGTTAGGAAAGTTTCGGGACTTAGTAATGAGATTGTGCTTGGGAGCATCTAACCCATTTACGAAGGAAACCCCAAGTCACCCTAGTAGGGGATTGTTGTTCTTGTCATGTGTTGTCATATTTTATGATATTTCACCATTTGGTGATGCACTTGTTGTGTGATTTTATAGTTTTGTGATATTTATCTCATGTCCAGAAAGGGTATGAGGTTTTTCATTCATGGATAATTCTAGGTACCTATATAGGTATGTTACATGAATCATGGTAGGCACGCACATGGGATGGGTGTGCGGGACCTAAAGGTTAGGATGCATTTGTTTTCCATAAAAGTAATGAAATTGTGCCTAATGGGATGGAATGAATGGGTAAAAAAGAAATTTAAAAGAATAATTATAAATTAGAAAATGGCTCTTGGTAAATAAATAAAAGTGTGTTGACTAGTTTTAAGAGTAAATTGGTTTGAGGAAATTGTTTTGAATTCGATAAAAGATAAAGCTTATAACTTTGTGAATTACATAAACATGTTAGATATGGATTTAGGAGAGATGGCCAAGGGTAGGGATCCAGTTGTGAGTGGGATATTTTGGGTAGTATAGGTGAACTAGTTAGGTTATGGAAATTGATGATCCTACCTATATATTTTTCCTTTTTGTAAAAGAATTATGGTTGAGTTCTAAATCTCTTGTTTGGCATTGTAGAGAAATTCCACCTCAAAGACGTGTGTCAGTTGGGTTACCGGAGGACATTGCCAAGAAAACTCCTCCAATAGTAGATCAAAAGAATTTGGTTATCTAGGAAAATATGGAAGAGTATTTATATGTTAACGTTTCCTGTTTTATTCAAATAATGGAACGGACCCAGGGTGGGCTGCACTGAGTATGTTTGTGGTGACCAGGGAGTTTCAGCTACATCACCCTCTAACATTTTCCAGAGAGGGTGGGCTAGAGTAAGCATAGTATTTTATAGAGTGTATATAAGATATTCTTGAATATCTAGAGAATCCTCTAAAGAATCAAGTAAATTTTTCATCTTGTATGCTAAGAGGTTAGGCAAAGCGTCAGTGGTACATCATGGTTAAAACGGAGAAGGCTGAAGGAATGTTTTGGAATGATTTTTAGGAGAATTTTATTGAGAAATTATACCCAAAAAATTGATTCAAGAGAAGTTTGTGGATTTTATGAGGTTAAATCATGGTATAATTTTGATAATAGAATATGCTAGTCATTTCACTGATTTGAGATGCTTTGTTTCAACATTGACAGGAGATGTGGTAGTCATGGAAAAACCCTTCCAAGATGGGATGAGACACGATATCAGGTGTCAGGTGAATATATTTTGTCTAAGAAGGATTTTGTTTAAGTGGTGTATTAAGCCTCTATCTCAAAGGGAAACCTGAAGGGAGCTTCAGGTAGTGAAATTTTAGTGATAGTTGGGCAGGCAAGTGGTGCAGCTTCCAATAGTAAGAAGCGATAGTTTGGAAATTTTAAGTAGAGTGGAAGCACATAGATAAGTTAGAAGAGAATGTAATCTTCTCAGGGTAGGGAACATGTCTTTTGTTATCAGTGTGGTAGGTCGGGGCACACTTGTGACCAGTTTCCCAACCCACCAGTTGATTGTTGATCATGCAGAAGGTTATGCCCCGTGAAGAGGTTCTGTAGGAACCTGTGACAGTCAGGGACTAATGGAGGTTAGAGTTAGTTGTTGAGTGTATGTGTGGGGTCATGTACCCCATATTAGGTATGTAGTTGGAGATCCATAGGTTGTACTGCTATATGTAGTGGACATGGAACTCCGGGGTGAGATCAACCTTAACAACAGGGCATCGTAGTGCAGGGTACTCATGTTAGAGCCAATGGTAAAGGGGCAAGTCATCCCCATGCATTTCAGACTACACCCAACGGTGGCGATGAGGGACTATCTATCATTTAAGGTACGATTCTTGTACATTCAACACTTTCTAGTGCTTTATTTGATACATGTGTTACACATTCCATTATTTCTACTCAGATTGTATTTGTGTTGGGCTTAAACATGGACACTGCATGTGGGGTAATGTCTCTAGATAATCTGTTATGGGTACAATTTGAGGACATTAGGTTGTGTAAGGATTGTGCTTTAGAGGTTAGTTGGTATCATTCTATGTGGGATCTTTTTGTCCTGTATATTTCATGTTGTGACCTAATACTGTGGATGGATTGCTTGGTGTTATATCAATTCCATATGGATTGTTACCAATGTGGGGTAATGTTTACATCTCTCTATGGAAGCACCTATATTCTTCGTGGCAAGTGGGATACTCTAGCGGGCCACACAGGGCGACTACGCTAGAAATTGGGAGAACTCACAATCCAAGTGGCATGCCTTGTGCTTGATTATGGGGATAAAGCGTAGCCATTCTACCCTCTGGTTGTGGACTAGTTTCAGGATGTGTTTCTTGGGGACTTCTCAGGGTTACCACCTGAGAGATATTTTGAGTTTACAATTGAGTTTTTACTAGGAAAGGAGCTATTTTATATTCCAGAATATCGAATGGCGCTAGTAGAGATCCAAGAATGTAAGGTTCAGTTATAGGAGTTAAATCATAAGGGTTTTATTTTTCCTAGTACATCACCTTAGGAATAACCTATTCTATTTTCTAATAAGGTTGACGGATCACTGAGGCTATGTGTTGATTACATGAAACTGAACTAGATGACGATTAAGAACTGATACCCTCATCCTAGAATTGATGAAATGTTTGATCATATTAGAGGTTCCATAGTGTTTTCCAAGATCGATTTGAGATTATGGTACCATCAGTTGAGGGTGAGACCTTCTGACATACCCCAAACAGCTTTCCAAATCAGGTACGGGCTATATGAATTTCTAGTTATGCTATTTTGATTGACCAATGCACTGGCTATGTTCATGGACTTCATGAACTAGATATTTCACCCATATCTAGATAATTTTGTGTTTTTATTCGTTGATAACATCTTGGTGTACTCCAGAACTCATGACGATCATTCCAAACACCTTGACATCATCTTGGGTACACTAAGAGATAATAGGATTTAGGCCAAGCTATCAAAATATCAGTTTTGGATTGCTAAGGTGCACTTTTTGGGAAACATAAATTATTAGTTAGGTGTGTCATTGGATCCAAAAAAGTAGAAGGTTGTGGTAATTAGGATCATCCCAATAACAACTATAATGTTCAAAGTTTTCTTGGTTTCTCCGGTTATTACTGAAGGCTTTTTTTAGGTTTCTCTTATTGGTAGTTCCACTCACAGAACTAACCAAGAATGGGGTTAATTTTGATTGGTCCGAGGCTTTTGATAATTCTTTTCAGGAGCTGAAGAAGTGGTTGACCACCGCACTGATTTTGGTCTTACCCAAACCAGCTAAGAGGTACACCTTATTTTGTGATGCGTTAGGCATTGGACTTGGGACAGTGTTGATGCAGGATTATTGGGTTGAAGCTTATGGGTTGAGGCAGTTGAGGCCACATGAAAGGAATTATCCTACACATGACCTAAATATAGCTATGATGGTTCGTGAATTAATGTGTTGGAGTCATTACTTGTAGGGAGAACCATTCACAGTGTCCACCAACAATAAAAGTCTCAAGTACATATTCTATCAGCAGGATTTGAATATTCAAAAGTGATAGAGGGTTGAGTACCTATAGTTATTTGATTTTGAGTTGGAGTACACACCATGGAAAGGGAATAGTTTCACTAATTCTCTAAACTGGAAGACTCATAATCAAGTAGTTCAGAAATCCAGTTTAGAGTAGAATATGTTGTCTTTGTTTACTGAGATGCATTTGGAGGTACATGATGGGCATGGGAAGGTGACCCATGCATCTATAGCAGTTGAATCTGTGCTTTTGAGCTGAGTTAAAGAGATTCAACGGGTGGATCCAGAGTGTTTGGATTTGAAGGAAATTCTTAAAAGTGGGGAGTCACCTTCTAGTTGGACTTTCAATGCCAATGGATTTTCTTATGTTCATAGTCACGTTGTGGTGTCAGAAGGTGTATGGGAGAATTATATGTGATAGTTTTACACATAAAAGTGTGATGTGATTCAGTTATTTACTAATATGTATTGTGATCTTCATATGTAGTTTTGGTTTCCAGGAATAAAGAAATAAGTTGCGAGTTTTGTGGCACGATGACTTACCTGTCAGTAGGTGAAATAGAACATCAGCGTCCAGGTGGTTTGTTTTATTCATATCCAACTCTATTGTGGAACTGGAATGAAATAATGATTTAATATATAGTGGATCTTCTAAGTATTCCCTAGAAGAATGATTCATTTTGGGTGGTGGTAGATCTGATGATAAAAGTGGATCATTTCTTGCTGATCTGTGAGACCTATACATTCGACCAATTAATAGAATTGTATGTTTAGAAAATGGTATGCTTTCAAGGTCTTATTAGAACCATATTTTTGGATCATTATCCAAATTTCACCTCACGCTTCTTGTAGGGACTATAGAAGGCACTTGGTACCCATGTTTTTTTGAATATGGATTACCTCCTACAAACTAACGGGTAGTCAGAACATACAATATAGGTGTTAGAAGACATGTTGAGGGAATGTATTATAGATTTTTGAGGTTTATGGGAGAAACACTTTTCACTCATTGAGTTTTCCTACAATAATAGTTTTTAGGACACTATTTATATGGAACCTTTCAAGGCACTCTATAGAAGAACATGGAGATCTCCATTGTGTTAGTTAGAGGCTGGGGAGTCTAAGCCGTTAGGATTGTGTCTTGTCCAGGAGACGTCAGAAAAGGTTTGACTGATTCAAAATCATATGATAAAGGCTTAGAGTATAAAAAATTCTTATGTTGATTGGTGTTATAGACCTATTTTGTTTATGGTGGGTGATGGTATGTTTATTTAGGTGTCGCCAAGGTTGGGCCACCGTCGTATATGGAAATAGGTCAATTTAACACCTAGGTATGTGGGGCCATTTGAGATTGTGGAGGAGGTCAGACCTATGGCATACCATTTAGATCTTCTACAGTGGTATAGTGGGATGCATGATTTTTTCATATTTCACAACTCTAATAGTATCACCCTGATCCGTCTCATGTGATCAATGCCGATGATATTAATATTGAGATTGATGTGTCCTTTTAAGAACATATGATTCGTATTATGGATCATAGTGAGACGGTATTGTGGGGAAAGGTGGTGCCCTCGGTTTATGGTCTATAGAAACCTAGAAAAATCATGAATAAACTTTGGAGAGAGACTCAGGTATGTGGGTCCAGTGGCACAATCTCTTGTCATTGGGAAGTCAATGATGCTTAGGAAGAGAGGATCTGGGATGAGCCATCATAAGGTGGGGAGGTTGTAAGATCTTGGATCACCAATAATTTTTTTTGTAGTTTATGTTTCAGTTTAAGTACTTTATTTTGGGTAAATAAGTGTTTTTCCATGTGCATGTGAAGACCCAAGGGTGTTTCTTGGGTTCGGGATATGAAAGATGAAGAAAAGGGGGTTTCTAGGAATGCTACATAGTTTGCACATAGTTATAGAAAACCATGCATAAATCCCAGAAAACCACGTGAGAGGGGTATTTTTTGATAGTAGAATTCACACAGTTATTGCACGGTTTGGAAAACTGTACTGGTAAACCATGTGGCCCAGTAAATTTGAGAAAATTACAAAAAATCCATTAAATGGTTTTTATGTTCCACTCGGTATTTTCCTCCTCCTCGCCTCTTGAAGCCCTAGGAACGAACCAAAGCTCCCAAGAGCTTCCAAGGGTGAATATACTTCAATCCTAGGTTGTTTCGAGTGTCTTCAATTGTATATTGAAAATCTGGGCAAGTCTATTCTCCTCTTTGCTTCTCTTTTTGGTTTAGGGTTCGCACATTTTCTCCATATCCTTCCAAATATATAAACCCTCTCTTTCTAGTGAGTTTTAGGTTCATGCTTCAATGGTTTGTTGAATCGGGATCTATGTCCTTGAATATGAGTGCATTCACTAATGGATTCAAGATAGGTGGTCGACAAGCTATATCCCATTGTTTTATTATAGATTCATGCTTGTAGGGTTTCATTAGTGTTCCCTTTCTCATGTGTTCTTAATTATATTAGAAATATGTGGTGTATTGGGTGTCTAAATGATTAATTGAACCCCTCATTATCCCCATCAGATTCCAAGAGGATGGCTTGACCAAATTAATTCCACTCATGGGGTGTTTCGGCCCTCTCGGTGGGGCTAATAGAAATATAAGGTGCGAAATTGAATCATGATGATGTAGACACATATCGAGGAGGTTAATTGGTTTATGTAATGTGTTAAAATGGATTTTGGTTAGTTGTTTCTAATTGGATTAAAGGCTAAGGGATTGTTGGGTTGACATGTAATTAGTTTAGATTGTATTATTGTATATATGATAAGGAATTATGTTTACACTTGAATATTATTAGTGAGACAGGCATGGGAAATAGCAAATAGGAAATATGGATAAAAGGGTTGAGTGTTATAAATGATGAATGTGTTAATGGATTAAGGCTTAATGTAAATTTTTCATTTATTGATATTATCGTGATATTGCTAGTGATATTAGATATGCTTGGTTATGATGTGTTTAATTATAGAGAATGATAAATAAGCATGAGCACATGTCTTGATAGAGTTGGTTATAGACTTGAGGTTTTACGCCCAGGGGTCGAGTTGGACTGAGGTTCTAACTCCACACCTAAATTCATGGGTTAGGGAAAGGTATGGAGTTTTATACCCCTAATGATTGCATTCCACCCAGACTGAGGCTTCGAGGTGAGGATTATGAGGTTGTTATAATGTAATTCCTAGTGAGATAGAACTTTATATTATTCTTATATTCTTGAGAATATTGAACTTTCATTGTCCATTGAACACATGAAAAGGTAGATTAAACCATGGGATGCCGATGTAGTGAACCTAGATTCAATGGTAGTATATTTTAAAGGAACTTAGAATAGTTTATTGAACTGTTTACCTTTACCTTCCATTATTTATCACTTTCATGTACTGTATACTTTTACTAGATGTTTTTTAGACACTGTTGGAGGTGGCCTGCTGAGTTATAATGACACCCTACTCAGGCCTCTTTTGGGTACCTGAATAGATTTCTTGCTTGCAGGTTAAGACAAGGGAAAAGGCCATATGCTAGGGAGTTCAGTTGGACATGGTACATATGTGGGAGAGGTTCTAGACTTGGATTCCAGATTATTTTTTTTATTCTGTTGTTTGTATTTTTTGGGGGTTTTGTTCACTTGAAACTATAGCATGGCATGATATATTTACTATTCTATATGGTTGTAACTAGTTTAAAAGTTGGTTATTTATGCATGTTATTGACTGTTTCTTACTGTTTACATTATTTGAATTGTGTTTTGAAGTATCTTACTTTTGTAAAGAAGGTATAATCTCCCCATGGGAAATGTTATACCCTCGATACTCGTCAACAACCTCTGGCGTATGGGGAGGCACGCCTGAGGTCATCTGGTGACCCATTTCGGGGTACTAGTTTAGTGTCTCTCGTGCTGGGGACGTTAGATTATCCTCACCTTTAATAAATGATGTCCTTGTAATTTAAACTTTATCTTGGTAATCAAGGGTTTTATATTTGAAAATACCCTCTTAATGTCCAAAATCATGAGAAGGGTATGTAAAATTTCTTCTTAATTAAGGATAATAGTAATTACAGAGGTCGTATAGAATAAAAAATAACGAGGTTTCTATATAGGAGAACATTAGTGGAATTTGGAGACGTTGAATTAAAGGAAATCAAAAATATTTATACAGTATTATTGAGGCCATTAATAAAAAAATTAATGATCAACATAAAGTTTATGGACTCAAATTCTTAAATCATTGATGATTTAAAAGACCATTGGTTCAATATAAATGATAGTATTAGGTTAACTTATTTATTTCAAGATCATTTTTATAATGTTGAGTAATTATATTACTATATCATAATATAAGTAAATATACTTACTTGATATATTTATATATATATGATTTCATCCTTTGGTTGTGCTTCGATCAATTTTCAGTTCATCCCTTACTTCAACAAATGAATCTCCAAAAATGAATATTTTTTATGCATAAAGAACTAAAATTTACTTTTAATAGGTTATAAGATCCATAAAAGAGTGAAAATTATTTCTACTTATCTATAACTTTTTTACAAAACAAATATGTTTAATACATTAATCTATATACCAAAAAAATTATTGATTCATCATTAGTTTTTATATTTCAAATAGTTTACATAAGAACATAGATATTTTAACTAGGACATTACATAGGTTAGTGGTTGGTATTAAAACGATATCATTCTTTAGTTGTGGATTCAAGCACTATGGCCTTACTGGATATAATGGGTTTTCACCGAAAATATAGGTTTTCATTTTTGTTAACAATATTAATATAATTCCTATAATATTCCCAAGAAAAATATGATGGATATCCTTGAAATAAAAGTAATTATTAAATAACCTTTTACAAGGGTTTTCAAAAAAAGTACTTACAGAGTCTAATAATCTTATTTTATTATTAAAACAATGTCATTGATTATCATATTAACCCTAATGGAGATCAATACCTTAAAAATTATGTCTATAAAATGTAACAGAATTATACCTCAAATAATATTTCCACTAAAACATATCCTTTCCATAAAATTAATCAGAAAAATACTTAACAGTGTGACATTTCTATCATATAAAATATAAAAAATATGGGTTTAAGAATTTTATCTTATAATCATCCTAAACAATCATTCCCATGATGGTACCAGAAACTTTTATTCTAGTTAATAGATATATGATTCTAGTATAATCTAAATATGTTCCATGATTCTTATATGAAAAAAACCATTGGTAAAAATACATCTAAAATTTTAAATTTTTAGATCCAAATACATAAATAATTCTTCCATTTATTTCCACATAGCTCTTTCCTTGGTTTAAGGTTTATCCTAGGTCATTTATTATTAATATGAATTCAAATCCTTCATAATGGTTTATAATGAAAGTGTAAATTATCCCCATCATATCCCTCAGAAGTGACAAACCAATTTCATTGTAAGGCTCATTTTTGTGTACTAGGTTATGCCCGATTCATGATTGATGTGACCTTTTCAGAGTTATTACACCTAGGGTACATATGTTTAAAAACTATTTCCTCTTGTAGTATCTAGAAACTGATGTGTTTCTATGAAAAATAACATAATATATACCTCACTAATACATTTAGATGTTCTTATATACTAATCCTCAAAGTATATATGAGGGTTTTATTCCCTAATAAATGTTTTCCTAAATCTAGTTTCCAAGGTTTCTACTAAACATACCATAATATCAATTATAGTGACCTCAACCCTAGAAGCCTGAAGCCAGTTACCGCTACCATTACATTTGAATAAGATACATGTACTCACATCCTGAAGTAATTATCAGTTAATTAGTCTTTGTAAAATAGACACATATATTAGTATTACATTACATTTGAATACACAAATTACAAAATATTATTTTTTGAAAATAAATTTATTTATTCTAGATTATCTCTACATATCAATCATAGAAAATTTCAAGGAATCGTAGGGAAAGTAAAAAAATAGGGTGAGATAAAATGCTCAGTAAGGGATAATTATAGAGGAATCAATAGTTAATTAATGAAAGTAATCAATAGGGGAAGTTAAATAACTGAACACACATTCCATGTAATTAATAAACAGATAAGGAAGTACATAAATAATATGAAAAGGTAAATAACTGAAAACACATTCATTTTAAATAATTCGATTAGGAATAATCAATAAGGAAAGGTAAATTATTTAAAACCATGCCATTTAATCAATAATATTAGAATGAAATGTATCCATATATTTTTTTATAGTGAAAATATCAGGTATCATAATAACTAAATATGAATTATGTTAATTCTTAAAAATAAGACTACATGTTCCCCAGGTACATGGAACCTTTACTGTCGATATCTTTCATAATAAATTTCAAAAATGATGCATAAAAACCCATTTTTCTAAGTTTATCCAACTAATTCAAGCTACAATACTACAGATTCATCAACTGGATTACTTTAAACCATCCCCAACCCATGGTATACGAGTACAAATCATTCCTTATATAACAAATGACTGATTTAATTCATAAATAGTGTGCCTTATCAAATATCCATATAGAGTAAAGGATAAAAATTTATCAATATTTACTTAATTAATAAAATAACAATAAAAATATGAATTATATATAAAAATAATGTAATATTCATGAAATAATCATATCCATGATACATAAGGTGTATATTTTTTGTAAATTTATTGATTATTGATCACAAGAAATAGGGAATTTTAAGGGAAAGTCATTTCCTACAAAAATGAATCAAGGAAGTTGATGTCAATAATATCCTTAGTAAAAATAATCATAAACCATTCATGTAAAGAATAAGTATTGTAAAAATACAACATATACCCATTGGAGTACGAATAAAGGGTTTTTAAATTTATGAATAGAAATAAAATAAAAATATCATTAAACTTTATTTAGGAAAATATTTCTTTGAATTTGAAATTTCTTTTTAAAATACTTTAATTTGAAAATAGATTTTAAAAAAAATAATTTATAAAAATCTTAATAAACAAGAAAATAATCTTGAAAGAAATTATGATCATGTCGGCAATTAATTCCATATATGTTGTAAACAATATTCCTTTTGCATGGTAAAAAGGATAAAAAAGTGCCTTCTTTGGAAAGTGATAAGAATATTCTTTTTAAAACATTTTAAAAAAAGAAAAATGGTAAAATTAATTTTAATGAATCATTTTTAAAATTATAAATAAAAACTTTTGAAAATGTTTTTAGAAAACATGGTTATTTAAGAAACCATATGTCTGACTAAAGGATAAAATGAAGCCATATTTTATTAAAACATTCTCTCAATAATTTTAAGTATCAAAGAGTGTAAAAATGATACTATCACTTGAAAAATATCATTAATAACTATAAAATGGTAAAATTAAAGGTTTTTTTAAAAAATATCACTTAATTTCCTTTAATATAAATTCAAGATTAAATAATTTTGTTTAGAATTATATTTTTAAATAAACCCTTAAAATGATCAAAACATTTAAATGAGAATTAATGAATTAATAAATTGTGATATCACATATAAATCTATATAAAATAAGTGTAAATACATTATATATAGTCAAAAGTAATTATAAACTTAATCAATGAATGTTAATGAAAATGGGGAAGTAATATAACTTAATGAAAAGTAATTGAGTTATGAAATTCTTTATCACTTTCTAACATTAATTCAAATACTCGTATAATAAATAATTCAAATGGAAACTTAAAATACCATTAATAATGAATTATTCATGATATTATATTTCATGGGTAATTTTATACACCATATAAAGGTAATTAGATGCATAACATTAAAATATGACTCAACGAAATGAAATTGAGACGAAATCCCTTACATCACGCTTTCCTTTTAGGCATACATGATTTAACATCATGTAAAGTGTTTTCAAAAATGTTATTAAATCATTTAAAAACTATATTAATATTTATGATATCATATATGATCCTTTTATAACATATTATTACACATTCATTAACAATATTTTATCATTTTCATCATTTTTGATAATATCATGATTTTTTTTCGAGTATGTTTTGACTTGTTATTTTTTATTTATATTACTGAGATTAGGATTTAAAAATCTCAAAAATATAAAAAAATATTTATATATAATATATATTATGTATAAATTTATATAGATTAATCCCTAAAATTTGGTGATAGGAAATGAAATACATTGTTTATGGGACGGTAGGTCGTACAGATGCATGAAAACTCTGTCAATTTCCTATCATATTGAAATAAAGAAAAGTAAATGATATAAATATATATAATATCATTTAATTTTTATTTTTATTTCATAAATATTACATATTTGTATTTAACCTACCCTTAATACATTCCATGTAAAGAGTGAATGAATCACATCGCTTCGCAAGGCGGCAGCCCACCGTACACACGAACGACATTATCATATTCCAATAAAATTGAAAGCTTGATGATATATTTTATATAATAATTAAATAATAATTAATAAATAATAAATATCATATATTAATATTCTATTCATTATTAATCCCAACCTTGATAGGTGGTAATGTAAAAACCAACCACATCGGTTTGTAAGGTGGTAGTCCACCATGTAACGCCCTGACCCTAGTTGCCCAGAGTCGGTGCATTATTACATAACATTGGCATGATCACAAGAAAGATCAAATCTCGAAAGACCGATTGGTTTAGTAGCCTTGGAAACACTAGATATATTCATAAGTTTTACATTACATCATAAAATGAAAAACTACTACAACAACATAATGTCTCCACAGTCCACACTATTATCCCCTCATAATATCCCTGCAGGTCATTCATAACTTACTTCTTCACATCCTGGAGAAAATAAAACATAGAAAAGGGGTGAGCTCAAATGCCCAGTAAGGATAACAATATAGCAGAACATTCAAAATAAGCATAAACATTTAAGGCAATGCATTACTAAAACAAAAGCCTTGTAAACTTGAACTTCAACATAGTATGGCAAAAGTAAAATGAAATAATGCCATTTACTTATTCACATGGATATTCTACTAATCGAATAATCACATGAAAAATCAATAACCACTTTCATAATGATGGAATGCATAATGCTGAACTTTAATTTCTTTGTCAAGGCCTCATCCCAAGACCTTGGGGCTAACTGTAACCGAAACCCAACCCGGAGTGCCTCTAATAACCGGACACCAACACGGAGTGCCTCTAATAACCGGACACCATCCCGGAGTCCTTCTAATAACCGGAGACCAAACCAGAGTTCCTCTAATAACCGGAGACCAAACCGGAGTTCCTCTAATAACCGGAGACCAAACCGGAGGGCTTACTTTTACCGGTCCCCAACCCGGAACATACTTGTCTAACACATTCATCTGAATGAAAGGTTGAAATATAACATAAACATTTGGATTAAAAATAACTTATAAAATGTCAATACTTTAAACAAAAACCATGAGTGACATAAGAATAACTTATCCACAGTCAAAAATATCACAAAACCTTCAATAAAATAGGGATGTTTTGTATCATAATAAATCAACTTCAAATAAGCTTAAAATCCATCAAAGGATGTTGACATAGATGAAATCAAAACTATTTTAGAGAAATATCTCTTTTTTTTTAAATAATTATAAAAGTAACATAATTATAAAATAATACATTCAATTTGAAAATATTCTTATAAGCTTGTAAGGGAAGCTTTGACGATTTTATAACGGCGGTAAATAGCCGCACCCGCCGTATAAGTTAAAAAACATTCTTACCTTAAATTTGTCGTAAAGGTTAAAAGTGCCTTGTTTGGAAAACGACGAAAAGATTCCTTTCAAAACACATAAGGGTATAAATGACTTTAACCCATATTCTTGTAAATAGTAAAAATGTTTTGAAATTCATTATTAAGAAAACATGGATGTGGATGATAAAGAGATCCCAGTAGATTATTACGTATAAACAACCTCGGATAATGAAGAGATTGCGAAATAACCCTTACCAATTTGGTAACTTATGAAACATACAACCCATGAAAGAGGTATCATACAATTAATATGTAAATACAAATAAATTAGAGTGTATTACACAAAGAATATAATTATGGGCAGTACATACACCACACAAATGGTGATGGTGGCAATATGGCATGAATCTCACGGGAATAAGGAGTGAGATGAAAACCCCTTACCTTGTAATTTTCCTTGGTTGGGGTAGGTTAACCTCCTGTATAATGGTGAAATAATTGTTATTAAATTATACAAGATTCATATACATTAATATGATATCATATATGATCTTTTTATATTGATTTGGTAATAATATCTTAGTATTATCGTTGTTTCGGGTGTTAACTTACTTGTTTTCTTTTATATGTTTTGTTACGTAAGACATGTTTGTAATGGATAGGTTGTATATTATTCATATCCAGAATGATATCAAGTCCTTAAACATCATTTTTAAGTCATCAAATGATAATTATACTTGAATGGATACGATGGAGAATGAATCTCATCGCGTTCATGGAGACGGTAGTCTGTACGTACGCACGAGCGGCAATATCATTCTTTTGATATTAAAATAATATATAAATGGTTGTTATATCATATATACAGAATCATTAACATGTTATATTTATTATTTACATGAGTTACATATCATTATTATACCCATCCAAATAATAATATATTGAATAAAAATTACACCACGACGTGGAGACGGTAAGCCGTACGTACGCACGTATGGTGACATGTTATTCAAAGGGTGGATAGAATACTGAATATGGTTGTACCATATTTATAATATCATCACAGTATATGTGAGATACTGGAGTTATTATTTTAGAATGGTAAGAACAAAGAAAGAAGAAGTGGAAGAAGAAAGGAACTTGAAAAGGGGTGGTGAAAACATTACCTCTTCTTCGGGTTCTTCCTTTTGATTTGATCAAAAGGGCTCCTTAGGTTGGCTTTCTGATCAAACTAAGGCCTCTAGGTTGTATTGAGGGATGTTGGGAGAGTATTTGGGCAGAGTTTTGCCGAACCAAAAAGCTTTGAAGGTGTGAAGAAATGAGAAGGAGGAGTGCCTTTTCATAAGAGGGGTGAGGGGAACCTTTGGAAAAGCTAGAAATATTAATTTATAATAAATTCATATTCGGTTTCTAAAGGCTCCAAAGTTTATTATTTAAATGTTAAGGTGGGTATAGGTCGAAAACAACTTTACCAATAGAATTTAGACAGGTTTGGGTACTTATATTAACCTTATCTTTAAGTATTAACTCTAAGTTAATTAGTTTCACTTTTACAATGTCTCTTTGTATTTTTATATAATATGGTTAATAAACTTACTATATAAATCCAAGATACCCCCAAGTGGTCCATTAATGATGAACCTGTCATTATATAAGTCTCTTGGCCGAACCTTAGATTTTTAGGAATTTAATATCAATTAATAATATAATATTTATTTTAAAAACTCTTTTATGTCAATTTTGACACTATTCAATAGTTGATTTTTGTGAAACTCATAACAGATTGATTACTTCGAAAAACGTAAATTAAATTAATCCTAATATATCATATTATCCTATAAATTTAGTTTAATTCATTAAAAGTTTCATATTATATTTATTTGGGTATTTATAATATCAATTATTTTAATTTTTCACTATTATAGTAATTAATTCATCATCATTGTGTCATAAATAAATTAAATTATTTAATGTCTAAAAATTATAAATAAAATATCATTATGTAGTAAATCTTTTTATCTTTCTAATGAATATTTATAATCTAAAATCCAACATATATAACACTATGTAATAATTGTTTTTCTAAAAGATATATGCTTGTGTCATTTTTGTATTCATTTTAACTTAATTAAAATAAAGTGTTCTTATCACCTACAAGTGGCACCATGGGGTCCCAAAATCGACTCAAAGATGCCTATGGTCGAGCATGTATCAACCAATAATTCTAGGACACGTTTTAGGGTAATTTAGTATTATTATAATATTATTTTTTAACCCTTATTTACCGGATTTACCCTTAACCATGGTAAATAAAATATTTACCGCAGTAATTATTCAAAATCTCTAAAAATAAAAGTAACCTATTTAAACAATTTGAACATCCTGATTCCAAATATGGAATCCATTTTTCTAAATTCAAAATACATAAGTGGCAGAAATTAATTTAAAATTAATTCCCGCTGTCAAAACAAAAAACGTGTTTTTAAGAGATAATAACTATCAAAAGATTGACACTTGTTTATGTTCGGTTTAATTGTAAAATTATGTCCAATGGCCAACATTATATTAAATGGTAAAAATATATTCTAAATATACTTTATAACCAATCAAATTCATAATTTATCACTATTAATTATTTTGATTAAAAAAGTTGTTTTTAATTAAAATTTAGTAATTTTCACTATTCATCAAAATATGAAAGTTATCCGAAAAGTTCCAAAATTTCACCTTAGACTAAATTCGATACTCTGAATCCAAAAATGAAGTCCATTTTGAGAGATAAAATTTCTAAAATTTTAAAAGGTAGGTATTACAATTCATAATGGCTTGTTTTGTAAGTCATGGTGTGTTTGAACTCGGTGTTGGGTGTAGTGCAAGTTATTATATTATTTTAAAGAAATAACACACTATGAAATCTTGGGGTGTTACATTCTCCCCTCCTTCAATAAATTGCTTCCTCGCAATTTGAAATTGTTCTTCTAAAATAAAAGGTTGAAAATAAAAAATATCTTTGTGGGAAAACCCACATCGGAAATTGGGTTACTAAAATTTAGTCTTAATATGAGGAAAAGAGAAATGAAAGGGTCACCACCAAATTATGATCTCGATTAGGATAACATTGGTGGAAATTAGAGACATATAATTGGAGGAAAAACGTAAATATTTATAGGTAGTGATTGAGGTCATCAATCACAAACAAGTATAAAATTGAGCTCCTTAAACTCATCAATCTATGATGATTTGAAATACCATCGGTTCAACAAAACATAGGGTATTAGGATAACACATTTTTGACGTTTCAAAATATCTTAGTTGAAATCCCACATCGAAAAATGAATTAATGAGGCCTCTATTTAAAATAGAGAGTGGAAATTATGAAGATTACCGAAAATAACACATACTAGGGTTCCATGTAGGAAAATATGGATATGGAAGAGAAATCTAACCATCAATTATCTGATGGAGAGTGGTAGAGAACATGGCTATGAAAAGGCCAACAATCCCAAAGCCATAAATTAGTGATGATTTAAGGTACCATCTAGGACAACATTTTTGTTCTAAGTTCCTTTTCTTAATGTTGAGGAATTTATTTATGAGATCGGATAAGATCATAAGGAGATATACTTACTTTATAATTAGAGTTTTTCCCATTAATAAATTTCTACCACAAACTCATCTTTCACTCTAAAAGATAATAGAACGTAAAAAAAATTTCTATTTATACTATTCGTACAGGGTTCCAAAATAAATGAATTTATAATTCATCTACCAGATCATTAAAAAAAACTACATTATTTAATCCAGGACATCTCGTGGGCCAGTGGTAGGTGATACACCCTTGTCGCCCTTCAGTTGCGGGTTCAAGTCTCGCAGCCTTGTTGGACGCGACGGGTTGCCGCCCAACCTCTGGGTTGTCCTTTTATGGCAATCCAAAATTAATCTCAAACTAGAATTTATCCAAAATACTTCTGACCAAACTCAATGTCCAACATTTATAAGGAAGTTAAACATAATGTAGATCCTTTTTACCACGTAATAGCATATGAATACCTTCATCATGTATTCTTTTAAAACACTGAAACATCCTGAATTACCATAATCCATATTGATTACATTCATGCTCCCTTATTCCATATAGAATGTTGGATATACTTCATCAATCCAAAAATGTTTTAAACCCCAACAATGATGGAATATACAAATCATTAATTAGTTTCAAGGTAGTCAAGAATATCCAATATAATTTATCCAAATCAATCATGTATTATTCTAAAATCACTACCTCGGTATCAGAACCATATTATGGTTTATCATTCTCTCAACCATATATTTTCCAAAAATTTAACCTACTATTGAGTCACTTTTATTTGTTCCACACAATCTCAAGTCCTTAATGAAATAGTACTGCAGTACAATCCTTATATACTCTATAATTATTATAACAAGTACATTGTTGATACAACACTCAATTAACATAATCAACATAAGAACTCTAGTCATTCCTCTTCATCTGTGGTAGTATCATAACTTGATTATTATCCAATAGCATCATTTGCGGCATAGTCTGATTACTGGGACATAGGTTCGCGTAGTGTCCAAACTCCTTGCAAATGAAGCATTGTACATTTGAAACCATTTTCGTACCCTTGCAGTCACGTACTTTGTGCCCTTTTCCTCCACACTTATAACAAACTCCCATTCCTTTCAGGCAAGTTCCAGGGTGTTTCTTTCCACAGTTACCACATATGGGAAAATTCTTCTTTTCCCTCTTCCCTTTATCCATATTTCTCTCTTCCATCCTTTTCTTCTCTTGCTTCCCTTCAAAGCCATAGGACTCAGTAAACTCTTTACTTATCTTATCAACACATGATATTATTTCTTCATATGATGATAATACATGCGAAACCATTTCTCTTATAAATTCTGGCTTAAGACCATGAAAGATATGATCCTTCCTTCTCTTTGGATCATGTGCATTGCTAGAGTTCTCATTCCTTCTACTGGGTTCCATTTCTAAACAATGGCATACATTAGATTAGTTTATGAATAACAATACCTAATCCCAAACTTGTAAAACACATAACATAAATTAAATAGTTTATGGATATAATCCATAATCATAAAAATGTCTCCTTTGAGGATGTATATACTCATAAAACCGTCATAATGATTTGTAAAGAAAATGAGAGTTATCCTAAGCATATCCCCCGGGAGTGTCGTAACCAAGAGTGCAGCAAGGCCCGTTGTCGTGCACCAGTTCCCGTTCGAGTCTAGCTCAAAGCGGTGTTTTCGGGTTTTACCCCTAGGTACATCTGTGCCAGAGCCGCCTCTACCTACTCGTATCCAGATAGGGATGTATTGCTCGGAAAACTCACAAAATATCTACAATACCAAAATTCTAGGAAGTTCTTCTCTACTAATCCTCAAAGTTCATCTTATGTCTATGTGCTCTAATCAGAGTTTATCTAAATCTAGCTTCCAAGGTTTGTACTAAACTTCCTCTGATACCAACTGTAACGCCCCGACCCTAGTTGCCCAGAGTCGGTGCATTATTACATAACATTGGCATGATCACAAGAAAGATCAAATCTCGAAAGACCGATTAGTTTAGTAGCCTTGGAAACACTAGATATATTCATAAGTTTTACATTACATCATAAAATGAAAAACTACAACAACAACATAATGTCTCCACAGTCCACACTATTATCCCCTCATAATATCCCTGCAGGTCATTCATAACTTACTTCTTCACATCCTGGGGAAAATAAAACAGAGAAAAGGGGTGAGCTCAAATGCCCAGTAAGGATAACAATATAGCGGAACATTCAAAATAAGCATAAACATTTAAGGCAATGAATTACTAAAACAAAAGCCTTTTAAACTTTAACTTCAACATAGTATGGAAAAAGTAAAATGAAATAATGCCATTTACTTATTCACATGGATATTCTACTAATCGAATAATCACATGAAAAATCAATAACCACTTTCATAATGATGGAATGCATAATGCTGAACTTTAATTTCTTTGTCAAGGCCTCATCCCAAGACCTTGGGGCTAACTGTAACCGAAACCCAACCCGGAGTGCCTCTAATAACTGGACACCAACACGGAGTGCCTCTAATAACTGGACACCAACCCGGAGTCCTTCTAATAACCGGAGACCAAACCGGAGTTCCTCTAATAACCGGAGACCAAACCGGAGTTCCTCTAATAACCAAAGACCAAACCGGAGGGCTTACTTTTACCGGTCCCCAACCCGGAACATACTTGTCTAACACATTCATCTGAATTAAAGGTTGAAATATAACATAAACATTTGGATTAAAAATAACTTATAAAATGTCAATACTTTAAACAAAAACCATTAGTGACATAAGAATAACTTATCCACAGTCAAAAATATCACAAAACCTTCAATAAAATAGGGATGTTTTGTATCATAATAAATCAACTTCAAATAAGCTTAAAATCCATCAAAGGATGTTGACATAGATGAAATCAAAACTATTTTAGAGAAAATATCTCTTTTTTTTAAAATAATTTTAAAAGTAACATAATTATAAAATAATACATTCAATTTGAAAATATTCTTATAAGCTTGTAAGGGAAGGTTTGATGATTTTATAACGGCGGTAAATAGCCGCACCCGCCGTATAAGTTAAAAAAAACATTCTTACCTTAAATTTGTCGTAAAGGTTAAAAGTGCCTTGTTTGGAAAACGACGGAAAGATTACTTTCAAAACACATAAGGGTATAAATGACTTTAACCCATATTCTTGTAAATAGTAAAAATGTTTTGAAATACATTATTAAGAAAACATGGATGTGGATGATAAAGAGATCCCAGTAGATTATTACGTATAAACAACCTCGGATAATGAAGAGATTGCGAAATAACCCTTACCAATTTGGTAAATTATGAAACATACAACCCATGAAAGAGGTATCATACAATGAATATGTAAATACACATAAATTAGAGTGTATTACACAAAGAATATAATTATGGGCAGTACATACACCACACAAAAGGTGATGGTGGCAATATGGCATGAATCTCACGGGAATAAGGAGTGAGATGAAAACCCCTTACCTTGTAATTTTCCTTGGTTGGGGTAGGTTAACCTCCTTTATAATGGTGAAATAATTGTTATTAAATTATAAAAGATTCATATACATTAATATGATATCATATATGATCTTTTAATATTGATTTGGTAATAATATCTTAGTATTATCGTTGTTTCGGGTGTTAACTTACTTGTTTTCTTTTATATGTTTTGTTACGTAAGACATGTTTGTAATGGATAGGTTGTATATTATTCATATCCAGAATTATATCATGTCCTTAAACATCATTTTTAAGTCATCAAATGATAATTATACTTGAATGGATACGATGGAGAATGAATCTCATCACGTTCGTGGAGACGGTAGTCCGTACGTACGCACGAGCAACAATATCATTCTTTTGATATTAAAATAACATATAAATGGTTGTTATATCATATATACATAATCATTAACATGTTATATTTATTATTTACATGTGTTACATATCATTATTATACCCATCCAAATAATAATATATTGAATAACAATTACACCACGACGTGGAGACGGTAAGCCGTACGTACGCACGTATGGTGACATGTTATTCAAAGGGTGGATAGAATACTGAATATGGTTGTACCATATTTATAATAACATCACAGTATATGTGAGATACTGGAGTTATTATTTTATAATGGTAAGAACAAATAAAGAAGAAGTGGAAGAAGAAAGGAACTTGAAAATGGGTGGTGAAAACATTACATCTTCTTCGGGTTCTTCCTTTTGATTTGATCAAAAGGGCTCCTTAGGTTGGCTTTCTGATCAAACTAAGGCCTCTAGATTGTATTGAGGGATTTTGGGAGAGTATTTGGGCAGATTTTGGCCGAACCAAAAGGCTTTGAAGGTGTGAAGAAATGAGGAGGAGTGCCCTTTTATAAGAGGGGTGAGGGCCACCTTTGGAAAAGCTAGAAATATTAATTTATAATAAATTAATATTGGGTTTCTAAAGGTTCCAAAGTTTATTATTTAAATTTTAAGGTGGGGATAGGTCGAAAACAACTCAACCAATATAATTTAGACAGGTTTGGGTACTTATATTAACCTTATCTTTAAGTATTAACTCTAAGTTAATTAGTTTCACTTTTACAATGTCTCTTTGTATTTTTATATAATATGGTTAATAAACTTACTATATACATCCAAGAGTCCCCCAAGTGGTCCATTAATGACGAACCTATCATGATATAAGTCTCTTGGCCGAACCTTAGATTTTTAGGAATTTAATATCAATTAATAATATAATATTTGTTTTAAGAACTCTTTTAGGTCAATTTTGACACTATTCAATAGTTGATTTTTGTGAAACTCATAACAGATTGATTACTTCGAACAATGTAAATTAAATCAATCCTAATATATCATATTATCCTAGAAAATTAGTTTAATTCATTAAAAGTTTCATATTATATTTATTTGGGTATTTATAATATCAATTATTGTAATTTGTCACTATTATAGTAATTAATTCATCATCATTGTGTCATAAATACATTAAATTATTTAATGTATAAAAATTATAAATAAAATATCATTATGTAGGAAATATTTTTATCTTTCTAATTAATATTTATAATCTAAAATCCAACATATATAACCCTATGTAATAATTGTTTTTCTAAAAGATATATGCTTGTGTCATTTTTGTATTCATTTTAACTTAATTAAAATAAAGTGTCCTTATCACCTACAAGTGGCACCATGGGGTCCCAAAATCGACCCAAAGATGCCTATGGTCGAACATTATCAACCAATAAGGCTAGGACACGTTTTAGGGTAATTTAGTATTATTATAATATTAGTTTTTAACCCTTATTTACAGGATTTACCCTTAACCATGGTAAATAAAATATTTACCGCAGTAATTATTTAAAATGTATAAAAATAAAATATACCTATTTAAACAATTTGAAAATCCTGATTCCAAATATGGAATCCATTTTTCTAAATTCAAAACATAGAAGTGGCAGAAATTAATTTAAAATTAATTCCCGCTGTCAAAACAAAAAAGCGTGTTTTTAAGAGATAATAACTATCAAAAGATTGACACTTGTTTATGTTCGGTTTAATTGTAAAATTATGTCCAATGGCCAACATTATATTAAATGTTAAAAATATATTCTAAATATACTTTAAAACCACTCAAATTCATAATTTATCACTATTAATTATTTTGATTAAAAAAGTTGTTTTTAATTAAAATTTAGTAATTTTCACTATTCATCAAAATATGAAAGTTATCCGAAAAGTTCCAAAATTTCACCTTAGGCTAAATTCGATACTCTGAATCCAAAAATGAAGTCCATTTTGATAGATAAAATTTCTAAAATTTTAAAAGGTAGGTATTACTATTCATAACGGCTTGTTTGGTAAGTCATGGTGTGTTTGAACTCGGTGTTGGGTGTAGTGCAAGTTATTGTATTATTTTAAAGAAATAACACACTATGAAATCTTGGGGTGTTACATTCTCCCCTCCTTCAATAAATTGCGTCCTCGCAATTTGAAATTGTTCTTCGAAAATAAAAGGTTGAAAATAAAAAATATCTTTGTGGGAAAACCCACATCGGAAATTGGGTTACTAAAATTTAGTCTTAATATGAGGAAAAGAGAAATGAAAGGGTCACCACCAAATTATGATCTCGATTAGGAGAACATTTGTGGCAATTAGAGACATATAATTGGAGGAAAAACGTAAATATTTATAGGTATTGATTGAGGTCATCAATCACAAACAAGTATAAAATTGAGGTCCTTAAACTCATCAATCTATGATGATTTGAAATACCATCGGTTCAACAAAACATAGGGTATTAGGATAACACATTTTTGACATTTCAAAATATCTTAGTTGAAATCCCACATCGAAAAATGAATTAATGAGGCCTCTATTTAAGATAGAGAGTGGAAAGTATGAAGATTACCGAAAATAACACATACTAGGGTTCCATGTAGGAAAATATGGATATGGAAGAGAAATCTAACCATCAATTATCTGATGGAGAGTGGTAGAGAACATGGCTATGAAAAGGCCAACAATCCCAAAGCCATAAATTAGTGATGATTTAAGGTACCATCTAGGACAACATTTTTGTTCTAAGTTCCTTTTCTTAATGTTGAGGAATTTATTTATGAGGTCGGATAAGATCATAAGGAGATATACTTACTTTATAATTTGAGTTTTGTCCATTAATAAATTTCTACCACAAACTCATCTTTCACTCTAAAAGATAATAGAACGTAAAAAAAAATTCTATTTATACTATTCGTACAGGGTTCCAAAATAAATGAATTTATAATTCATCTACCAGATCTTTAAAAAAAGCTACATTATTTAATCCAGGACATCTCGTGGGCCAGTGGTAGGTGATACACACTTGTCGCCCTTCAGTTGCGGGTTCAAGTCTCGCAGCCTTGCCGGACGCGACGGGTTGCTGCCCAACCTCTGGGTTGTCCTTTTGTGGCAATCCAAAATTAATCTCAAACTAGAATTTATCCAAAATACTTCTGACCAAACTCACAGTCCAACATTTATAAGGAAGTTAAACATAATTTAGATCCTTTTTACCACGTAATAGCATATGAATACCTTCATCATGTATTCTTTTAAAACACTGAAACTTCCTGAATTACCATAATCCATATTGATTACATTCATGCTCCCTTATTCCATATAGAATGCTGGATATACTTCATCAATCCAAAAATGTTTTAAACCCCAACAATGATGGAATATACAAATCATTAATTAGTTTCAAGGTAGTCAAGAATATCCAATATAATTTATCCAAATCAATCATGTATTATTCTAAAATCACTACCTCGGTATCAGAACCATATTATGGTTTATCATTCTCTCAACCATATATTTTCCAAAAATTTAACCTACTATTGAGTCACTTTTCTTTGTTCCACACAATCTCAAGTCCTTAATGAAATAGTACTGCAGTACAATCCTTATATACTCCATAATTATTATAACAAGTACATTGTTGATACAACACTCAATTGACATAATCAACATAAGAACTCTAATCATTCCTCTTCATCTGTGGTAGTATCATAACTTGATTATTATTCAATAGCATCATTTGCGGCATAGTCTGATGACTGGGACATAGGTTCGCGTAGTGTCCAAACTCCTTGCAAATGAAGCATTGTACATTTGAAACCAATTTCTTACCCTTACAGTCACGTACTTTGTGCCCTTTTCCTCCACACTTATAACAAACTCCCATTCCTTTCAGGAAATTTCCTGGGTGTTTATTTCCACAGTTACCACATATGGGAAAATTCTTCTTTTCCTTCTTCCCTTTATCCATTTTTCTCTCTTCCATCCTTTTCTTCTCTTTCTTCCCTTCAAAGCCATAGGACTCAGTAAACTCTTTACTTATCTTATCAACACATGATATTATTTCTTCATATGATGATAATACATGCAAAACCATTTCTCTTATAAATTCTGGCTTAAGACCATGAAAGATATGATCCTTCCTTCTATTTGGATCATGTGCATTGCTAGAGTTCTCATTCCTTCTACTGGGTTCCATTTCTAAACAATGGCATACATTAGATTAGTTTATGAATAACAATACCTAATCCCAAACTTGTAAAACACATAACATAAATTAAATAGTTTATGGATATAATCCATAATCATAAAAATGTCTCCTTTGAGGACGTATATACTCATAAAACCTTCATAATGATTTGTAAAGAAAATGAGAGTTATCCTAAGCATATCCCCCGGGAGTGTCGTAACCAAGAGTGCAGCAAGGCCCGTTGTCGTGCACCAGTTCCCGTTCGAGTCTAGCTCAAAGCGGTGTTTTCGGGTTTTACCCCTAGGTACATCTGTGTCAGAGCCGCCTCTACCTGCTCGTATCCAGACAGGGATGTATTGCTCGGAAAAATCACAAAATCTCTACAATACCAAAATTCTAGGAAGTTCTTCTATACTAATCTTCAAAGTTCATCTTAGGTCTATGTGCTCTAATCAGAGTTTATCTAAATCTAGCTTCCAAGGTTTGTACTAAACTTCCTTTGATACCAACTGTAACGCCCCGACCCTAGTTGCCTAGAGTCGGTGCATTATTACATAACATTGGCATGATCACAAGAAAGATCAAATCTCGAAAGACCGATTGGTTTAGTAGCCTTGGAAACACTAGATATATTCATAAGTTTTACATTACATCATAAAATGAAAAACTACTACAACAACATAATGTCTCCACAGTGCACACTATTAACCCCTCATAATATCTCTGTAGGTCATTCATAACTTACTTCTTCATATCCTGGGGAAAATAAAACATAGAAAAGGGGTGAGCTCAAATGCCCAGTAAGGATAACAATATAGCAGAACATTCAAAATAAGCATTAACATTTAAGGCAATGCATTACTAAAACAAAAGCCTTTTAAACTTGAACTTCAACATAGTATGGCAAAAGTAAAATGAAATAATGCCATTTACTTATTCACGTGGATATTCTACTAATCAAATAATCACATGAAAAATCAATAACCACTTTCATAATGATGGAATGCATAATGCTGAACTTTAATTTCTTTTTCAAGGCCTCATCCCAAGACCTTGGGGCTAACTGTAACCGGAACCCAACCCGGAGTGCCTCTAATAACCGGACACCAACCCGGAGTGCCTCTAATAACCGGACACCAACCCGGAGTCCTTCTAATAACCGGAGACCAAACCGGAGTTCCTCTAATAACCGGAGACCAAACCGGAGTTCCTCTAATAACCGGAGACCAAACCGGAGGGCTTACTTTTACCGGTCCCCAACCCGGAACATACTTGTCTAACACATTCATCTGAATGAAAGGTTGAAATATAACATAAACATTTGGATTAAAAATAACTTATAAAATGTCAATACTTTAAACAAAAACCATGAGTGACATAAGAATAACTTATCCACAGTCAAAAATATCACAAAACCTTCAATAAAATAGGGATGTTTTGTATCATAATAAATCAACTTCAAATAAGCTTAAAGTCCATCAAAGGATGTTGACATAGATGAAATCAAAACTATTTTAGAGAAATATCTCCTTTTTTTTAAATAATTTTAAAAGTAACATAATTATAAAATAATAAATTCAATTTGAAAATATTCTTATAAGCTTGTAAGGGAAGTTTTGACGATTTTATAACGGCGGTAAATAGCCGCACCCGCCGTATAAGTTAAAAAAACATTCTTACCTTAAATTTGTCGTAAAGGTTAAAAGTGCCTTGTTTGGAAAACGACGGAAAGATTCCTTTCAAAACACATAAGGGTATAAATGACTTTAACCCATATTCTTGTAAATAGTAAAAATCTTTTGAAATACATTATTAAGAAAACATGGATGTGGATGATAAAGAGATCCCAGTAGATTATTACGTATAAACAACCTCGGATAATGAAGAGATTGCGAAATAACCCTTACCAATTTGGTAACTTATGAAACATACAACCCATGAAAGAGGTATCATACAATGAATATGTAAATACACATAAATTAGAGTGTATTACACAAAGAATATAATTATGGGCAGTACATACACCACACAAAAGGTGATGGTGGCAATATGGCATGAATCTCACGGGAATAAGGAGTGAGATGAAAACCCCTTACCTTGTAATTTTCCTTGGTTGGGGTAGGTTAACCTCCTGTATAATTGTGAAATAATTGTTATTAAATTATACAAGATTCATATACATTAATATTATATCATATATGATCTTTTAATATTGATTTGGTAATAATATCTTAGTATTATCGTTGTTTCGGGTGTTAACTTACTTGTTTTCTTTTATATGTTTTGTTACGTAAGACATGTTTGTAATGGATAGGTTGTATATTATTCATATCCAGAATGATATCAAGTCCTTAAACATCATTTTTAAGTCATCAAATGATAATTATACTTGAATGGATACGATGGAGAATGAATCTCATCGCGTTCGTGGAGACGGTAGTCCGTACGTACGCACGAGCGACAATATCATTCTTTTGATATTAAAATAATATATAAATGGTTGTTTTATCATATATACATAATCATTAACATTTTATATTTATTATTTACATGAGTTACATATCATTATTATACCCATCCAAATAATAATATATTGAATAACAATTACACCACGACGTGGAGACGGTAAGCCGTACGTACGCACGTATGGTGACATGTTATTCAACGGGTGGATAGAATACTGAATATGGTTGTAACATATTTATAAAAACATCACAGTATATGTGAGATACTGAATTTATTATTTTAGAATGGTAATAACAAAGAAAGAAGAAGTGGAAGAAGAAAGGAACTTGAAAAGGGGTGGTGAAAACATTACCTCTTCTTCGGGTTCTTCCTTTTGATTTGATCAAAAGGGCTCCTTAGGTTGGCTTTATGATCAAACTAAGGCCTCTAGGTTGTAGTGAGGGATGTTGGGAGAGTATTTGGGCAGAGTTTGGCCGAACCAAAAGGCTTTGAAGGTGTGAAGAAATGAGAAGGAGGAGTGCCCTTTTATAAGAGGGGTGAGGGGCACCTTTGGAAAAGCTAGAAATATTAATTTATAATAAATTCATATTCGGTTTATAAAGGATCAAAAGTTGATTATTTAAATGTTAAGGTGGGAATAGGTCGAAAACAACTCAACCAATAGAATTTATACGGGTTTGGGTACTTATATTAACCTTATCTTTAAGTATTAACTCTAAGTTAATTAGTTTCACTTTTACAATGTCTCTTTGTATTTTTATATAATATGGTTAATAAACTTACTATATACATCCAAGAGACCCCCAAGTGGTCCATTAATGATGAACCTATCATGATATAAGTCTCTTGGTCGAACCTTAGATTTTTAAGAATTTAATATCAATTAATAATATAATATTTGTTTTAAGAACTCTTTTATGTCAATTTTGACACTATTCAATAGTTGATTTTTGTGAAACTCATAACAGATTGATTACTTCGAAAAAAGTAAATTAAATCAATCCTAATAAATCATATTATCCTAGAAAATTAGTTTAATTCATTAAAAGTTTTATATTATATTTATTTGGGTATTTATAATATCAATTATTTTAATTTTTCACTATTACAGTAATTAATTCATCATCATTGTGTCATAAATAAATTAAATTATTTAATGTCTAAAAATTATAAAAAAAATATCATTATGTAGGAAATCTGTTTATCTTTCTAATGAATATTTATAATCTAAAATCCAACATATATAACCCTATGTAATAATTGTTTTTCTAAAAGATATATGCTTGTGTCATTTTTGTATTCATTTTAACTTAATTAAAATAAAGTGTCCTTATCACCTACAAGTGGCACCATGGGGTCCCAAAATCGACCCAAAGATGCCTATGGTAGAACATGTATCAACCAATAAGGCTAGGACACGTTTTGGGGTAATTTAGTATTATTATAATATTATTTTTTAACCCTTATTTACCGGATTTACCCTTAACCATGGTAAATAAAATATTTACCGCAGTAATTATTCAAAATCTCTAAAAATAAAAGTTACCTATTTAAAAAATTTGAACATCATGATTCCAAATATGGAATCCATTTTTCTTAAATTCAAAACACAGAAGTGGCAGAAATTAATTTAAAATTAATTCCCGCTGTCAAAACAAAAAGCGTGTTTTTAAGAGATAATAACTATCAAAAGATTGACACTTGTTTATGTTCGGTTTAATTGTAAAATTATGTCCAATGGCCAACATTATATTAAATTTTAAAAATATATTCTAAATATACTTTAAAACCACTCAAAATAATAATTTATCACTATTAATTATTTTGATTAAAAAAGTTGTTTTTAATTAAAATTTAGTAATTTTCACTATTCATCAAAATATGAAAGTTATCCGAAAAGTTCCAAAATTTCACCTTAGGCTAAATTCGATACTCTGAATCCAAAAATGAAGTCCATTTTGAGAGATAAAATTTCTAAAATTTTAAAAGGTAGGTATTAATATTCATAACGGCTTGTTTGGTAAGTCATGGTGTGTTTGAACTCGGTGTTGGGTGTAGTGCAAGTTATTGTATTATTTTAAAGAAACAACACACTATGAAATCTTGGGGTGTTACACACCATACATGGAATGATGATTTAATAACCCATTTGATGGATGTGTGTGATATTTTAGGTAAAACCTTAACATAACAACATCTCAATATGTTTAAGAGTATTATTTTATTATATAATAATTATATAAAAATAATTTATGTATGTGGAGATGAAAATATAATAAAATTTCTTTTAAAAGGACATTACCTCTTGATTAGGTATCGTCCTTAGGTTTTAACTAATGCATAATTAAGTGGAATTTATTCCAAATATAAATAATATAGAATGATGGGGGGGAAGTTTTAGAGTAATTTTGGAATGGATTCAATGAAAAAAATTTATTTTAATGTGTGAAGAGTGGAGAAGAGTGGAATAGAGTGGGTGCCCTTTTATAAGTGGGGTAAGTGGAAAAATTTTAAATTTTTTAAAGAGTGAATTCAACCCACATTTTTCCAAGTAATGTTTCTTTAATAAGGAATATAAATTGATCCTATAATATATAAGGTATAAATATTACCTTAAAACCTATGTTGTACATGTTTCTAGGTAATTTTTTCCCTTAACCTTAAAGTTTAGTCCATTAGTAAACTCGTTTTTCTCTTAATCAATATAATTATTATTAACTGATTTCGCTAATGAATTTGGTAAGAATTTAATTTTTAATAATTATAAATTATTATTAATCCAAATATTTAATCCATTTTTCCTAATTAAATACACATATTTGGAAAAAATATATCTAAAATTAATCACACAAACAGGATGAGAAAGTAGGTTATTAAAGTGAAAATGTTCCAAAGTTTACTATGTTTATTGTAAAGAAATTAAAAATAATAATGATTCCAATGAAATAAATTATATTAATATTTGAATTATTGATCTAATTTTACTTTAAAACTAATTGAAAATATAATTTAACAGTATTAATTAATTAGATTAAAATTGAATTTTCAATTAAAATTTAAAAATTATCAATATTCATCAAAAAATGAAACATCTCAGAAATAAAATAATAAAAATACATGATACAAAAAATTTTTCTTTAAAATTTAAAAATTTCTGTTTATTTTTTAGAATAATATTTATAAAAGTGTCAAAATTTAGTTTTAAAACCAGTGTGCAATATAAAGGAGAAAAAACCACCTTTGAAAAAATAAAACTTTTTTATGTGTAAAATTTGATTTGTTACTAAATTATGCCAATCAAATATATTATATTAATATAAAGAATGGTATTTAATATATAATATATAGATTTAATTTGGATAATTAACTAATATAATTTAATTTAATTTAATATAATAAAATACCTTTGGTAAATAAAAACAGTTTTTATAAAAACATTTCGTTTATGTCCCATTGATTTATATTTTCATTTTTAATCAACTCTTAACCAATGAATTCAACCATATATTTTCATAAGTTATTTAATATTATTTATATATTCCAATTTAACGTTCATTATATAATTTTTATTTTAAATAATTATATTAATAGTATTCGGTAAAACTCTGTTATGCTTGTAACACAATCTATAGAAGAAAATCAGTGTTGCTTGTAAGATAAGAAAACTCAGTGTTTCATATATTAAAATCTATATAAAATATTGAATTTATTTAAAATATTAAATATATTGTAAATACTTGGGTTATTATATTCCCTTGTACATTTTTTGTTTCATGTCATACATGATATTGAATAAAACGTCATTCTTTTAAAATGTCAAGGTGTTATAGATATTCCCAGTATGTGTGTTTGATTACAGTTATTATACTGAACTATATTACTCATTTTTTATCAAGAATTAGATTTATCCTATATTTATAGTAGATGGTTTAGAGTGGTCCTTTTCAGTTGGATAGTGTTACTTCTACCTTTTAATTTATATTACTATTATATATTGTACAACGATTTGTCTTATATGTATAAACTAGATTTGTTATAGACATAATTCTTGGTGACCTACTTAGGGTTATCTCTCTCCCTCTTTAGGCCCCCATTGGGTACCTAGATAGACTTCATCGATGCAATTATACACCAAGGTAAGAACCCACTTTAAGATTCTTGATTAATTTTACATATGAATAGGGGATCACATGACCGATCTATGCTCATGATGTTATCTTGGGATAGTCATTTTGGACTTTTATACTTTTTTCAATGTATTGTATTGTATTCTTGTTTCCATGTATTGGATGCATTTTTGTATAGAACCATGACATAATCATCCGGATATATTGATATATTCTTTGAATTGTTTACAATTACCTTCATCTAGATGTTTATATTATCTATCTAATTTTTACCATGATTATTTTTTTATTTACTTACTGTAATACTATAATACTCTGATCATGAGGGTATAATCTCCCCACCATACCATTATATACCCTCATTACTAATTGTTATACTCTAGAATATGGGGAGGCGCACTTGAGGCCACATGACCCACTAGCTTGGAGAACTATTTAGTGGAAACCAATTCAGGATGTTACAAAGTGGTATGAGAGGATTTATTATCATTCATTAATATTTTGAGACAATAGATAGGATATTAGGAATTAATTTCAATTTGGAAATGAGTTGTGCCTAGGAGTAACTAACCCACATACATGAAAAATCCAAATTGTTTGGGATGGGAATTGTTGTTCTATATTGTTCCTATTATTGTTGATTTAACTTCATCATTGGGTGGCCCATTTGATGTTTTATGTTTCTTATGATTTTTAATTTTTACCCTTGGCCTGTTATGGAAAGAAAATATTCCATCATACATTATTTTAGGCACCTCATTAGATTCACATCCCATGAATATACCATGAGATATATGATGCATTTCTTGACTGGATGAAGTTTTTTATGTGTGATTTTTTTATATAATTATTATTGACCAACACGAATTATAGGATATTGAGAAATATAATTACTCTTTAAAGTTCCTAATATAATATAAATAGAATTTTCCTATATATGCTACTACATACACCTTATGAAGCCATTTATGAAAAGTTGAGTGATGGACCATTGGTTGCATGTGATGAAATGTGTTATGGTTGAGTTTAAATGAACACCACAGAGAAATTTATATTGTGTATGGGCCCTTATGAATTGAAAGTGGTGATCCATATGGTTCAAAAATTTAAAGGTAATTGTAATATAAATGTGAATTTAAATGAAATTGAAATTATAAATATTAATGATCACTGTTAAGTGGTGGTTCCGATTGTAATTCATAATATAAATAATGGGACTTGTAAAATGAAACAAATAGCTTGACATAGACCAAAATTTATTAGTGGTAAGATGGTTGTGTCTTTGGAGTTTTTTAATATTATTACTATTAATCAGTCTTGGATTTAGGAGTAATACGATGGTTGTGTCTTGTTTATATTAAGGATTGTACATGTACAATGTTTTTAACTTTTAATATGGTGGTTACTGGATCTTTTTTTAGGCATGTGCTTTGAATTTTTAGATATATTATTCCATGAAATCCTCCATTCATATACCAGGATGGTGGGAAAATCCATTATCTAGAGGGGGTGGGACTTGAGCTTCCAGTAGAACCTCTAGTAGTGCCACTTGTGTCACCACCCATTGTTCCTATTATGGGTAGTGATTCCTAGTCCATAGGTGGTTTTTTGTACATTATTCTAACCATTTATGGATCCCCTCAGCCTTCCATGGCTATTTAAGAGTTTATGTGTGTTTTCCAATAGAAACATATACCCATATTTTTGGGGGATGGTGGCCTTAATGCTTCATATATATGCATTGAGACTATATTGCCTATCTTTGAGCACTCAGAGGCACCACATGATAGCTGAGTAAAACTCGTGATGTATATGCATTGGGGATCCACTAAGGGATGGTGGAATGTACTAATATAGGTAGGTAGGCTTTGAGATATGGTTTGGTTGGATTTCCAATCCATATTTTTTTACTACTTCTTTGAAAATACTCTTAGAGTTTAACATCCCAGTGAGTTTAAGCCTCTAGAGCAGGGTCTCATGACTGTTATGAATTATTTATATTGTTTAACATAGCCTCAATTATTTTCACTAGTATACCATTCTAGTGATCCATCTATGATGAGAAACTTTTAGGAAGGCCTCAATCATGCCATACGATCACATGTGAATGCATTTCAGCTAAATTTTATAAATGAGATAGTGAATTAGGAACTGATTACTTAGCATAACCTAAGGGAAGATAGAGGCCTAGAGTAAGGTAGTGTAGCTTCTCAACCCAATGTTTTAGTTACAAAAGTTTGAAAGAATCGTTTTGATATTTCTCATGGAGGAAATTCCAAAAACGCTATGAGTGTAGGTATTTATGTCTTTTGTCATCAATGTGGGAGGAAATGACACATGAGGATCCAATGTGATAGTGACCAAGGTGTGTAATTAGCCCACAAAAGGATGTTTCATATACAACATGATTATAGGACATTCCCTCCAACAGCTAGTGAGAAAGAGGAAACACTGACTCTGGTTTTAAGAGTGGGTTTCACAGCTCAATATTAGGATAGAATCTTGAGCACTTTCATTCTTTTAAGATGAGGAGGCGGTCATGGTCAGGGAATCCATACACAAGTTTCACTTCGACTATATAGTGGTTTACTCGAGGTTGTCATTATATTTTCTAGGTCCATGTTTCAGGCTAGATATACATTCAGTACAACCTATACATGAGGAGAAGAGCTCCATGAAATATAAAATGAGAGGTATGTCCATAGTAGCTTCTACTCTAGTGTCTTACATTTTTTATATAGGTTCTTCATATTCTTTCTTATATATACTTGCTTTGGAGAAAATTGGGGTCAATGTTTAATTTTATAATGGAATTATGACACTCAATAATCTATTGAGAATTAAATCATAGAGTGTAAACCAGTTCAAGGAGTATCCCCTTGAGGTAGGTCAACGTCATTTAAAATGGGACCTCTTTATTGTTGAGATGACATGGTATTAAATCATTATTTGGATAGAATTGATATTTACCTTTCATTATTTCTTAGATTTCTATCATTTAAGGGTGACCTTTATATCACTATATAGTACAATTCTTTTCACAAATGTGAATGGGATGTCCAGGCGACCGTAGCTAGACCTGAGCAATTTGGGATAGGTGGGATAAAATACCAAATTTCTAGCTTATATTTTGATGATCAAGGAATATTTCAAGCATACTTCTATACAGTTGTAGTTCATTTTAGGGATGTTTTCCTAGATTAATGTTTAGGACTTCCTCTCAAGTGAGAGTTAGATTTTTCCATTGAGATAGTTTTAAGAGTTTAATTAGTATCTATTCCTTTTTATAAGATGGATAATTATAAGTTGAAGGAGCTCAAGAGGTTTCTAGAGGATTTGGAATTGAAGGGGTTTATAAGACCCAGTAGTTCTATATGGTTGTCACCCATCGTTTTGGAAAAAAAGGTAGATATAACCCTTAGTATATTAAAGGATTATAGAAAACTTAACTTGATGATGGTTAAGAACTAGTCTCTTTTCTATAGATAGATGAACTCTTTTATCAGCTTCGAGGAGTGTAGGTTTTCTCAAAAAATGATCTAAGATTGGGTTATCATCAATTTACTGTTCAAAATTCATACATGCGTCAAATGAGTTTTTGTGGTAGTTACATTCTATATATGTTTCTTATTATATTTTTGGTCTCAGGAACATGAAAACATTTTCATGGTACTAATGAATCACCTTTTCCATAATTATATATATTTTTGTGGTGGTATTCATGGACTATATCTTGGTGTATTATTCTAATCGATATGACCATGCGAAAAATATATAGAAAAAATTGGATGCACTGAGAGATAATTAGTTATATTCTAATCTCAAAAAGTTACTCTTTTGGATGGATAAGATTCATTTATTTGATTATATTATCTCATATATATGAGTATCATTTGACCGAGATAAGGTGAGAGCTATAGTTTTCTGAGAGTAGCCAAAAAAATATTTTATATATGAATCTTAATGAAGATATTGTATTATTATAGGAATTTTATATAGTAATCATCGCACTTAGAATCACCTCTTATGGTCTGGACTAATAAGGGTGTAAAGTTTATATGGTTACATACCCACAAAAAAGTCTTTTAGGAGCTAAATGGGATATTGAATTCAATACCGGTCTAAATTATTCCAAAGTTTGGAAAGGAAATATTTTATGTTGTGATGAATCAAGTATCAAGCTATGAGATGTTCCAATATAGGAGGAGAAATTCATGACATGTGGATCTCATCATTTGAGGCCACATTAGAGGAACTACCTAATGCATGATATCAAGTTAAAAGATGTTTCCAATTCCTTATATTGATGGAGGAATTATTTATTTGGAGATAATTTTTGGTGTACACGGACCAAAAAAATTATTGAGTGCATATTCACATAGAATGTATTTAATATTAGGCTACTAATGTGGGTTGAATTCCTACAGTCTTTTTACTTGGATCTTGTTGATACATCCAGAAAGGATAATTATGTTACTGATGCACTAAGCAGGAGGACTCAAATATAGGCAGTCCATGAGGCCAGTGGTATTTGGAATTTTATTTCCTTATTCTCTAATAAGAACATGATGGTTAAAGATAGTCCTGGCTAGACTTTTCTCTAATTTGATTCAGTGAATTATACTCTTATGGATAGGGTGAGGATGATACGGTTATAAAATTATTAGGGAATTGTCCTATAAGAGAGCATGACAGGTGAGGGCACACCTCCTAGTTAAACGATTGGTGAGTATTATATTCTATGAATACATGGTGGTGTTTGGTTTCAAGCTGACATACATGAAGAGACGATGAAATAGTATCAATACTCTACCTGGGAACTACATCCTAGTGTAACCAATATGTATCAGGATTTATGTTGTAATTAATGGTGTATGTGTATGAAATAATAGGTAGTTGGTTTTGTCATGTGGTGTTCCACTTGTCAGCAGGTGAAGGAAGGAAACCAGCGACCAGTTTTGATTTTACAATAGTTTCCCATTACTGAGTGGAAATGGAATGATGTTGTAATGTATTTTATGACTGGGTTTCCAAGGTCACCTAGAGGTAGTGATGTTTTATGGGTTGTTCTGGACTGTTTGATGGAGTTCTCCCATTTTCTACTGATCAGGTAGACCTTCTTAGTGGATGAGATTTAGAGACATTATATCTATGAGATAATGCACATTAATGGGGTTCCTCATACCTTTGTATCAGATAGGTACTCATAGTTTACATCTCATTTTTTGAAAATATTATAGAGTTCATTGTGTACACATTTTTTAAGCATGGAATACCACCCTCAAACTGATGGACAGTTAGAGTGCACAGTACTGGTTCTAGAGAAAATGCATAGAGCTTCGGTCCTTGATTTTGGGGGATCTTTGGAGAGTTATATACCCCTAGTTGAATTAGAATACAATAATAACTATTATGAGACTATAAAAATAAAACCTTATGTGGCTTTGTAGGGTAGTCCATGCTGATCACCTCGGTTCTGGCTAGAGGAAGTAGAGATATAAAATATATATTTATTATACTTATAAAATTACTTATATATATTTATTTATTTGGTATTTAATAAATACTTTATTTTAAAAAATTATATTTTTATAATATTACAATTATCTATTTAAATTAAAAAAAATTAAAAATTCATTAAAATATATTAATTATATAGAATCCCAACACATTTTAAATGTAAAAACATAATAAACAATAACAAATTAATATTATTTATATAAGTTAATAAAATATTGAAAATATTATATCTGCAAAAAATAAATAAATATATGTAACTAAATATTACTAAATGATAAAATATATTTTTAGCTTTATTGATAAATATTTAATAATAAAATAATAGTTAAATTTACATAAATTATGAAAATATTGAATAGTGAAACCATAACAGTTTTTGACAAATATAAGAGATAGTTGATTAAAGGATCAAAGGTCTGTGTGTAAAAGATATAACATCTATGAAGAAAAATCATCCATCTAATTATGAGAATAATCATATAGATTTTAGGTCACCAATATGTGGGATTTGTTATTCCCCACTCTTTTAATAAGGAAGGAAGAGAAAGTTATGTTGTGGTGGAGAATAGACCAGATTTTCAATATTAGTTATAAAAAAGATTTAATGAAACTTTTGGTTACATGGATAGTGTTGAAAATCATGAATAAGTAAAATTCAATGATGATAGAGCCGTTACCAATTATCTAGTAGATCCCATAACATATCAGTTTTTGATATCCCTAAAGGCATATCCATAGGAAGATGGAATGATGACAAAATTTAGGGCCTCAAAATCCTAAAATGGGGGAGATATTTGGCTTTGAGAATCTAAGTGCATAGATATTTTGAGTGAAACCCAAGCCGCCAACCATGTTTTTCCAAGATTAAATAATTAAAATGGTAAGGTTACCTACAACCCATTTCCCAACTTAATTTTTTCCATTAATATATAATTCTAATCCATCAAATGAATTTTTCTTTTTGAATTATTTTGTCCCCACCAAAAGACAGAAAAAAGGGAATATATATAGCTTATAATCAAGACTGGGAATTTGAAAAGGGACATTACATAGTTTGGGAATGATTTAACTAGATATTTCATGAGGTTTTCCGTCATTAATTTAGGTATCCTCTTAGAATTATATAATAGGATCTTCTTAGTGACTCTATCAAGGATATATGAAAACACTTCTTTTTTGGATCAGCCAATGGTCATGGGAATCTCAAGGTATTTGTTGTGTTTTTTGACCCAATGGAAACCCAATAGTTTGTTGAGATCATATTTCCTATGTGGATAGACTATATAACTCAAATATATTTATTATATTTTTAATTTGATAGATTCCCCTAATTACCGATTATAATGGTGTATATCATTGAATATTGAAATGCATTCTCCTCGAGAAGCTCTTAAAAATAAGAGGTTTTCATTCGAAAAAATGTATATGAGACACAGGAGGGATTTGTATGCATACCTTCACCTCATGAATTTTATTTTTCTTTGCTGACTCTAAAAGAATATTATAGAAAGCATCATTAATATAAATAAAGATGAATCGGGATAGTGGATACCCTTAGTGGATGACACATGTGGGTATGATTCTCTATGGAATACCCCCATTGATTTTAATTTCGAAAGACACCAATGCAACACATTTTAGGATAATATTAATCCATTCTATGTTTAAACCTATTTTTCCATGAAACTTAAAGAATATTCCATTACACACTATCATAAGACTTTTTCATATCATGTTTTCATGCCATGAAACCTCTCTTCACAACAATTTAAGTCATTATAGAATGAAAAATCTCATGTGAAATAATGATGTTATCTATTATGAGCCATTTAGTGATGGAGTTGATTTAGTTTTCATATATTATAGAGATTATCCAAGAGTGTAGTAATTTCACTAGAGACTTAGATAAAATATTCTAAACCAAATTACATAATTCAATGGCCTGAAAATTAAATCTTGGAGAGGTTTTTTAAATTATAGGATGAGAATGATATTGGACATGGTCTGAGAATAAAAATATGTTTTTCCTCCCAAAGGTCATTAATAAGAGTCGATACATCATAACTGATAAGGTTAAAAAATTTGAAAGAGGGAGCATGAAAGTCATCAATACCCAGATCTTTGGTAGAGTGAATTTGATTCAGTTCCCTAAAAATTTTCTCATTAAATAGATCATGTGTTGGATGATGAGTTATAGTCTCAATGATCACTGGCTCAATACAGGAAGCAATATCAGTTGAGATAAAAGGATAACGCAACTTGTACAGATCCTTGAAAAATAGGTGTCATAATTTCATGGGTCTCCCCATAATTGGACACTGACCTTCCGTATGAGTTATTAAGACTTGTGATAGAGTTATTATGCATCCTCATCAAGCCCTTTTGATGAAAACAGGATGTGGTTCTATCCCCATCTATTATATGAATTTCACAAGCTGACATAGCCTAGAATCTTTCCTTTATGCGAAGAGATGGGTAAATCTTCACTTCTATACATCATGGTATATATATAGTTATATCTGAGAGAGTATATGAGTATAGGTAATCCAACCTTCATTCAATGTTATTTTAATCATTATATGGTTTTTGATAATTAAGTTTGGTCTATTTTTTATGATTTTAGGTAACTACTGATGTTTACATATCATACTAGAGTCTCTCATATTCCAAAAAGATAAAATACCTCATTCAATTCCTATTCCTTGACCCAATAAAATCTTAATATGAATATTCACTCATAAATCTACTTTCTTTGGTTGTTTCATGTATCAATAAGGTTTGAATAGTGGTATGAAGTGATGGGAGCCAAGTGAGAAACATGGATGTTCTTGAAATGGTTGGTCCACCCAATTGATTCCAAAAATCTATATAGACATTATAAAATATGGATGTTTTCCAAATGTTTTCTAAATTGGGAAAAATTATTACCAGTGTACCCAAAATAAATGAGTTCATAAATCCTTGTTGTGTGATGTAATTCATGAATATGAAAAAAGGGTCTTTTATTTCCCCTTTAATTTTCATATTGGAACACTATTTTATTGAAATACACATTAAAAATTATACAACCAGGAAGTTTTCATGAAGGTTTTGAAGGACTTTCCAATATTTCCATTTTTCTCTTTGAGAAGGACAGCCATAAAATCCTATGGATGAACATGTAAAGTTGTTTGGTTCATGAATGGAGGCATCCACATGGTTTGAAGAGAATTTTGAAACTCTGAAATTCACATTTTTTCCCGATGAGACAATGGAAACCCGAGTGGCCAAAGTCAAGGACCAAAAAAATATCCTTGAAATATGGATTTTATAGAGATACCATCAATGTCCTTTATTTAAAAAATGGTTTCAGATAGAAAAACCATATCTTGGTGTATTTTAGAGCAATGGAGTTGGAGCATCTAAACTGATCATGGGTTTACATGACCGTTATAGTTTTGACTCAAAATAATCATTAGGCTACATGGGGTTGTTTCACTCTGGCCTCCATCTCTGAATATTCAAGGAAAGATCCATCTTCTTTAATTCTTCATCTTTGGGGAAATCTCAAACTAGAGAATGGTTCATCAGAGTCTATCTTAGACCCACTTTTATCCACTATGTTAATTTCAATTCAATTATCACATATTGGTTTCCTATTTATCAAATTTAGTTTCATTTCTCCAAATATGAAGGGTGAAATGGGATCCTAGATTGATGTTAATATAGGTGAAGAATCATTATAGAGTGGTGGTAAAATGTTTTATAGGGGATCTAAACATATTTATTTTGGGCTTGTGGGGTTTTTTAATCAAAATTTGAAATCCTTTGAGAATAGTTATCTAAAATCATCCAAATAGGATAAATATGTGGACTCAATAGATTTATAGAATCCTCTAAGGTGTCTCTAGTTCCCTAAAATTCACCTTTATTTGGTTGGGGATGGACTCTTTTTTCTAATAGAAATTCAAGAATCTTCAACATGATAATGTTATTTTGGACTTGAGATGATTGAGAACTCAATGATTTGGGTATTTTTTTCATTATCCTTATAATTTTTCTCTTCTATAATAATCAACCACCCTAGGTTTTTTTCATTCATCTAGGGGATATAATGAAAAAAAACATATTTTCATTTGCATCTATATCCTTTGAGATGAATTATTTCTCTATGTTCCCCATGAAACAAAAAAAGAGGCAAAAGATTGGTAAATATTAATATTTGAATGATATCCAAGTGTTAAGTTAATCTATTTTTATACTTATAAAACATATATGAGGCTTTCCAAAATTCACCATAGCCCTATTCTGCATTACTAGTCCCCAATAAATGGGATCTGATTGATCCCATTCCACAAAGTCACAAAATTGTATACCAATATCATGAATAATATAATTAGATATTTAAAAAAATGGATTTCGTTAATATGTTTATGGAATATATATTTGGAGAAGTTATCATTTTAGATATTCAACCCATTAACCATAACTTTCATCAATATAAGTTTATTTTCATACAACCATGGTCTCCCCTTTAAAACATTATTTTTATCTCTAATAGTGAAATATTCAAAGATTGTTCGATTCCCTCTGATTTATCTAATATCCATGTCTTTGTATGGGAATTGTATACCCTATAGGGTATTATATAGAGATATTATTTTTAAATAATGATAGGATATGATATTTCTGATCAGAAGAAGGGATGTCCTATTCTGTAGGATTGAATCCTTATTTTTCTTAGCAATAATCATCATTCTCTCTTAGTATATAAAATTTAGATTTTCAAATGGTTTCCTGCATATTCTTCCATTTTACCATAATCTGGTGAGGGGAAATGGTCAACTCCAATGAATAAATCTCATTTGAAACCCAGAGTCACCTACAAAATCAAATAAACACCTTCAGTACTAAAACAACCTAAGAAGCAGAAACCCTAAGAAAACCTAAGGTATAGCTCTCGACCAAAGGAGAGACTCTAGTTAAATGGATTTGAATGTGTAAGTTAATTTTCAACATCTATGTGAATTAAAAACATTAAAATGAAAATAAAATTAATTAATTTATTGTATTAATTATTTAAATACCAAAATTTTAAAAATTAATTATATTAACTATACGAAAATATTAATAATTAAATTAAATGAATTTAATTTAATTTAATTTAAATTTAAAAACTCACATATAAATTAATAATGAATATATTAAAATAAATTTATATTAAAAATTAATAGTCATTAAAAAGTATCAACTATATAAAATACTAAAAATGGAGAGATATTAAGAAAGAATAAATAATATTAAATAATTAAACAAACTTGGACACAAACCCACATATACAAATGAAAAAAAATACATATTCACACATACATATCAACAAACACACACACTATAAAATATTGTGCATTATCCAGTGCTAGGTTTTATTAGTGCTAAGCTTAAAGTGCTGATAAAAGGGCACCCTTTATCAGTACTTTTTTTATTGTTGATAAAGGTTCATCTTTATGATGGATTTTTTATAGCACTGATAAAAATATTTAAAAAAATATATTATTAATATGTGAATATATATATCATATTTATATTCAAAAATTCATATACATTTATATAAATTAATTAAAAAATATATGTTTACAATTAATATAAATATAGTTTATATTAATATATATATATATTAATAATTCAAAAAACAATACAATTATAAATGATCTATTGATAATTTGTGATATTTGAACTTAAATATTTATATCATTGTCTATGTGTATATATGTTAATTCATTATGGTGTTTCTATGATTTTTTTGTATCTTTATATATAGATGTTGTATATGTACAGATGTATTTATGTGTATGTATATATATGTTCACATGTACACGGGATGTACATATAGAAATTTCATATGGATGGGGTTTAGTGAGATTATTACTAGCAGTGGTGATAATGGATATTAAACCCTACTCCTAGAGATGAAATTTCCTTAAAATTCTTCAGATATTGAGGAGCTCCTTACTGGAGGGAGTTGGAACAATCGATCTTGAAAATGTGATACCCTCGAAAATGATGTTTCAAATGAAAATTGGTTGATGTATATTAATTATAGTTCTTATCCCTTAAATTAATATCAAGATTCAATAATTGGAATGATTTCCAAGAAAAGATCAATTTTTAATATTGAGGTGATTTTTAATGCTTTCTATGAAAGATTATAAATGAGGAAGAACTCAATCTTTAGAAGGTTGGCTCTTTCCTTGGGTGAAAAGTCATGCGTCAAGATGATCTCATATATATAATTTCCACCCTTTGGGTTTCTCTAATTGGAACTATTTATTTCTTGTATGAGTCTTCTTCTACTATATATTTACCTATGAAGATATGAATCAAAAGGCCCATATCCTTGAATATATTTTTTAAAACCTAAATTATTTTATGTTCATGAATATTCATATGATCTTAATATTTACAATGTCAAGATCATGTTTTCATAGGTCTATATTTTCCCATATGGTCTCAAATAGATATTATGGAACCCAAAAAAATCTCCATGATATTGAAGCATCCATATGTGTGACTATCTTCCATGACAGGGAGACCGAATTAGTACAATTTGGTCATTACACTAGAATCTTGGTTGAAATTGATGTTCATGACTCTCACATAGGCAAGGTAATCCTATCAACTCATGATGATGATAATAATATTAGAGTGGAATATAAAAAAAAAAATTATCTTATGTGAGTATTTTGGTTTTATCAGGAATCAAAATGATGTTTTCTAAAGAGTGATTAAATGATTGAAGTGTGTTATGCGAGGGAACGTGGAAGAAGAGTGTTGAAGGCCTCTAAAAAAACTATCCTTGCATATGCCCATGGTGTCTGGGTAGGAAGGGGTGAATCTCTTGGGACTTCTATTCTAGATGGGTATAAGATCAACACTGGTGGTTTTGGGTAATATTTTAACAAATTGAAGAATGGTTTGGGTTTATTGGATTGTTTTGAACCTCAAATCAGTGAGAGCCTTGGTATTCATAGTCTTATAGTGAGGGTTCAGGATTTCAGTGTTTGGAAGAAAATTCCCATTGGATGATAGTTTTTAGAGATTAGGGTATCCCTCTATTAATCCGAGATCAGCTGTGTTCCGGGGATAAATATGCTAATTTAGAAGTTATAGATTTTGGATGGGAGTATCATAGACAACCCGACCTTGAACAAGATGTACAAGGAAATAAGGATAGATAGTTGAATCAATATAAGAAATTTCTTGCATCTATTTAAAAGGTAAGTAGAATATGTTTTCCTCATATAACTCTTATAGTACAAGGGGTTCAATTGTGGATATAGAAAAAATGATTAATCTTATGGTAGTTGGGGAGCTAGTGGCTAAGAAGGGGAAGGGATCTCCTCTCAAGGATAATGCTCTAGTTACTCCATTTATATCTTTGGCTGCTCGGAAGGAGTTAGGAATCTCTGAAGCGGTTGTTGCTTCACCTCCCAAAGAAGCCAATCAAAATACTAATTCTACAATTTCTACCTCCTCAATTCATGGGTTATCAAATAATATGTATGGATATTAGTTTTATTTGTTTCTTAGGTAGGATTTTACTGAGAAGACTTTAGAACCACATGATCAGAAGAAGGCTATCGCGAGGATGTAGTCGGTGTTCCAACTACTGGTGGCACATTAGAAATGAAGTTGACTAAGGATAGTGTTCCATCAGATTCTAGTCACAATATGAATAAATTTTCATTTCATTATATTTTGAATATATCAAATAGTAATGAAGTCTTCCATTAGAAATTTGGAAATCTTCATGTAACCGGAAAGATTGATCCACATGATCAGGAAGATGAATCATTGGGCATGGATAATCAAGATGACAACTGGTAGGCTCATATGTAATGGAAGAGAGGCAGACACCTGATAGGTCAAGGTGGCTTTCTGGAAGGGGAGGTTGACATAAAATAAGGTGAATGTGGAATGATTTTTTATGATGTTTCTTAAGCATTTTAAAACCTTTCATTCCTTACATAAACATTCTATTTTATAATAAATTTTTCAGGGCCATGGAATTTGTCCATGGTCTACATCATTTCAAGTATATGACATGTGCACATGTTTTTGTGTGGAATTTACCTAGATAGTTAATTACAAAATTATAAATATATATAATTTTTTAAAATAACTATTTAAAAAATTATAGAAATATATATATAATTATAAAATTATAACAAATATATTAAAAAACTAAATATATTTAATATATTTATATTTATATTTATATTTATATTTATATTTATATTTATATATTAATGAATATATTTAATTATATCAACATTTATAATTATATAAATATATATATAAATATAACTATATAAATATATTTACTTAAAATAATAAATATAATTAAATATTTTTATATAATTAAATAAATATAATATTATAAAAAATATAATTAAATAATAAATATATATTATTATATAAATTTCTATATTTATATAAATATTTTTATAATTATATACATATATTTATAATATATTTATTTATAAGTAGAATTATAAATGAATAAATCATTATAAATTTATAATAAATATATTTAAATAATATATATACTAAGATAGTGCAATCCATGTGCTAGTGTAACATCCCAAGTTTTAAATAAAAGATTTATTTATTAATATTATGAATAAAATTAAAAATGTATTTAAAATTATCAATTAAGAAAATAAATAAATAAAGAAATTATAATTTAAAAAATAAGATTTTTTATAGATAATTTTATAAAAAATATCTATAAGAAAACAATAGCTAACCAATGTTTTGATAAATCATGTTTCATTAATTATTAAATTATTGACATAAAAAAATTATTTTTAATATAACACATTTTTTATTAAAACAAAGGGGATTGTAATTTAAACACTTAAAATAATATACTTTTTAATTTTAAATAATTAAATTAATTATAAAAATTAGTTGTAAACAAAATTTATATTAATTAGTAACCAAATAAAAAATTAAAGATTAAATTTTTCAAAAAAATAATAAAAATATAATAAAAGTGTACTAGATAAAATTAATGAAATTCTGATCATTATGAAAGTATGGTAAATAATCATAATTGTGAGTATTTAAATCATTGTATTTAATTATATATATATATATATATATATGTTAATAAATGTTCTTGAAAAAAAGTGAAAAAACTTATAATTCATAAAAAATAATTTACATTTAAAATTTTTGAATTCAAAATAATATATAATAAAATTAATAAAGTTAAAAATTATTTTAATTACTGATATAATTTTATTTTTATATTAAAGGATTTAGATTAAATATATGGTGATAATAATAACAATTATAATAAATGATTAGTTTTAAAATAGTTGTTTATCGAATAAAAAATGATGAAATGAAATTAAAAAAATAAAAAAATGTTAAAACAAGAAGACAAATTGATCTAGGGTTTGTAGGTTAGGTTTTTCGAAGGTATCGAGTATAAAGGAATTACCTTGGGTTCCGAGAGGATGAGATCAAGTGCTTCAAGTGATTTTGAATGCAAAATCAAAATGAACAGGTGATTGAATGCTACAGATGTCTAAGTGACATCGTTGTTAGGGATATCAACTGTTGGAAAGCTATATGGATCAGATTTTGCATATAACAGGGACTGAAACTAAATTTTGTGGAAAAAGACCATCATATTTGGAGATCTCATTGATTTTCTGTTTCTAGATTTAGGTGTTAGTCTGAATCTTATGCAAATCTTGTTATAAAGTGTTAACTTGCCTATTTGTCTTCGATTCATCTTATAATGACTTGTAGTGGTCAATTTCCAGTTTTTTTTGTATTATGTTCAATGTATAAACCATTTTTTCAATATTTCTATTTTGTGCATCCTTGATTTTTTTTCTATTAACGTTTCTATGGTATTTTATATGCTAGTAGTGAGTGGGAAATTGTTTTGGGTTTTGTTAGTCAATGTTTTCAATCTTTTTTAGACCGTTTATTGTATGGTTGTGGTTTAATGCATCGTAAAGAAGCCTCTACTATTATTATTCGATGTGTGATATTTATTTTTAATTTTTATCCTTGATTACAACCTATAACTATGAATGACATATAAAAATATATATATCTCTATCAGATTAAAGTTATGGAACATAATCATAATCTAAATTCTTTTTTTCATATCTTCAAGCTATATTTTTTGGTGCTTCACAATCCACTAGATTCTTTTGGTGTCCTTTTTAGTGGTGAAGTGTGTAAGAAAATTTATATTTATATCATTTTAAAACCAAACGATATTTTATTTTAATGCCATTCATATTTTCACAGAAAATCTAATGGAAGCCAAAATAGGATTTAAAACCCCCTCTACAAGTTGATATGAGATATATTTATAATTTATCAAACCATTTTATAACAATATACAATGGGAAGATTTTTTCCTATAAATATGATACAAATATCCTATAAATCCACATATATAAATGAAACTCCCTTGTGCTTGGTAAACTAACAACCCATAAGTCCCTCTTCCTCCTTTTTCAGTTAATTAAGGTATGGGATATATTTCTATTTTCTATATCAATATATGATCTATAATCTCTCAATTTAGTAACATATTATTTATTTATTTATTTTTAATACAAAATTTGGTGTTCTAATTTGTTCGTAAGGGATTTGATTCTTTTTTTATCAAATTATTTCAGAATTACTATTTTTATTAAGGGATTATTATTTTAAAATGTTTTCCTTCTTTAAAAATTTAGTTTTATGGATGATTATCTATTTTATATTTATTATCAAATTTTAATTATAAGGGATATTTTATAATTAATAAATAAGTTTTTTACTTTCATATTATAATGATATTATATAATTTAAAACATAAATTACTTTATATTATGAAATGGTTTTATTTTCAAAGGTGGTGTATATTAAAATTTTGTTTTAATTCATGTATATATTATCTTCATTCTCTTTTATCTAAGCCTTCTAACTTCTAGTTTAAATTTAATGGAATTATTTTTTTAAGAAATATTTATATTATGAAATTGTATATAAGAAATTTTTCTTCTATTTATATGAAAATTTTCTATTTTTTGATCTACCATATAAGAAAATAATAAATATTTTCTTATTATATTTTTAACATTTAAAAATGGTAACCTAATTTATTAAAATCTCTATGATTTTATTTACTCACATGGCATAAATGAAAGAATTTTTTATGTGTGTTTTTCAATTTTAGTATGTTTTAAATAATTAAATACTCTAATTTTAAATTTGAAAGTCATTTATATATTCATAAAGGTCCTCTAAAATATAATATATAGCCATTATTTATAACTTGTGTTATTTTATGCATGTACAAGTTTAATTTTTGTTGATTCTTTGATTTATGTACATAAGTTAACAAATAAATCCTTTAAAGGAAATTATTTTTAATGTGGATGTTAATTAAATTTTCACAATCTTTCTTTGTATTAAATAAATGTCTAATGGAAATAAGATCCAGTTTTTTCAATATTTCTTATGAATGTACATGTATATATAAACATAATTGTAAATAAATGTAACTATTTTTTCATGTTTTAAGAATAAAAACTCTAGTAAAACTATATATATGTAAGAAAGAATAAAATTATTTTATAAAATCTAAAACTTGGTCATTTTAAAAATGGTAGGGAATTGGGGAGTGAACTCATCACTCGGAAATTGTGTTGGCCAAAGATAAACATCAATATTTCAAGTGGCCCCATTATTTTGTTTTCAAAAGATTGTATAATGTTTTCTGAAAGTCACAGGTTTATTTTTAAAGAATTTTATTCTGTAAATATTTTTAATGTATTAAATTAACTTCAAAAGTGTAAGTGCTTTCAAAAATATTTCAATGATATTTTCAGAAGTATTTTTCAAAAGTTAATATCTAATTAGGATTTCATAAAATTTATTTCCATGAGTTTAAAACACCTTACTTGGAAATTAAATTCTCATACCGTTATTTTAAAAATATTTCCATAGGTATCATTGAAGGTCTAAGACAAAAATTATTTCTTATATGGTTCACACGAAGAATGTTTTTCTATTTTATTGCAATTGTAATAAATTTTAAGAAGTTTTATGATTCTCTATAACATATAACAGAAAATTTCTTGGATTATATTAGGTGTTTCATATTTGTTTAATTAAATTTATAAAATAAATACACAAATTTTTTTGTCTTCAACCCAAAAGAAGGGATTCAGGGTTGTATAATTTATATCATAGTAATGGTCTAAATAAAATTTGAGATTATATTTTTTTCATTTGAGGAAAATAATAAACGTGATATAATTTTATTTAGATAATTATGTTCCCTTTGAATTTTTAGTTTTTCCTAATTTTGAAGAAGGAAATTCAAATTTTACTTAAGTTCGACAAATGAATTGTGAGGGCACAATTCATTTAAGGTAGTAGAATGTAACATCCTAGGTTTTAAATTAAAGAATTATTTATTAATATAAAAAATAAAACTATCATTTTAATTAAATTATCCATTAATAAAATTAATTAATTAAATATTTAAGAAATTATAATTTCTATAAAAATATTTTCACTAGAAACTTTTATCAAAATAAAATTATACCGTCAAGATAAAAATATATAAAAAATGTTTTGATAAATGTATTTTCATTAATGATTAAATTTTGGACATGAAATAATTATTTCACTTATAAAATGTTTTTTATGAAAATAAAATGAATTATAATTTAAACAGTTAAACTAATATAATTTAGAATTATAAATACTTAAATTAATTATAACAATTAATTTTAAACAAAATTTACATTAATTTATAACCAAATAAATTTTTTTTTAAAAGGTTGAAATTTGAAAAAATAACAAAATAATAAAATGGTAATACATATAATTAATGAAATTATGATCATTATGAAAATATTATTAAATCATCGTAATTATGAGTATTTAAATAAATATATTTTATTAGAAAATATATATGTTATTAATATTTCTTTTTAAAAATAGAAATAACAAATAATTCAAAGAAAATAATTTATATTTTAAATTTTTGAATTAAAAAAATATATATATATAAATGAATATAGATAAAAATAATTTTAATTATTATTATAATTTTATTTAATTTTTGGAGAATTAATATTAAATTTATGATGATGATGATGATGATAATAATAAAATATTAGTTTAAAAATGGTAAATCAAATAAATAATGATGAGATAAAATTAAACAAAATAATTTAAATAAGAAGAAGAATCAATATAGGGTTCATGGGATTGGTTTTTTTAAGGAACGGAGTATAAGGGGTTCACATTGGCTTCTAAAAGGACAAGATCGAGAGTCCTAGGAGGGGTCAAACAAAAAATACATAGAAGGATGTAGTTAAAGACTATGGAAGTCCGAGCGATGTAATGGTTCAGGAAATTGACTGCTGGAAATCTATGAGCACCAGATCTAGACATTAAATAGGGTTTTAAACTCAATTTGGGGGTAAAAACCATCATCTTTTGATATCTTTTCAATTTTATATTTCTTGAGGTAGTTGTTATTGTGAATCTTTTAAAAATATGGTTATTAAGTGTATACTTTTATATTTGTCTTACATTTATCATTTAATGTCTGGTATTGGTAAATTTCAAATATATTTTGTATTATATTCAATATATAAGCCTTTCTGTCATTATTTTTGGTTGTTATGTCCTTTCCTTTTCTTCATAATGATGTTTCTATGTTATTCTAAATGTTAGTAGTGAATGGAAAACAATTTAGGTTTTTTTTAATGTTTCTGATTTTTTTTGGATCGTTTAGTTTATAGTTGTGGTTTAATACATCATGAAGAAGGCTCTACTATTTTTTATCCATGTCTCCTTTTGATTTTTGATTTTCTTCCTTGATTCCCACCTATAACTATCAGTGACATATAAAAATGAATATATCTTTATTAGATTAATTTCATGGAACTTAATCATAGTCCAAATTATGTTTATTTATATCTTTATGTTATATTTTCTAGAATTTCACAATCCACTGGATTCTTTGGTTTTCCTATTTGGCGATGAAGTGTATAAAAAAATCTTAAATTTCTATAATTTTAAAATATAATAATATTTTCAGTTTCATGTTGTTCATTTTTTCACATCAAATCTAATGGAAGCCAAAACAGCATTTAAAACCCCCTCGACCGGTTGATATAAGATATATTAATAATTTGTCAAATAATTATTTAACAATATTTAGTGGTTATATTTTGGCCCATAAATAGGATAATAAACTATTATAATTTCACATATATGCATGAAACTCCCTTCTCTTGGTGAACTGACAACCCATAATTCCCTCTTCTTTCATTTTTCAACCAATTATGGTAATGGATATATTTCTATTATCAATTTCAAACTATGATCGATAATTTCTCAATTTATTAAAAGATTATTTATTTATTTATTTTTACGAAGAAAATTGGTGTTAAATTTTTTTTAAGGGAGTTTATTCATTTTTTATCAACATATTTCTGAATTACTCTTTTTATTTAATGGATTGTTCATTTTAAAAATATCCCCTTTAAAAAAATTAATTATATGGGAGATTATCTATCTTTATTTTTTTGGTCAAATTTTAAATTTAAGGGATATTATTATATTATTAAATATGATCTTTATTGAAAAATTAGTATGAGATCATCTAATTGAAAACATAAATGATTTTAATCTATTTGGTACTTTTATTTTTTAAGGTGGTGGATATTGAAATTATGCTATATTTCATTTATATTTTCTTTTCAAGATATTCTATTTTAGCATTATAATTTCCAATTTATATTTGAGTAAGGGTATTATTTTTTGTGAAAAATAATTATATTATGAGATTTTATATAAGAAATTGTACTTCTATTTGTATCAGAAAAAGTATATTTCTTTCTATGGTTTAAAACAATAATAAATCCTTGTTTATTATAGTTTTATCTTTTAAAATGGGTAAATTAATTTATTAAAATGTATTATTTTTACTTGTGTAGTTAGAATAAATGGAATAGGTCATTTATGTGTGTTTTGTAAATATAGTGAGTTTTAAAAAAATTAAACAATGTCATTTTAGGAGTGAAAATCATTTATACATTCGTGAATGTTATTCAAAATATAATATATGGAAATTATATTTAACTTTTGACATTTCATGTGTCACGACCCGTCCTCGGGGCCCGTGCCGTGACTACCCCAAGCCCGCCTTCCATAGGCCAGGGGCTGGCGACTAGCACCAAGGCGTAAATCCTGGTAAAAAGGGAAGGCATTGCCTTTGAAAAGTAAACAACCACCACAGAGCAAGCAAGCAGTAGAAGTAAACACTAAGTAAAAGCTGAGTACAACAGCAAGTGGGCCAGAATACAAACCCAAATTGAAAGTGAAGTACAACTGAAAAGTAAAGCTGCAACGTCGAGCTGTCCACTGGAAGTCCCACCATAAGGGTTAGTACAGATAGCCTCTACAGCTCCTCGGGTCCAACCATCCACTCCAAGTACGTCTCGCCCAGTGGTCCACCTCCAGGTACCATCCTGCTCCACAAGCATCAACCATGATCAGCGTTGTCCATTGTCTGCAACCAACACAACATAGTGCAGGCATAGCCCATGCAGGAGTGAGTATAAGCTACTCAGTAGGGACCCTGATACCCCCGAAGGTCTCCCAGAATCCACAAAGGATAATCCACAAAAGAAAGATACAATCATGAAGTAACATCTGACACGGCTTAGGTATATGCCCATACATATACATAAGTCATTAATTCTCGTTCGGCCCCAACATCCGAGTCCATGTACAACCCAGTCCACACAGGAAAGAAAAACGTAAATCCACACAGGAAAGCAAAACGTAAACCCACTCAGGATAGAATAACACATTCCACATAGGAAGCAACACAAGATTCAGCTCACACAGGTACTCATCATTTGTAAAGTAAGAGAGATGATCAGATGTAGTCACTGATTCATCTTATTGGGACCCACGTAGGATACAAGCACTATAGTCATCACCGTCGAACCCACAGAGGATTCCGGTACAATTGTCTTCATCATCGAACCCACATAGGATTCCAGTACGATAGTCTTCATCGTCGAACCCACATAGGATTCCAGTACGAAAGTATTCATCGTCGAACCCACATAGGATTCCAGTACGATAGTCTTCATCGTCGAACCCACATAGGATTCCAGTATGATAGTCTTCATCGTCGAACCCACATAGGATTCCAGTGCGATAGTCTTCATCGTCGAACCCACATAGGATTCCAGTACGATAGTCTTCATCGTCGAACCCACATAGGATTCCAGTACGATAGTCTTCATCGTCGAACCCACAAAGGATTCCAGTACGATTGTCTTCATCATTGAACCCACATAGGATTCCAGTACGATAGTCTTCATCGTCGAACCCACATAGGATTCCAGTACGATAGTCTTCATCGTCGGTCGCAGCCAGCTCTAGGGTTCCCGCAAACAGCAAGCTCGTTCGGGAGGGTCCGCTCCACGAGCCGAGAGTCTGATACATCAACTGACACATAGTCCGGAGTTGATGTATCCCAAAGTTCCGTATCACCAACAGGAACTCAATGTCGCAGACGGCGCGTCCATCGGACGCCCGGTCTGAGAGTTATTGGCTTTTTTGTCCCAGGGGCCCGGTTGGTTTTTAAGTCAAAACCAGCCCAACCGTACTCCACCTACGTCTAAACCTAGGACAGAGTGAGTCAAAAGATCTGTCTCACTTAGAGAAATCCAACCAAGTCAATGGCACATCAATCGGACGTCCGGAGCTCAAGTTATGAGCGTTTCCGCTCCGAGGGCCCGGTTGGTTTCGTGTACTAACCAACCCGGCCGAACCCAAAGTATTCTGAAACCTTGAGTGTAATATACCAAAACGACCGTATCGATCCAAGGATTGCATCGCCGCTAACGACATGTCGATCGGAAGCCCGTAGCTCAAGATACGAGCAAAAGACCGAAAAGGACCGAAAACGGGGGGTTTGGGCCCGGACCGACCTGGGCCGACCCGGCGCAACCCCCCCCCCCCCCCCCCGGGTCGGCCCGAACCGGGTCGACCCGAGCTGGGTCCGGGTACGACCCGGCTGAGCACGACCTGGCCCGGCCAGGGTGGCCCGGCTCGGCCTGGGCGCGACCCGGCCCGGCCGGCGTGGGTGCGGCTCGGCCGTAACGGCCGAGTGGGTGCAAGGGGGAGCCGCCCCCCTTGATGGTTCTGCGGCCCCGTGTGGGGGGGGCACCTCTCGCAAACGGATGCGGCAAGGCCGCGTCCTTCTTCCGCGTTCCCGCGCGGTCGCGGGACCGGCCAGCGCCGCCGCGCCTTCAGCTGCGGCGGGTCTTCCCAGCTTCACGTCGGGCGCCACCGCCTCCGGCCGTCGGCGCCGTCGTGCCGGTGTGGCGCGCCGGCGGGGAGTTCTGTGGACCACTGGATGTGCTCTGGTGGTCCGTTCTTCCTGCATTTTGCGCTTACGGCTCTCCCGGGATCCGAACATTGCTGCGAAGGCCTTCAATCTCCATTCCGATCCCATTTCGTAAATGCCGTTAATCCACGCATCAACAAACAACTGTGGAGGGTTGTAGGGTCATGTTTGTTTGGCCCGCACCCTTCACGTTAGGTGATAACAATTGGGAATAATATTCAACACATGAAAACATAACAAGGCACAATTTTAATATTAAAATTGAACCTAGTTCCCAAAAAGAAACTCTCGTAAATAAAAATTCTCATCCCGCATATAAAAACAAACGCGGATCAAATTGATGATGAGTTGATCCATGTTCTTTGTTTTAGAATGAAACAATCATGGGAATAAATATTATCCTCAATTAAAACCCCTACCTCAAGAATTGTCGTCGAACGCGAGCTCGTCGCGGAATTAACCATTGCGGAAGAAAAGGATCATCGCGGGGAAATAACGTCGCAGACGAAGCGTCGGCGTCGCGGTACTCGGCGTCTTGTCGTCGATCTCCTAGGGCTCGGTGTTCTTCGTCTCTCTTTCGTTGGAGGCCGACATTCTTCGCGTTCTTTGCATTCTTCACAAAGGAGGATGAACATCTGTAGAGATTCTCCAAAGGTTTAACACAACATCAAGATAATAAAATAAGTCCTCATCTTATTTTAATATCAACTAAAGAATTTGAAAAACAAACATAAGAAATGAACAATTAATTCAAATAATTAATTGTAAAATTTAACTGCCCAATTAAATGGGGCGTTTCTTAACCAGAAAAAGAAATGCATAGTTGACTGTCATTAAAAGGAGGTTTTCGCAGGTGCGTTACTTAGAGGAATAGAAATGGTGGGGCTCGTGCGGGCCCCACCTAACAAATATCCTACCAAGAGGGTAGGATATTTTGGGTTGCACCCTAACCGCTTCAACTTATCTTAAGTGGCTTTAAGTGGATTTAAGTGGATTTGAGTGAAATAAAATAAAGTTGTCGCACCACTTTATTTTATTTTCTTCACTTAACTCGAAAAATTAAAAACCACACCCGAGAAAACGCAACTCTGGGAGAGGCGTTTCTAAGCAAGTATCGGCGCTGCGATTCCATCGGTTCCCTCGGAATTCGATTCCGAGCACTGGTTCAAAAGTTAAGAAAACTCGCTCATTCGTTCACTGAACATACCCGAGCCAAACTTCGGAAAATGATTTTGGGCACACCGGGCCTCAGAATCAGGTGCTGTCAGAAACTGCGTTCTTGTAAAATTCCAAAACAAATTAAGAAAAAAATTTCCTTGAATTTTACGGGTCTTTACATCATGCATCTACCAGTATAATTTTTATTAGGTCTTTTATTTATGTACAGAAGTAAACAACTAATTACTTTATAGGAAACTATTTTCAAAGTGGATGTTAATTATATTTTAATTAACATTCAATGTATTAAATAAATATATGATGGAAATAATATTCAGTTGATTCATGTTTTCTTGTGAAAGTATATATATACATAAATCCAAATAAATTTAACTATGTTTTTGTGTTTTTAGAATAAAAACAAAAATTAAAGTGTAAATATGAAAGCAATCTTAAAATGATTCTATAAAACCTAGAACATGGAAATTTTAAAAAAGGTAGGGAATTGGGGTGTGAACTAATCTCTTGGAATGTGGGAAGGTCTAAGATAGTATTTAATGTTTCAGGTTTCCTGATATTTTTGTTTTCAAAATCTTGTATAATGTTTTCTGAGATAACGTGTTTATTTTTAAATAATTTTAAAAGTGTAAATATTCCCAAAGAGGTAAATTATTTTCCAAAGTGAATGTTTTTTCAATAATATTTCCATGATATTTTCAAAATAATTACAAAATAATTTATCAAAAGTCATTTTCTAATGAATATTTCATAAAATGTATTTGAATAATTTTAAAACACCTTAATGGGAAATTAAATGCTCATCCCATTATATTAAAATTATTTTCATAGGTATTATAGAAGTTCTAAGATGAGCATCTTTTCATACAGAGTGCACATAAATCACGTTGTTTTGTTTTAGAACAACTCTGATAAATGGTAAAATGTTTTTTAATTCTATAGAACTTATACCAAAAATTTTACTAGATTTTATTATGTGTTGTGTATTTTTTTAGTTACTTTTATAAAACAAAATACACATAATTTCATGTGCTAAACCCATAAGCGTGTGTTCGGGGTTTTATAGCTAGCCCATGGTTAGAAAATTTATTGAAAGGATGGGATTTGATATTCTAAACCTACTTGAAATTGAAAATATAATGAAAAACATGATTAACAAATTGAAAAATATGGGTAATTATTCATAATAGAACATAAAATAAATTCCTTAACCATTTAAAATAATAATGACATATTCAGGCTTTGGATTAAGTAAATCCATATCAATCAAGACCCTGGTATAATAATCAAACTATCAGGATGATACAATCATCCTGTATAGGAGGTTCCCCAATGTAAGAGGTAATGTATTTCAATATTTTTGGATATTATAATACCCAACCAAGGCCATGAAACCTAACCAATATATGATAATTATTATTATTCTTATGACGTGGGTTAATAAAAAATTGAACTTCTGAAAGTCTCAGATTTCCAGGATTCATAATATAATAACTGGAATCCCTGGAAAAAAATTAATATGTTTCATATTATAAGATTAAATAAAATTATCCCCTTTCTATGGGGATTATAAATGAGCTTTCAAAACCCCATATTCAATTGAATTTAATATTTAAATTCTCTACAGTCCGGAGTTTATCACCCTTTGTAAGAATCATCATTCCGATCATGGAGAATTTATTGGAGTCTTGACACACATTGAACTCCTCCTGATTAAAAAAGATAGATATATTTATTATATTTATAATAATATATATTTACATATTAATATATATATATATGTGTGTGTGTGTGTATAATTATATAATTATATATAACTTTTTAAAAATATATTATTATATAAATATTTTAATAATTATATAAATATATTTATAAATATATTTATTTTTTAAAATTTATAATCAAATCTCTTTAATTAAACAACAAAAATCAGAGAAGATGAGAGATGGGTATAGACATAGAAAAACTGTATTTATTGATATTGTAGTCAAAGAACTAACTTTTTTCTAATATTTACCCCAGTTCAATGTACCTTATCATTCATAGAATCCTAATTAATTTTTTTCACCCATGGCCTCAACCTCTATGATGTTGTAATCTCCTCTAAGTATTCACAGGTTGAATCAGGCATTTAATGTTTCAATCATATAAATCATTTCTCCCTACATCTGATTAAACATCCACTATTTTATATGGTCCATCAAGTAAGGTATCTTAAATGCCTTTCTCTTTGGGGTGCCTACATTACATTTTCCTAAACTCCATCTTCTTGCGCATCATTATTCAAAACCAACCTCATATACAATTTCATTGAGGATTGATACTAGACATGTTCTTCCTATGATAAACTATAACTTCACTGAGAAGATAAAGAACTCAAAATATGTTATAAGTAGATACATTCACCTTTATTAGGCTTCCTATTTCCTACACATTTTTTATTATTGGGTCACTTAAATCTTTTAGTATGACATAATCCATATTCATGTTTGTGAGGAAGCTTGATAAAGGCTTCATCTTCTGAGGCATCACAATATGGTTCAAGGCCATTTAAATTGTAGTGTTCATAGAAAAATCTAATCCAGGATAAGAAAAAATTGTTTCAGACTTCCTAAAAGGAACCATTTGGGATCCCTCTTTATCCACTAAAATAACCTTGGATGGAGGAGTCTTCTTGCCTTCCAAGAAAATAGCCTTATGGGCCTATTCATTTCAAATCGATGTAGCATGTATGACACAGACATTTTGGTGATCTAACATGGGATTATAGTCCTTGTATAAAGGTGGGAAACTCTCTAATTCCATGGAGATCATTCCTTCAAGACCATCCAAACCTATACCATTAGACTAAACACATTAAGAACTAGTGAATTTCTAAAAAAACCCTTGGCATTGAAGAAAAATTCTTTCCTTAGTTTTATTATTGACCTCCTAATCCAAATTTTTTATTACCTTTTCTATCTCTTGAAGAAATCATCTTCTCATGGGAGATTTAATGATCAAAAAGAACTTCCATTAGTGATTCGTTAGCTAAACCCATGGTCACTTCTTCCAAAACTTCCACCCCTGACATTGAAGTATGTTTCATACTCTAAACCATTTATTGATAACCTTTTGGTTCATTCCAAATAGATGAATCCAAATCATGTCACCTTCCTTCTGGTAGAAAGTGGCTATATCGGAAACCATAATCTTATTAGGATCGGTCTCACAGAAATACCCCTTTCCCTCTGAGACCACCTTTCAACCGGATTGAGGCTGGGAATAAATATAAATTTTAGAAAAACTTTGAGTATTTTATTCCATGAATATAAACATTCTCAAACAAGAATTCACATCATTCACACTTCAAGAGTAGAAATCACAAATAGTTGATATCCTACAGTTTTAAGTGTCATGTCCTATGACCTTATAGTTCAAACAAAATTTAGGATCCTTTTCATATTAAATTTCATCATCATAAGTATAAATAAAAAACTATATAAACTAAAGTACAACCCAAGCACAAATAAACTAAAAAATGTAAAAAGTGACCAAATTTGTCCACTACAATTTCTTTTTCTATTTTCATGGGAACCCCAATTTGTAATGCATTTTCTTATAGGATATTAGGATTCCAAAGTAACCATTTGAGAATATATAACATGAACCAAAGTTGATAAGATGAATTTTTAACTTCAAGAGGATTAAATTTATTTTAATATTCTTAAATGTGTATAAAACCATGCTTAAGAGAAATCAAACCAAATCCCTATGCTTGAATCTTCAATTCCTCATAAGGAAAAATAAAAAATAAAAAATCAAGACCCAAAGATAGGAATTTAAATTTATTAAATCCCCAAATTTATGAGAGATTCTTTTCCAAACCCACTATTTCTACTTTATTTACATCCTTATAAAAATAATATATGAAATGGTTTAATTTTCACCAATTTCAATGATTTTTGAGACTGCAACTGGATCAGGTTTGACATGCTCCACGTTTCCTTTCCAACGAATGTCACCCACATCTAAACTATTGAATATTTATATTTATATCAAAATATTTATAATTATATATAATTATTTATTAAGATATTTTTTAAAAGGATTATTTAGGTTCAAAATTCATGACCCATTTATTGAAAAATAAAGAAAAGGTATATGAAGAGGTTGTAGACATAAATGTCTTAAATTTTATAAAACATGTTTTCTATATCGGGAGCGAGTGAGTATAATAGAAGGGGAGTTTCATCCACTAAAACCATGAGTATTTCTTCCCCTCCACAAATTCATAAACTATATACATTCTCTACCTCCATTATTAAGGGGTTCATCATTGAATTCAACATTAACTATGTTTATAACCAAGGCTCCATCGCTTCTTTGTTCTCTCTCCTCGCTAGTAACAGAGGAAAGAACCTCAAATGAATTATTCTTAATATCCCTTATTATCATCTATGATGATGATAATTTACCAGATGTGGAATTAATATCCATCAAATACACATACATGGGATTTTCATTGATATCAATAAGACTCACTTCAGAACTAATCACTGAACTAACCACTTCAAAAATGGGGTAGTAACCATTTCACCTAGTTTCTCCACTTCCATGATAATAGGGAACTCTTAAGTGGACCTCTCTTGCACTATATCACTTTATTTATCATCCCTAGTAGAGATTTTACTATCATCCTTTCACTATATTGAGATTGTATTATGTTCAAGCACATCTAGGGGTACAGGCACAACTTGGTCATGTTTGGTACAATTACTATCATCATCCAAAACATTAGAAAGAAAATACTTTTCATGTACAGCATCCTCAAAATTCTCAAAACTCTATGAGAATCTGATTCTAACTGGTAAAAATATTCATCAATTCTAGAATGCTCATGAATGTGAAAATAAAAATTACATTTCTTATTTTTCTTTGGAAAAATAAATTCCATTTTGGATTTACCTATGCCTTTGGTAGTAACAAAGACATTTTATTTTCATAACATATATTCCACTTCATTTTAATTAGTAAGATCTACATTTGACTATGTATGACTAGATTCACTGCATTCCCTTTCAACCTCAAAAAAATAATCCTCTTTAAATGAGGTTCCAGCACAAACTAGTCTTCCCTTGGAATCCTTATCTTCCATAATGTTAGAAAAGGACATTGATGGGACTATATTTTTTTGTAGTACAAAAGAAATATCCTTGCCTCCATAGCACGTGGCTCATGTGACTGCATAACAGGTGGATCCTTCTTTATATGTTGATGACCAGTAGAAACCTGTAACTCGTAAGACTCTTTGAATATTCAGGGAGATCATGTAGAACCTTCCATACATTTTGATAACCAAAAAGGGAACCAATAGTAATTGAAACATTATGTTAGAAGACACGTGGATTATGTCCAACAGTATTCCCCTCACACTCCACCCCTCCTACATTGCTGAACATAATTTCTCTTTTCCCCTTGTTGGTCCAATCCTTCTCCACATGACTATTCATGTCATAGAAACCAAAAATAATATTTTTCCTATAAGAATATTTTCTATAACCAATGACCTTACAATCCAGAAAAAATTGAGACCATTTAATAAACAGTTTTCAAAGCGAATTCATCCTTCACGATTAAGAGACAAACCTTTTCAAATAATTTGGTCGAGAGATCAATTTCGACCAACAGATGAGCATAATGTCCAAATCTAATTTTTTCAATTTCCTTATCCATTTTAATCGGGACACTGATAGATAGCCCAATATTATAGATAATTTTTGGGAGCGAAAGAATCCATTTAAGTCCTTATTTATATTCATAAATATATATATATACATATAAACATATATAAATATATTAATAATTATATATAGATATATTTTTAAATATATTTATTTATAATTATAATTATAAATACATATAAATATTTTGAAATAATTATAAAATCATAATAAATATCATTATATAAGGACCTACATGCCGGTATTAATAATAAATAAAAAAGGGGCTTCGTGGGTGGGTTGTCCCTAGTGGGGAAATAACCGACCTATCTGGCCCTATGGGTGTGAGCTTCTATGTGTTTTTTGGTATAATTGTACCCTCATCAACATAATATATATTATTTTTCTACATATAAACAAATATGTACAAATATATTTATTTATAATTATGATGATAAATAAATATATATTTATAAAAATAATTTTAGAATAATAAAAAATATATTTGAATCATAAATACATTTCAATAATAAATATATTCATTATATTTATAATTATATATACTTATATAGTTATATATATATATATATATAATTATATAATTATATACATTTAAGGCCCCAAATCATGATGGATCTTTTTTGGGATCAAAAATTGTTCCCATTGGAGGTCAATACATTGAGCGTCTTGATGGGGTAGATGAATCATCAAGTATGGGTAATCAAGTTGAAAAATTATAGGCCCCCAAGTTCTTGAAGTGGTAAAGGCACTAGAGAAATATAGGTGACTCCTAAGTTAGGGGTGGCATACATCAAAGATGATGACTGTTGATAGACCGTTTTTTTCAGATGGAGATGTTTTGTCACTTTTTAATTACATTTACCATCCCATTTTATTATATAATTTCCTTCATAATAATAACATTCTAAAACCATGGGATTAATCTGTGGTGTGTATCATTCATTGTATATATATATATATATAATAATTAAAATTTATATTAAATATATTTAAATAATAAATATATTTACTCTATTTATATATATATATATACTTGAAATGGTGAGAATATTCTGTTTTAGACCATGATCTCAAAAATTATTAAAAAAAATATTACAAAGGAGATGGTAATAAAAATAAATAACTGACCACTACCATAAATACAGACAAACAAAAAGAGAATAGTTCATCTTGTGTGTTGAGACCGTCCACAACCCCTACCTCTCAGATGAAGGCCCCTCTTCTAGGTTTTAGTTTGTTTCCATGTCATTTCATCATCTTGAGGGTCATCTTGTTGGATAGAATCCTCATGTGTGTGAGCATTATGAACAATGGCCCTGCCTAAGCCCTCTGGTAATAACAGATCATAGATTCTCTTTGAAACAAAGTCCACAGTGCTGGATGACTATCCACCAACATAAGGAATTCCATGAGCACTACCAAACTCATCAAAAACATCACTCCTTTGGTATCTCATTAAAATTTCATGCAAATTGAGTGGTTTCTCCCTTACCTCATGATTCTATGTTGATTCACCCTAGTTATTAGCAACCTATAGTCCATTTCCATTAGCAACATTCTTGCCATCATAACTCCCATTCCACTTTGAATTGGGTGTCTCCGCCATAATAGTAGGACATTGTTTTTATCATGTTAAATAGTAGATAGACTCCTATTTTTATATATATATTAGATAGTATTAACCTTACCTTGTCCCTTATAAATCATTTTCTATGGTGGTAATTCCTAATCAATCTCAATCTGTACATTCTGATCTTCATCATCACTCAAAAAACCCTTGAGAGGGTCCTCCTTGAGAGAATTACCTTAAATCTCCTCCTCATCCCTATAAACAAGGTCCACCCAAGATTCTTGTCTATGATACCAAGCTGCATGGAAGATATCTATGGGTCTTAAAATAGAACTAATAGTAGGCTGCGAATTAGCCTGCAAAAAATCTTTAGGTATGACATGTCTCATGTCAAATTCATCCTTATCTTTATCTAATCCATCTACTAGGGAATCCCGAAAGTAAGTCCCAATAAAAGAATTAATACCCTCATCATCTAGGGATGAGACCATCATTCCATCCCATGAATGTGTCAACATAGAAGAGGTAAAAAGGGTTAGACTCTATCTCTACTCAATAGTAGTCTTGGAAGTAGAAGCCAGGCTTGGGATCATCATTCTATCTCGTTAAAGTGTCTGCATAGAATTGGTAACAGGGGCTGGACACTGTCTCAGATAAACAATAGGCTTAGAGCAAGTAGGTGAAACTATTCATTGATCTTCAACACCTAGAAGAATACCAATGTCTTGGATATTCTTCACCTTCATGGGGAAATTGGGATTCCTCCGACATTGGTCTGATTTATGAATCTTGAAAGGAAAATAGAGAAAACCAATCCATGTCTATAGTTGGAATTCTAATACCCAATGATTTCACAAGCTGATAGAAATGGTGGCATCATTTCATAAAAAATTATTAGATTGAAATAATCTTGAGAATTATAGATCATAATCATAAAAATTAGGGCATTAAAAATATAAAACTCAATAAGAACCTTTTGAAAATGACCAAAACTTGCCAATTTAGTAGTATTGTCCAGTTTAATTTGTGTTCCAATTAAAGAAGAAATTTCAAATAATAATTCAATATTTCATAAAACCAATATTAAACCATAAATATGTACTTAGACCTCTGTTTAAGTCTCTATATAATAATGAATATTGAAGTTAAGGTTCTATCAAGGAATCCTTAATTTCCAGGTTTTAAGTTAACCGAATGAATGCTACAAGCCTTTCCATTTAACTAAATCTATGGGAATAAAGAGTAGTTCTATCAATGATTACTATTTTAACAATGATAAGACAAATCTTTATTAGATTATTTTTTAATGTTCTAATAAAATCCTTACCTACTATTTTAAAAATAACCCTAACAGAGTATCATCTCTTGCATTGTTCAATCTCTCGTAGATCCTAATTATTGATGCCACTATTTCTCCTCATTGATCTTCTCAATTAATCACTCCACTTTGGATCTATGGTATGTGATGATTTATTTATTTATCGTCTGAAGATCCATTTCACGTCACTTAACACCACCCAACACCCATCACAACATGAGAAAACTACCTTTTTTCAATAATCCACTATTAAAGCTCAAAATTCACCCATTGTATTCCAAACAAGCTGACCCCGGTTTCATGATATCTTACTGATTCTAAACCAAATGCTTTAATGACATGTTTTGTTGAGTCTTCAGTTTTGATTTTTCTTTATCTTTTTCTAGTGTACATTAATTTATATTGATGGTTCTTTCTATTAGGTTAAATATTATTTGTGTTTTTTTTAATATATACATATTTGGGTGTGAAGTGGGAGTTAAACCAGTGAAACATAGTGAGCTAGAAGAGTTTGGTAAACCTTTTGGATATCTTTCACATTGTTCCAAGAGGATACCTAATACAAATTTGTGATTAGAACAAGATTTTACAATAATGTGGCCCAGTCGATTGCAGTGACTATTTATCCTTGGATTTTTTGTCATATTTTATTTGTTTCCAAACAATATTCATTATAGAATGATCATGTTGTTTATGTGATCCATGATTTTAAATGTTTCAAATCTTGGTTAAAAATGTAAAGGGATTTATTTTGAAAATAGGGAGTGAGTTTTCTCTAATGCATATCCAAAATGAATTATGTGTTGGATTGTCCAATAATTGTTTTTTTAATTGGTAAACAATTTGTTGAAAGTGATTTTAAATGAAGTTATGAGGTTTTTTAGCAGTGAAAATGGTTTATGAAAAATAATAAAAAGTGTCCCCATTATTTTTAGGACATGATTTGTTAGTTTTTTATAATGTAAATGTGATTTTAATGAAAAATTATTAGTTTTAATGTTAATAAATTGGATTTTTATGATCTTCCAGGATAAGGATGATATTTTGGATTTCAATGATGGTCTCTATAAAGGTTCTTTTAAATTTCACATTGAATTTAAAATGGAGTTTTTTTATTTCAAATTAGATTGAATATAGATAAATGGATTAAAAGGTGGAATTTTGACTTTTTGGAATCTTGTAGATTAATAATTATTTTTAATTAATATTTTTGAGTTAATAATTTTGAATTGATAATTATTATATAATTTTTTTGAAAATATTTATTAAAATATTTATTTATAATAAATATATGTATTTATTTAAAAATAAATATAAAATTTAAAATTTAAATATTATTTTTATTTAGAATAGTTGAGAATTGGACAACTATGTTTTTAATAAGGACAATTTTTTCATATATCCAAGTTATTTTATCTCTTTTATTTTAAAAAATTACACAAAAGAATTAAAGAAAAATAATAATCATTACTTTTATTTTACTAAATTTCACATCGACACAAAATAAAGGAAAATTAAAATCACAATAATTTCTTTGTTTAATCAATTTTTTTTAATTTTAAAATTTTTATTAATATATTTTTCATAGTTTCAATTTTATCTAATTTTATTATCTTTAAATTATATTGATATATTAAATTCATGGTTTTTGATCACTTGTTATCCCTTGCACCCCCTTAGACAACATTATTTGTATCTAATTTTCCCAAATGGTTTGAACATCATGTGAATAAGACATGTTATTTTTCCTTGGTCAACCTCACCATTTCCCCACCTAATATCTCTTTACTTAAGCCATTTTTTGGTTCACCATCTCCATCAAATTAACTTTCCTGTTCACTAATTCATCATTATTTCTCAATCTGATTACATGGAGCTCCGACCTGTTCTTCAAAAAATCCCTCCCACTTATCAAGTATTGATATTAATAGTTAGTTTTGATGCTTTGTATTAAAGTCCATCTGCTAATCACCACTATTATGGGTTCTAATTGGGGATCAGTGTCTATTGGGACCCAAATCAGTGCAATAGATTTTATATTAGGTTCATATAATATAGAAATGATTAATGATAACCCACTTTAGTTAAATTATAACCATTAATAAACATTTCATGTATTTAAAATCATAACCATTAAGAATATAAACATAAAAAACTATTTTAATCATCAGATGGAATTTTTCTATGAAATAGTTTTTATTCATTTCTTTTTTTTAAATATTAATATTAAAGAATCAAATAGGATGGATATGAATCGAAAATTGATGGATTTCAGTCATATAAAAAAATAATATGAAGATATGGTGAAATAGTTCATCATGTTTGAAAAGGATCATGTATATGAAACTTATAAAATGATTTGTCCATGTTTATTATGTACTTATTCAAGACTAATTAGTCCAAATGAGTTTAAAGTAAACTTTATCCATTATGGAAAATATCAAAGTTATAAATGATGGACTAAAAACTGGTAAAAATGAATGTGGCTAGTGACTTGGATAAGTATTTTTTATGAATCATCTAATATGATTATATGTGTACAAAATGATAGACTTTATCAAGGTTGTGATTACATGTGTGAACGATGATTAAGATTATATTGAGAAAATGAAAATGATTGATGAAGATGAACTTCATGATTTCCAAAAATTATTTGAGAAGTTGAAGTGTTGTGAAAAGGCACCATTGTATAATGGTTATAAGAAATATATATCATTTTTGGGAATACTAAAGCTATATAATTTAAAATCAGGGAATGGATGGATTTATTCTGATTTTATTGAACTATTTTTTCTCTTGAATGATATGATCCCAAAATATAATGAGCTTCCATTCCAGACATATCACACCAAAAAATCTACATTCCTTGGGTATGATATCTAAATGAATACATGCTTCTCTAAATGACTGTATACAATTTCTCAAGGAAAAAAATCACATAAAATTTTCACAAAGTGTGGTGCTGCATGATTCAAGAAATATGAATCAGGTCTTAGGGAATTTTTGTTATAATTTACAACCACTCCAAGGATTAGGATCCAATATGGAAGTAAAGATATTTAAAGATAATTAACATGGAACATAGATACATGAAATAATATGGGAAACCTTTTCACCTCACATACACACTTATGTGGAAGATAATTGAACACAAGTATCCTGGATTTCAAAACAGGCTGAGAAAATATCATCTTTCACTATCTAAAATAGAGTGAAACCTTTTTTTTTAAAGAATAATTCACAATACAAGTGTATTTATGTTGTTGAATTAAATATTTCCACATACTTGTGCATGAAATTAAAATAAATATGTATTCTATGCTTATATCATGACCGAAACATCTGATTAATTGTATTGATGTTTATTTGTCTCTATGGATCAGGGATTTCAAATTATTGTTGGATTAATGTATTATGTTGTAAGATTAGGATAGAGGTGTATATATCATGTTGAGAGCCATGTTTTATGTTATGATAAATGAATTTACTTCTTATGAAAAAAATTTAATATATAAAATTAATGGGACTTATGGGTGTCCCATTTCTCAAAAGGTACATAGCTAAATAGGTTGAAACATTCATCAAAGTCTATTTTTCTAATACAACCTAGATTTATTCTCTAGAAACATAAGTATCAATCATGGATACTTTCGTTTGATGAAAGATTAGTGGGATGTAAAAAATCATCTCCATTAATAGGTGATCAAAAATTTTAGAAATTAAATTATATGGAATATGATTTTGGTAAACCATTTAAAAAAAACATATGAAACATGTTTTAAAATGATATTAATTTTTTAATAACCATAATGGAATAGTTTGTATGTTAGGAATTTTATTGATGTCATGCACGTGGGAAAAAATTTTATGATAGTGTCATAATCATGTTACTAGATTATCCATGAAAAATAAAGGATAGAACTAAGTCTAGGTTAGATATGATTGACATTGGAATACATGAAGATTTGGATCCAGTGAAGGGTGAAAAATAGATTTTTTGTCCTCCAAATGCTTACACTCTTTCCAGACATTAGAGATGTCATTTTTTAACTTCATGAATGATATAATGGTTATAGAGTGGTATTCATAAAATATCAAGAATATTGTTTGAATGAATGATTTAATGTTAAAGGGTCTAAAATCACCTGACTGTCATTTTTTATACAATATCTAATGCATATAGATTTATATTTCATTTTTTCCTAGAATATTTTTCAAACATTAACCAAGATATATTTCTTTTTCAGAGTTATATGCATCAAAATTATAGACCTGATGAAATTATTGGCTATGGAAAAGAAAATTACAGTTAGATTATATGAATAAGATATTTTCTTTCCTATTGATATTCATTGATTAGATGGATCACTTGGTAAGAGAGATCAAACTATTTTATCATATACATTATATATGGATATACACCATTTAATGTTATATGATGATCATGAAAGGGTATTCCAAAAATCAATGTCAGTCCAAAGGTTGTATTGCAAAGTGATATGTTGTTTAGGAATCCATTGAATTCTATACCAACTACCAATCTGATGTAGAAATTATTGGTATACCAAAATTTCATCACACTATGGGGATTGTGGGAGATGGAATTTCTAAGATAAATGTTTTCACATACACTATTATAGATCAGAAATAGGCCCACCATTATATTAATCATAATATTTTAGAGTATTACCCATATGAATAAATAAATAAAATTATTATGCATATTTAATTCATCAAGGTAAGAAAGTTTGACATCAAATACAAATAATTAATAGTTTATAGGATGGTTTCGAGACTATATTTTTATGGAGACTCATGAAAAAACAGATTCAATTTCAGAATGACATTGATGGCTAGAAAAGTGTGCATGTATTATCATTTAATTTTTATGTAATTGATGGTTATAAATTCTATAAAAATAATCATTATGAATAAATTTTCATAAAAGAAAGTGGAGTTACACTTATGGATGAAGTGGTTCATGTATCTAGTAACATGCACATAAATCCAATTTATGTTAATATGTCATACATTGGATAATCAAAAAAAATATGAGGGTTGGATTATATATTATTAAAGTGATTATTTTTTAATTAATGTGGGTTATTATAGGATTAATAGTAAAATAGATGAATTAGAATTCATGAATTTAAGATCCTAGCCTTTCTATAGATGTCTTGTTCCCGTTTTTAGGTACTCATTTACCCTTGTTATGGTGTATCATGGAAGGGTTTTGCGTTGGAGTTTTTTTTTATGAAATTAGAGAATTTTTTATCCCAAAGGTTAAATACATGGTTGGAACATGTTTAGGGTAAAATGTTTCATGTGGCTGAAGAAACTGTGTGCCCAATTTTGGTGAGGTAGGAGGTGGCACACGATTGGTGCACCGTTTTTTCAAACTATGTGGCCACCCTCCCAAATAGTATACCTTGAAATAGTGGGGTTTTCATGGTTTTCATAAGTTTTGTCAAACTATGCACCACTTAAGATAATTTTTACAATCCCTAAGGTGAGTATCATGGTTCAGGCACATGGTTTGGAAATCCAAGTTCCCCTACCTAGAAAACCATGCGCATGGTTTTCGTAATAAAAGGAAAATTAGTTATAAATTCACGAACCACATGGTTATTATCCCTAAACACCCCTATTTCAGCATAACAAGAATTCATTAAATTTTAGAGGCACCTGGAAGGATTCCAAGGATCCTCAAACCCCATTTCCTAATGAATTAAATATCTAATTGAAGGATCAAATCCTTGTTGGTAATTGATTCATTTCTCATTTGGTTTATTTTCTCTCTACCATATTTCTCTAATCTTTTTTAAGGATGATTTCCTCCAATGGAGTTGGGTTTAGATCTAGGGTTTGATTTTTGTTCTCTATTTGATATTAATCATAGGGTTTTTTTTCCAAGATTTTTTGATCCATTATGGTTTTTACAATTCTGCTAGAATTTTGGGATTTTGGTTTGGTGAAAATCCATCAAGAATATTGAGGTAGGTTGTCTAAATATCAATTTCTCACAGTATTAATTACTTTTGAATTAATATAATTGTGGATTTTAAATTTCCATATTGGAATTTTTTTTCTAAATTGAAATATTTAACTGATTGATTTCCCTATGTGAAAATAAAATTGTTTGATTATGTGATAATAAAATTGGTGAGTAATGGTATTATGAAATTGATTGATTAATGGTTTTTAAATTTGATAGAGACCAATGGGTTGTGTCGATATGATTGAAATTGATAGAGACCCTTGGGGTGTAATGAAAAGATTTAACTGATGGTTTTTAAATTATACTTGGTTGATAAATGAAATTTTGAAATGGGTTAAATAATGAATTGAGACAATTGATGATAAATGGTTGTATATATGGAACCATGTGATGTGATATCAGTGACTGGGTTTTAGGAAATGGATTGATGCTTTGAATACCGAAGGGGTAATAAACTGCCACTCTAGGCCCCTAATATATTTATGTATACATGTGATCACTGAGTTTTGAGATAGGTACAGTTTCTCCATATACCCATGGGGGTGATAGACTACTACTTTAGGACCCCATTGAATGAATTATATAATTAAAATGAATCGATTAATATTAAACCATGATGGAATGAAATATAATATCCTTTTTAGTATGGATTCGACTCTGAAATGGGTTGGTAAAGGCATTGATTATAAGGGTGTTATCATGAAGCCAGGATTTATGTGGTTAAATAGAGAATAATTAAATGTGATAACTATTTACTTTATCTAATGCATTTTATTCATTGCACAACTGCAGACACTATTATAGATTGGATATTTTTTTATATGTCAATGGTGGTGGCCTATTGAGTTTAATTCATGCCCTACATAGGTTGTCTGATCAGTGATCGAATAGACAATGTGTTTACAAGTCTGGACAAGGGAAGGATCCCTATGTTAGATGGATAAGTTGGGACGGAACATTGATGAGGGAACTGAACAAGATGACGGGACCTACTGGAAGTTATTATTGTGTCTTTATACTTGGGACTACATTTGACACATTAAACATATATGGAATGACATATCTACTTATTTGGTTTGGATATTGTTTCATATATTTGTTCATTAAAAACTTGGGGGATGCACCACCCAGGTTTCAAGTCATATTCTAGATGTTAATGATTGAAAGCATGATTCTATTCCACTCATAGTGGATTGATGCATTGAAGTTTTTTCTAATGAATTCTGAAATCTACAACCTTATATGGATATTTACTTTATAATAGAACCCATGCCTAGAGTTGAGATAGTTTCTATTCTACCTTATATAATGGAATGAATAGAGCATCAATAACTAAAGACTCGTCTTGAAGAGTTTATGGATAAGATATTTATCTGTCCAAGTAATTTTCCTTGGGGTTCTCTTTTTTTTTCTAAGAAGGAAGATGCAAAGGTATGATTGTGTGTTGACTACCGTGTATTCAAATGAAAGAAAATAAAGAACCAATATCTTTTTCCACATATCAAAAATATATTTGACCAGTTGAGAATAGCATATTTTTTCTTCAAGACTAACATGAGATTAGGGTATCCTCAATTGAGAGATAGAACTTATGATATATGACAGACTACTTTTAGAAGCATGTACGGCCAATATGATTTTGTCGTAATGTTTTTCCAAATGAATAACACTACAACTCTATTTATGGGATTGATGAACCAAATCTTCTACCCATGCCTGGATTAGTTTTTCCTTGTTTTTTGGATAAAATTTTGGTACCATCCAAGACTCGTGATGATCATTCCCAAAATATTTAAATCATTCTAGGTGCACTGAGATAGCATATTGATTATTCCAAGAAATATAACTATGAATTTTAGATCAATAAGGTATATTTATTGGGTCACATCATCATAAAAAAGGTGTGTTAGTGAACCCAATGAATTTATAGGCAGTGGTTTCTTGGGACCTTCTCAAGAATATTTTTTATATTGTCATTTTTCTAGGTTTGATGGGTTTTTATCATTGTTTCATCCAGGAAATTTATTTCTTTGTAGTCCCACATTCATACTTGACAAAGAAGGGTGTCATGTTTGAATGGTTTTGAGTATTTGATAATTCTTTCTAGGAGTTTAATGAGAATCTAACCACTATGTCAATTTTGATCCTACCCAAACTGGGTAAGGAGTATACAGTGTTTTTGATGCATCTTAAATAGTGAATTGAGTAGTCCTGATGTATAGAGACCATGTTATGTCTTATAGGTTGTGGAAGTTGAGGCTATATGAATAGAATTACCCTACACATGATCTCAAGTTACCTAAAATGATTTAATATTTGATGTTCTAGAGGCATTATCCATTGGGTGAAAATTTTACTTTGTATACTAATCACAAAAGCATAAAATATATCTTTTCATAGAAAGACTTGAATCTACAGAAGTAGATAATATTTGAGTATATGAATTCATTGGATTTGGATCTAGAATAATTTTATAGTAAAGGAAACAGTGTTGTTGATTCTTTGAGAAGGAAAACTCTATCACAAGAAGTTTAAGAGTCTAGTTCCAAGTGAAATATGATGAATTTGTTGGATGAGATGCATATTGTGGTTCGAAGGGCCTAGAGCATATGACCCTGGTATCAGTATTACTGGAATACACACCTTTTGATCTAGATTAGTGGATAGAGAGTATATTAATCTTGAGCGTATGTCCACAAGGGAGATCCTTGAAGGTATAAAGTCACCATCAGATTAGACTATAGATGAGGATGAGATCATATGTGTTTGGAACTATGTTGTTGTTCCCACATGTATTCAAGAGGAGCTAATGTGTGAATTTCATGCATAAAATTGTTTGGTGCATCCTATTTTGACCAAAATCTACCATGACCTATGCCGATATTATTGGTTTTCATTCCTAAAAAATGATATTTTTGGGTTCGTGACCTAATTCTACACCTATCAATAGGTGAAAGCTGAATATCAATGACCTGGTGGTTTACTATAGCCATTTCCCATTCTAAAATGTAAGTGGGATGATGTTACCATGAATTTTATTGTGATTAAATGAGTATATCTTAGAAATATTAAAATAATTGGTTGACTGTGGACCGATTGACGAAGGTGGTACAATTATTGTCTATCCAAGAAACATTCTCTATAGATTAGTTGGGATAATTGTACATTCATGAGATAATTTATATGCATGGGGCTTCGTGGAGTATAATTTTAGACCATAACTCATATTTCAATTTGTTCTTTTAATAAGGATTTCATAAGGAAATAGATATATAGGTATAACATACAACGACATTCCACCCATAAAGATATGGATATTTAGAATGTTTGATATGGGTGGTGAGGGATACTCTATGAGCATGCGTTTTAGATTTTAGCGGGTCTTGGGAGAAACACGTAGTTCCCATTTAGTATTCCTATAAAAATAGTTATTATGGAACTGTTTATATGGAACCATATAAAGAACAATATAACATTCCATATAGATAACATCTCTGCAGAAGAGTTTGAATTTTTCGGATCGATTATCGTCTAAGAGATGTCTGGGTAGGTATTTTTGGTTAAGAAACATATAGCTATGACTAACAGTAGAAAAAAGTTGTATGATGAGAGACATTTTTGACCCATTGAGTTTATATTGGGTGATCATGTATTCCATAGGGTTCTACCTAGGTTGGGTCACCATAGGTTTAAGAAATATGTTAATTTGGAACCTATTATTTTTGTACCTTAGGAGATTGTGGAGAGAATTGAGATGATGGCATGGATATTGGCTCTTCCCTAGAGGTATTGTATAATGAATGATGTTTTTTATGTGCCATAGATTTGGTGATATCAACCAAACCATTCTCAAGTGATTGATTTTTATGATTTTGATATTGAGACTGATGAGTCCATTAAGGAGTATTTGATTTGTGTTGTGGATCGTTGTGATAAGGTTTAGTGGGGAAAGGCCATGCCTATAGTTTGAGTATTGTGGAAACATGGCCATGTTCAGAAATAATAATTAGAGATAGAAGAAGATATGTAGTCATAGTGGACCGATATTTTTACCTCATAATCTTAGAGATACTTGGGACTACATCTTAAGGAAGAACTGTTAAAAGGTGTAGAGGTTGTAAGATCCCAACCTTTCTTGAGGTTTCTCGTTCTCATTTTCAAGTAATATTTTACACTAGTTTTAATGTATCATGGTTGGGTTATAATTTGGGGATGTCTCATATGATGTTGGGGAATTTTAGAACCTAAAGGGACTGCACATAGTTGGTGCGTGGTTAGGGGAAAACATGTGGTTTTTTCAAGGAACCCATGCACTAAATTTTGGTGAGACGGGAGGTGAAAAGAGGTTATCACATTGTTTGTAAAAAATGATGCATCCTCCCTCCCCAACCGTGAACCCCTAAATAGTGGTGGTTTGTAGGGTTGGTGCATGGTTTTTTAAACTGTGGGCCACTTAGGAGAAATCGTGCAACCCCTAAAGTGAGGTTCACTATTAAGGAACACAATTTTTCAAACCATGTTCCCTTTCCCAGGAAATTATGCATGTGGTTTTTTAATGACCCAAATAATTATTTTAAACCCCCCCCCCCCAATTACTATCCCTAAACACCCAATATTGAAGTAACGTTAATTACATTTATTCTTGAGGCTCCCTAGAGGATTCCAGAGCTCCATGAACCTCTTTCTTGATGAATCAAATGTCTTATTAAAGATTTCCTCATCATTGGTAAGTTATTACTTTAACATTTGGTTTATTTTACCTCTACCACATTTCTCTCATATTTTGAAACTATGATTACCTTCATTGTCGTTTGGTTTAGAACTATGATTTTATTTTTGCTGTATTTTTTATCTTGATCATAGTTTTTGGTCATAGATCTTTCATTTCATTGTGATTTTGACCATTTTGATTCAATATGTGGATTATGGTTTCATGAAATTCAATCAATGATATTGAGGTGGTTTTTCTAAATGTAAATTCCTAGAGTATTGATTATAGTTTCATGTATGTCATTGTGAAATATGAATTTCCACTTTGGGTAATCAATTTATAAATTGAATTAATTAATTTCTTGATTTTCCCATTCGATAATGAAATTGGTTGATTATGTGATAATGAAATTAGAGAGTAATGGGATTATGGAATTTATTGATTAATGGTTTTTGAATTTTATAGTATCCCATGGGTTGTGATGATATTATTGAAATCGATTGAAAACCTTGGGGTGTGCCAAAATGATTTAATTGAAGATTTTTAATTTATGCTCGGTTGATTAATGAAATTGTGAAATAGGTTAACTGATGAATTATGGAAATTGATGTAAAATTGTTGGAAATAAGGAACAATGTGTTGTGATATCTATGACTGAGTTTTAGGATAGGTACTGATACTCCAAATACCCATGGGGTTTTGACTACTACTTTAGGCCCCAAATATATTTGTCTATACATGTTATCTCTAATTTAAGGGATAGGTACTCCTACTCCAAATACCCTTGGGTTTCAATAATACTTTTCAAGGGCACCATTGACTGAATGATAAAATTGAAATTAATTGATTAATGGAAACCCCTGACGGAATGAATTAAGATATACCTTTGGGTGTATTTCAGACTCAAGTAAGAGCCAATATAGTTATTGATGGTTGAGGTGTCATATTGAACTTGGTATTAATGTTATCAAATAAACAATAATTTAATGGGAATTTTTTTTATTTTATTTTTTTTATTTTATTATTTATATAATTCAATACACTTTTATTGAATGGATATTGTTTTAGATGTCATTAGTGGTGGCATACTGAGTTATACTCACACCCAACTCATGTTACCTGATTGGTACCAAGATAGACTTAGTGTTTTTAGGAGATAATAAGGGAAACTTCCCTATATTAGATGGATGATATGAGATGGATCATGGATGAGGGTACCCAACATGATTTCAGTACATGATGGAATTTATAATCCTATCCTTATTTTTGGGGTTTCCTTTGGAATACAACCCATATTTGGAATGACATATCTACTGCTTTGGATTCTATATTGTTTCCTGTTTTAGTTCATCAAGTGAAATTAGTATATATTGATTGTGGTATCTTTTTTATAATTGTTTATTATCATTTGGATAGTTTTTATTTAATTTTTTTTTTTGATTCTTGGATAAAGTAGTCATAGTCTCCACCCAATATATACATTAGACCCTCACTACTAGCCACGTAGCCTATGGTGTATGGGGAGCATGTTTGTGGTCACATAGTGAACTAGATCATGGCACTAGCACATGGAACCCAGTTTAAGACATTACATAGAAATTGTATTTTAGTAAGGATGGGTAAAAATTTAAATATTTTATGATGGAATCATAGTTGGTACATGTATTTTATGTTTCGAATCCCAAAAACTGAAAGTGGCCAATTCTTCTTTTATCAACAAAACCACTGAAGGTTCATATGTCAATCCAACTTAATATAACCCTATCCTTGGGGTGTCACAATCATTCCACAGTAGTACCAATATAGATGGGGTACTTTTAGTTTAGAGGAGACCACAATGAATGGATTTAGATACCCGATAAAGGGTTCAAATACCTTCGACCTATAAAAAAGAGGGTTCAATATTCAGGTTATATTTTTCTGTAATATACATTATGTTACTTAATACTATTATCTATTCACTTTTATATTAATGTAATCTAAATTAAATGGTCAACCATTTCCATAAATAATGACATATTCACATTCCAATGCTCCCATTCTAAAGGAACAATTGGTTTCTCAACATATTGTTGCTCTTAATGCAGAGGAAAAAAATATTCTAAACATATAGATACTAACAATCTAAAGACACAATATATTGATGATTTTAAAGCTAGAAAAATTTTATATGGTGAAAAAACATTTTCCCATAAAAAATAGGATCAACATAGCATATTAATGTTAGAAATAATTATTACGGAAAGAAACAAAGGCATCAAATTCAAGGTTGGATGGAATGTATGTGGCTAGTATGTTAACCCCATCAAGGTCATGTCCAATAGTTACATTAAGATAACCACTCTCATGTGTGTGCTAATTTATTTATATTTTTGGCACATTCCCATTCCCTCACTTAATACATTGGTTTGGGAAGATATTATTGTAACAATATGATATATAATCTTTATTTTACTAAAAAATGGAAAATTGTCTTACTCTTTATTATCATTTATAGAGTACATTTGTAATAGATGATTCCTGAATTAAATTTGTATCAATGATCACTATAAATTCTTGTAGTTGATTTCACACAATTAATACAATGTTTCATGTCAAATATGTTGAAGGGAAAATAAACTTACACCCACCATAGATTTATGAACACCTGATAAACCAATAAGTGTGGGATGAATTTATTAGTTGTTGTGAGGAGTCATATTTCCTACTACATTATGACAAGTAATACATTTCTTGAAAATATGTGACTTAATAACGTTACTTATTAATTTTAAATTTATGAAAAGTAACATGTTTATTGAAAATAAGTAACGGTATATGAAACCAACACACCCATACTGTGAATAAAGGATGCGGTAGATTTCAATTAAAAATAATTGGTACATATTTTAAATATACTATAATAAATTTATGGGACATGAATCAAGAAAATAATTATGTTCCTCTACTTAAATGTAGACTGATGAATCTGAAGACAAATCCACTTCTATCTGACATCAAGTGATTTGGAAGGAGGAACATGTAAATAATGAGGTTATACTAAATGATGAAAACCCAATGAAAGTGTGGAAAGCATGTGCATGTATGAAATTATAATTTTTTTAAAAATTTTGGTATATAATAATAATTACTTATTTTTAAATATTTTTTATCCAACTTAGAGACAATAATCATCCTCATCTTTATCGAATTAGTAGCTACTTTTAGTATATAAAAGTGGCCAGAACAGTATGACCGTTTCAGAGGTGTGGGTTTTGGGGTGTCACCCCAAACATATTTTCAGAATATAATTGAACATAGGGATAAAGATAGGAAAATAAAAGAGTTAAATGATTGATTTACAACTATTTGAGAAAAATTTAATCGGTGGTCAGAGTTTCTAGAAATTGTTATAGGATGAAATAGAAGATAATAAACAACATAAGAACAACCACTATGTGAAGATACCCTCTCCCCCCACAACCTTTGTGTCAAGCCATTCCCCTTAAAGAACTATCTTGGATGACATAATCAATATTGTCATATTTTTAACAATGAAATTTGAATTAGGAAAACACATATACTTTTCCTTTGCTAATATTGTATAGGATGGAAATTTTAGTGATTTATATCTTTCAATACTTACTCATCACCTTGTTCTGAGGGGTACTATTTACAATATCAATGAGACATTCAACACAATAGACGAATTCTAGTTGGTAATGTGAGTGTGATGATTAATATAGCTCAATAGGTCATCATTAAGCTACATGTTACACTATATTGTGTGGATATCCATATGGTCAAGTATTCTATTGGAACATTCATAGTATTCCCATTAGATCTTGCAAAAAATATGTATACAAGGAGGTATTCATTTCCAATTTTTTTCATGAAAAAACTTTAAAAATTAATGAAAAAATGTGTGAAATAATGAATATTATTATATATAGGCAAAGATATTATGGTAAAATGGATGTTCAAGTCAAAAAAATATAAATGATCAACCAAAAAAAATTAAAATATCTTTATAGAGTACCCTTACCCCTCTAATTCAACTATCACGTTTATTATCATTCCGGTTTCATGTGGATAAAACGACATAAAATTGTTCTATGAAAAAAATTGATTATGAAGAAAATATTTATGAATATTACATTATATTATCTATTATTCTTGATAATTTAAATGAAATACTTAAGGATTAACCACTCGGAGTATCATATGTAAATATATATTTGAGGTATGTTTTCAA